>OX392500.1:1800000-2343221 GCA_947623375.1 Apotomis capreana | reverse complement strand
TCTTGTTACTGGCTGAAATTATGTATACGAACTTTTTAGGCATCCTTTATGGACTAGAAAATTTAAAAAAAAAATTTGGCGTTCTTTTGTTTTTTTTTCGTTTAACGGCTTTTTACGACGGAGTTCGCGTTGTTATTACAATAATGGAGAAAGAGCAGTATCGTTCTGTAATTCGTTTTCTGTTTTTGGAAGGAAATTCTTGTGATGAAATAAAAGTACGCATGCAAGCTGTTTACAATGATCATACTCCTTCTATGACAACCATTAGATATTGGTACAATGAATTTAAACGAGGCAGAACGTCCATCTTTGATGAAGATCGCCCAGGACGTCCTGTTGAGGTGACCACAGGTGATATGGTAAAAAAAATTGAGAATATTGTATTAAGCGATCGCCGAATAAAACTTAGAGGAATTGTCGACATTGTAAAAGTTTCGATTGAACGCGTGCAGCACATTTTAGAACACAAATTAGGCATGAAGAAGGTTTCGGCGAGGTGGGTGCCGCGTTTGCTCACCGAGAAACAAAAGCTCACCCGGAAGCAAATTTCAAGGCACTGTTTAGATAAGTACGAAAGTAGTCCGGGTGAGTTCCTTCGGCGTTTTGTGACTGTTATTGAAACGTGGATACACAACTATACCCCAGAAACTAAAGAACAGTCTAAACAGTGGATTTTGCCGGGGGAATCAGCTCCAAAGAAGGCGAAGACCGTTCCATCGGCCGGAAAGGTCATGGCGACTGTTTTTTGGGACTCGCAGGGAATCATCCAGGATACTGATTATATACAAAAAGGAAGAACGATAACCGGGCAATATTACGCTAATTTATTGCAAGAATTTGATACCATTTTGAAAAAAAGAGACCACATCTAAATAAGAAAAAAGTTCTCTTTCATCATGATAATGCACCAGCTCACTCCTCAAGAATCGCAGATTCCAAATTAAAGCAATTACATTATGAATTGCTGCCTCATCTGCCCTATTCCCCAGACCTGGCTCCCTGTGACTTCTTCCTAATCCCAAATTTAAAAAAATGGCTCGGTGGAAAGAAATTTTCGTCCAATGAAGAGGTCATTGCCGCCAGGGAGGCCTAATTTTCACGACTTTCCGAAATCTTATTTTTTAGACGGCTTATTAAAGCTAGAACACCGTTGGAACAAGTGTATAGAGTTGGAAGGTGACTATGTTAATATTTAAAAACCTAACCTAATGTATAGGATGACATTTTCAATATTATGAAAAACCTTATTTCGGGTGTAAAATTTGTCTATTAAATGATAATTCCGTCAAATTAATCGTTCGATAAAACGTTTGTCTATAAAATAAGGGGATTCTTTATGCTATTTATTCTTCGGTCCTTCATCTCTATGCAAAACATCATCTCTTTTCGTTGTCCTGTTAAAGGGCTTCCTTTATAAATAAATAAATAAGTACCTAGTGACAAACACTCTCACGCATTGAATGCATGAATGTAACTATAATATTATTTACTTACTGTAACTACAAACTGTATCACTATGCTATATGCTGAATTGCTACAAAAAATTTAACGGTTAGATATCAATACCTTTGGCAGAATTTATAGAAAATTATGATTGACACCTAATTACGATTGTGTATGATACACTTACGATGTTATTGTTCCACAATCACAATAACCGTTTCCGTAACTTTAATAAACAGTACAACTTCACTTTCATCCCATAATTCATATTCTGAATATCCATAATAATAGAAATAAAGGGGTTTCCCCAGACAATACATAATAACTAGAAACCATCGACAAGTGAACGATAATTTGCAACCAATCTTGCGCTTTGAGATCGGTGCACTGTTACGAAATACTGAGTTTCTAATTGAATCAATTTTGCACTAGTCGACTCTGTGATTTATTTTGGTTTAGTTTCTGCGAATGCCTTTTAAATGTTCAGTTACTGGTAAACCTATTATTGAACGCATTAGGACCAGCATATGCGTCTAGATTTTTTTGGCACATCGCAATGCACAACGGAAGTCACTGACATTTTATTGCAAGCTGTACAAGATGCATGACCTAATAAACCTGTGCGGAACCCGGAACGGTCGATGTTTTATTATCTTCAAGAGCAACAGGATAATTCAATTAGGCGCGCGTATGATTAAAAACATTGTGCAAAGCTACAACAATGAAAAACAAATTGGCTAGATTAATTAAAAATGAGGTTTGTTGTGCACACAGGTGCTTTAGTAGGATTTTTATTTTGAGGCTGAATTAATATAATGATATGATACCTTTCATTTCAAATTAGAAGTTTGTGGCCTCAAAAAAGGGTTCCTATACTACACCTGAGAAGAAAGATATGAACAGTACCGACCTGTCCATTTGACGTATTCCCACACTATAGTGATAAAGTGATGTCTGCTTGAGCGACATACTCTATGTTCGTTTGGATGATAATTTCGCATATACTATATTGCCTTATCACGGACATAATATGATAATACGCTCAATGTCAATGAAATTAGACCGCTAGGTTTTTATAAATTTAAATTAATAGTTCAACTAAGTTTCAGTAAACATTATTATATTAGTTAACAAAAGAAGGAAGTAAATAAAACAGAAGTTCAAAGCACGACCAAAACAAGGACGAAAGGTAGGAAAATACATTAATTAACTTTCTGAAAACATAAAGTAGGAATCAATTTGTAATCTTAATGTGTTTATAACCTTAAAATTAACTATGGACGAAGCACCCAAAGAATCTGCTTTTGTTTTTGCCATTCCTGTGACACTTTTCCATTCTGCTTCTAATCAAGTTTGATACTCGTATTACCTGAGCGTTTACTTTTTAAGTTAGGTATTTATCGAGGACACGTAATAGTATGTCATATTATTAATATCCATATTCATAATATCCGCTATACCTATTGCAAAACGTAAACAAAATACTAAACTCTTAAATCGAAAACACCGGGCGCCAATATTTTGATTACAAACAATTAAGATAACCCAAATCCATATTAAGCGCAACTAATAACAAAAAACCAATCATACGCATAATGTTTATGTAACTCCATTTGTAAATTATGTAATACTCGGTAACCAACCACATAAAGATAACCACAGACTATGAAAACGTCATTTATTTGGACATTACGCCGAAATACGCTGATGCACGGTAACTTGATCACTACAATGGAAAGTAGACCATAAATCATTATTATTAAAGTCGCCGGGTTATAGTGGGGTACAGTATCCGGCCATTACGAAACCTCAGCTTGCTCGAAAGGAAAAAAGTATAATAAAAAAGTGGAATCAGTAACATGATTATAGTGTGACGTCACAATGGATCAATCGGCGAAATTGTCGCTTTGATTAGTTCCACTTTGTCGCGCCTATTTTGCTTTTTAAATCATTTTGTTGTGAACTTTGTGAGTTGATACAACTATTTACAATTATTAAATAAATAGTCGAGGTTTTGAAGTATGGAATTAAAAATGAATTTCATTACATTAACTGAACGAAAGGAAGAGGTCTATGAATCAATACGTATATTTATTAACCCTCTGCGACTGTTGTGCGGTCTATCAGACACCGACAAATAAACTTCATCTCGCCATTTCGTCGCATGGCGTGATATAGCTCTGTCTCGCTCAGTACCTTCCTCGAACGACTCGCGGCTTTGGTCAGTGATGCCCGAACGGCAACACGGTGCACACATTTGGAGATACGAGCTGCGGGTGTCCCACAGACGTGAGTACAGCAACAAGACCTGAGTCTGACAGACCTCACATCATAAAGATCATCTACATGTTCATACTGTTCATAGTGTCTGTCAGACGTCACCTCACAGAATTATTAATGTTTCTATAGTGTCTCAGAGACCTAACCACAGAAATAATTATGTTTTAGATGGCCGATCACGGCACTCGGTAGTCCAGACCATCAAAAAGAAATCACAACGGGTTTCCAGTGATTGATAGTAATAATCAAATTAGTAAAGGGCTGGAAAAACTAAACGAAGATTGTGATTTTTGCAACTTTGACAACTCAGTTGATGACCCTGACTTCGTGACTGATGCAGTTGAACCGGATAGCGAGCAGACGCATCAAGAAGTAAAGGATGGCTCTATTACAAGCGATAATGACAGTTTGAATTCTGAAGACAACCTGCCTCTTAGCTTGAGTGCCAATTCAGCACGTGGTAGAGGCGTCATCGGTAAAAACAGTTACTTATGCTCAAAAACTGAAATTGCAAGAACGAGTATAACACCAACTCATAATATTATCCACGCGTAGAGGCGAGTTTTTGAGGTCTTTGGCAAGAGAATTGGTCCTCCCGAGCTTGCAAGAGCACGTATATAACGACAGACAGAAGAGTTTTAGGAAACGATTTGCCTCGACCTCCCCCTCAACCAGTTCCAGGTTCCTCTGGACGAAAAATATGCACCATATGCCCTGCTAGATTAAATAGGAGGTCAAGGTTCGCCTGCTGTACTTGCAACATAGCAATTTGTCTCCAATGTTCGGACTATATATGCGTCGGGTGTAAAATGGATGTTTAAAATAAGTGCTCACTCAAAGGCGGATTTGTGCCTTATTCTACCTTTAGATTTTGTCGAGATTTTTAATAAGTGATAATAATATTTAAAAGAAGAGATATTATTAAGTTGATGGAAGTTGTTGATTGTTTCGTTTTTTATTTTATTTTTTAAGTGAAGCAAAGTACAAGATGTCTGAAATTGGGATCTCATTGAAGTTGATTATATATTTTCCATTTATTTTATTTTTAGACCAAAGTAATTATTTATTATAATCAATTATGAATTAATTAATCATTTGATATAACAATATTGACTATTTTCTAATTGATATCTTTTTTATGAATTATCAAAAATGTAGTCTGGTAGACACCACATCAGTAGAATCTTTATAAAAAAACCACCACAGTTGCAGAGAGTTAAACAGAAAACCACAAACCTACTTAACGTATTCTAAATAAGAGCCATTCTGACTAAATCCGATAACCCCAAGATCACGGCATGATGCCGGCTACATTTCCCCACTGAATAGCCAAGCTAATCCTTTGGCCACGAAATGGGCCGGATCTGTGGTCTGAAGAAAATTCTACCAGTTTTTTTTTATATTGGCTGTACAGTCTGTAGGCGTCCGGGCCGCAAATATGTAGTTATTAGAAATCTTAATTCAAAAGGCTTTTTTATTCCAAATAAATCACCGAATATCCTTAACAGTGCCTCTAAGAAAATATACCTAAAGTCCAAGATGTAGTACAGTGCCTGAGCTGGCAGAATGCCATTCGCGTTTTATACCTCGCACCTCACGGACTGTACGCTGGTTTCTTCAATTTCTCACAAACTCTTGGATACCTAATAACTTTGAAATTAGCTGTCTAGGCCATATTGCTAGTATTGATGAAAATCCCAACGTGTGGAATGCGTAATAAAAATGAATTAG
The DNA here is from genome assembly GCA_947623375.1 of Apotomis capreana. Lineage (NCBI taxonomy): Eukaryota > Metazoa > Arthropoda > Insecta > Lepidoptera > Tortricidae > Apotomis > Apotomis capreana. The sequence continues at coordinate 2,337,767 of OX392500.1, read as the reverse complement.
ATCAGCACCAGCATCCGATTAGATTACAACTGTTAGTGTCATCATTTCCCTGCGGCATACCGGATTGGCGTCACTTTCGCGTGCTTAATTCCTAAAAATTTAATTGTGTTGTAACTTTATTTCCATTCAATCAGAACAATCCAACGGTTTTTTGTGGGATTTTATTACAAGTAGAAGTAAGTAGGGTAAAAAACGACAGTTTACTTTAAAATAAACAAAACATATTACAATACTAAAAACTATAGATAAATAGGAAGAAAGGATAATTATATGTACAATTGCTTAAAGCTTAGTAGAAATAATAAAATAGATTATTTTGATAATCTTTAAGACATAATATGCAAAATGTATGGTTGTTTTTTGTTACGCTATAAGTAATATCATTACTTGATATTGTCTGGACTTTGAATATAAACAGAAAAAAAGCTGCTCATCATCTCAAATAAAAAATAATAATAAAATAAAAAAAAAACATGAAAAATGATATATTTTTTAATCTAGGAGCTCACACAAATATTTTATATGGTTGCCTATATTTTGAAAATAGCCCAATTGATTATGACTAGAAACCCCATTTGGATATAGTTCCTCGTTCTAAAAGAGTTCTACTAGTTACGTTCGCTACGGCGAATTTACTATGGAAAAACCTTTGCTGTTCATTTTGTTCGACGTCATTTTGAGTGCAGCTTCTTTCACATTTTTTTTAATATTCTCATAACTATTCGGTAAAACAAAATAAAAGTAATGGTTTCGGGTTCTGTGATAATAAATGAATGAAATATAGTTTCAACTTGGCACTATTTTATAATTTGAAATTTTCTCAATTCACGCTATTTTGTGATCACTGTTGGATCTAGTAACCCACTTACGTATTGCTTCATCACGTCTAGCATAACTGTGATACGCGACTCATTGTCACGCGACAAATACTACCTGTCACTTTCCTTTCAATACTGTGCGAGCAAGACTGGTGACTAGATATGCTAGCCCTAGTTGGAGTGTCAGATCACCGTCAAATGTGACGACTCCCAGATCGCTCGTAAACAAATCACAATCACTCAACAAAAAAGTCACCTAAAAACTCCATTAACAGTTTATGCCATACGCTTTACAAATAACAATAATTCACACTCGATTACCTCAACACAATGGAGTCGCGCGCAGTTTCTCGTGTTTTGCTCGAGCCATGTGTCAATCTATCATTTCCCTGCTCTCGGAATGATGGAAAGGTACCTTTGTCTATTGATTATTCCGGGTTTTTACGGATGCGCGATAGTGAGACTCTTGGCTGATTGATTCACTCTCCAATGCTTTCATGGGTGAGTGTCAAGGCTACCGCAGCCGCATTATAAGACAAAATAATAAGGAAATTAATTTGTTTTTAGTAGCTGTAAGTATAACTTAATTTAATCTAAAGAAACATGGGGCTTACTAACATATAAATGTAAAATCACAGCGTTTTCACAACTGCTCAAGCTTAGGAATCCATAAGGCTCATTAAATTAAAACCAACTCCTAACTATAGAGATGTGCTGTTTTCGAGAACATTTCCAGATTTGTATGGGGAGAGAATGTTCTCTAGAACATTTCTCATACAGAATGAGGAAAATTTCCGAAAATCCTTCGAAACGGCACACACTAACCTAACAGATATGCAGCTTACTGACCGACCTATCATTTCATCTCCACATTTGACCTATTCCTTAACGCTGACGGCACTACACCTACGAGTGTATCCTCCAGACTGCTCAATGTCCTCGCCAGCCTTAGAGTTCACCGCCATCCACTAAATGATGGTCCGAAGACTAGGTGCGTTTTTGCGCGCCTGCGAGCCCGATACCGCACCTAAAGGCCGCAGGCTCATATTTTTTTGTTTTTAGGGTTCCGTACCTCAAAAGGAAAAAACGGAACTCTTATAGGATCACTCTGTTGTCCGTCTGTCTGTCTGTCAAGACCCTTTAAGCCAACGCAATCAAAAGATACAGCCGTTTATGCTGGAAATTTTCGACACTCGCAAGCGAATCAAAACCTACAGGATACTTCCTGTGAACTCAGAATCTTGAAATTTGGTACGAAGCAACGTCTTATAGCACAGATAAAGGAAAAGTTGCGAAAGCATACATATTTACTTTTATACCAACAGGTTTGTATGGAACTCACGTTGCGCGAGTCCGACTCGCACTTGCCCAATTATTTTTATACTACGACAGTGGCAAACAAGCATGCGACCCGCCTGATGTTAAGCAGTTACCGCCACCTATGGCCACTTGCGACGCCAGGAGTATCAAACGCGCGTTGCCGACACTTTAAGAACATATTTACTCCCCTCTTGAAGAACCGTATACTGTATAGCCCCCGGGGAAAACCTCGGCGGGAAGCTCATTTCACGAGCGGAGCGTTCGCGGTAAGAAATTCCTCTATGGTCATATGGTGCCTTCCAGTCTCCGGCAAAGCCAAGACTTGAGAATACGAGTGAAGGCCTTCTGGCCAACCTTGGATCAGTTGACAGTGATAGTACTACCAACTGCTCTTATATCTTACAAACTTCATTGTTGAAACTTAATTTCTCGGTATTCCACTCTCACTGGCCTTGCCCGACCTTGCGGATGGCTCCTTGCCGATTTTCTCTGTCACGCACACGCGTGCTCGGTCATAGCGGAAACGCTATCGGTTTTGCCAAGTACTCTACAGCACACAATGCTTATTGCCGTTTCATTTTATTTTAATCAAATTTAGTTTTTTAGGCACAACCTAATATTTACTGCACAGTTTTGCAACCTACATGGTTAACCCACGCCAAAAAACAATGAACAAATTTGTTTATGGTTTGGACTTGGACAATTCTAAGACAAGATTAGGGACGTGGTTAAACCTTAATTCAAAATAATTTTCCTAGTTTTCAGGAGCAATAAATATCATATAAATGTAGGTATTTCAGATATATTTCATAACTCATAATTTCAACAGTGATGATGATACTTACAGTTATTATAAAATGAAATTAAATACATTTATTTCATGCAATTGTGGCCCATAAATACCTTAAACGGTGTACTTCCTTTTCGCCGAATTATGTTTCGCAAACGTTTAATTTCGCAAAAGTTTCATTTCGCCAAAAGCGTTTTTCACTGAAACTGTAAACTATTTCAATTTGTTGTAAATATCATCCTTTAGATTAGGTTAGGTTAGGTTAGGTTTGTTTTATAACAATTCGAAATAGTTTACAGTTTCAGTGAAAAAAAAATGGTTGCCTGTAAAGTCGGTTTTACGGGCGAAGGAAGATTTTACGTGACAACGTCTTATTCTCGGTAGAATATTTATTGATATGAATCCCTCCTCCCTCCTCCCTCCTCCCTCCTCCCTCCTCCCTACTCCCTCCTCCCTCCCCCCTCCTCCCTCATCCCTCCTCCCTCCTCCCTCCTCCCTCCTCCCTCTTCCCTTATCCCTCCTCCTTCCTCCCTCCTCCCTCATCCCTCCTTCCTCCTCCCTCTTCCCTCTTCTCTCTTCCCACATTTTAAAGTTTGAGAATCTGTGAACAGCATGATGACGTAGGCTTGTGTCAGTCACGTGGTTCCCCTTCCCTTCCACGGCGCTACAAAGTATTGCTACAATGACGTCATGTCCACGGCGCTACAAAGTATTGCTACAATGACGTCATCTTTTTTCGTATGCGCGGCCGGCTTTCATCAATTTATTAGACGTTGTCACGTGAAAATGCTTTTGGCGAAATGAAACTTTTGCGAAATGAAACGTTTGATGAAACGTAATTCGGCGAAAAGGCAGAGAACCACCTTAAACTAATATCACATAAACAAACAAGAAATGTGTAAATAAACACGTTAACTAGGCAACGTGAGGCGCAACCACAGGGTGTCAACTAACCAGCCTCGAAAACGCCGGAATACGGTACCCTACTTAATGCAAACATCGATAAGTTGCTATTTAAAGGACAAATTTCATTAGAAAAGTTGATTCCACCCTTAGCGCAGCTAACCGCTAAAATATATATAACTAGCTAATGTTAAAATATATTAAACAAAACAAACTTTCAAATGACGATTACATAAAACGAGTTTCGATAAAGTGATCATGTGTTGAAAAAATAATTAAATTTAGGCAAACCGTTGGTTATACTAAAGTTGTTATTGTAGGTACTGAAATTAGGCAAATTATTTTTAGACAAAACAAGGGAATACCTTACCGCTTGTGTACGCGCGAGTACCGGCAACAATCCAGTCAATCTATAGTGGAGCCGTTTAGTTTCGGCCAAGGTTGCTCGGATTAGCCACTTTTACTTTTATGCACGTACGTCGATGAAAGCAGCTTTCTGACGATAGGATCAGAGCGCATGCGCGTCGCCAGGGTGCTTAACTTGGCCCAAGCTCTTGCTCTAGCTGAACCCTCCATAACCAGGACCAATAATAGTACAGTAAGCTGCAGAGAAACCTGACCCCTCCGCCATATTAATCACTATGGCGGGTGGGTCAGGTTTCTCTGCAGCTTACTGTACATTACTGCAGACGCCGGGAAATAAGGGCTTGCCGGCTGAGTAGTGAGTAGCCTCCCTTACGGTCGGCCGTCTAGTGATACGAAGCCGGCAAGCCCTTTTCACGGCTAAGACATGTATAGTGCTTTTCTCAAACATATGCAATGAAATAAAAAAATACACCACTCAAAAAAACATAATTCAGCTGTTCAGCCAGTTCATGAACACAGACGCCATGTTTAAAAAAAGTATTTTTAATTTTCCCTCCAATCCCTCTAATATTTTTTTTCTTTAATAAGTCCACGTGTGTAGTGTGCGAATATTAGGGCCATTATACACAACCTGATAATAAGAATCTTAGTTTCTATAATAAGTATGGTCTCTGGTGACTTACGTATAGACGGTATTTTCAGTTCGTGTGTACTATTAGGCATTAACACGGATATTGTTGGTCCGATGGCTGAATGGGTAGCTACTAGAAAAAAAAATATATCAGCTGTGTATGAAACACACAGACGCCATGTTTACATTAAAATTAAAAACAAATTACTTCCCGGCCTAGGCCTTCAATTTTGTATGAAATTCCTTTACAGTTCTCTCGAATTGTTCCGCCCGAAACTTGACACTTCGAAGCCTGTTTTGACGCACGCTACGACGATATTTCATTGGATGTTTGAGAAAAAATTGTTTTTTCGTCACCAAGGTGCTTAACACTTTGCACGCCGTAAGTTATAATCGGTACCGCGCTCCAACAGCTGATCACGAGCACCACTCGTGATGCTCTTTTTCCCAAGAACGCCGCGCATTTTTTAAGGCGCCACCTATGGTTCGCCGGCGATTTTCGGTGATATTGTAAGATTTATAAAATAATAATTAGCGTAGATACAGGAATAATTTATTTTTTATTTAAGAGGTGTTTTAGTATTTTATAATGATGAAAATAAAACAATGTGTTTATAATATTTATTTTATTTTAAAACTGTCGCTGAAAAGAGCTCGTTTTATGAAAAGATAAAAACTCTAACATGGATTTGTTAGGTAGCCCGCCGCGCAGCGATGGCGCAGCGCACTGACGAGGCAGCGCGGGCGACGCATTGTCATGCCGTTCCCCCACCCCTCACGTTAATAAATTGTATGTGTGCGGGTAGCTTAAACGTTCTTTACACGTTGCTGTTAAGCGGATCACGAACTGTGTTCGATATTTTAATGCAAACAGTATGAAATCTGATCACGAGTACTATTCGTTATCCGCGACTCTAAGAAAAAAAGTGTCACGAGTGGTACTTGTCATCGGCGAGCTAGACATGGCAGTTATTCAAATGGCCGGCGAATTAGAGAAAAAATGTGTACCGAGTGGTTCTCATGATCGGCGTGCAAAGTGTTAAAGAAAATGCTACTAAATAAAACTCAACGTAACTAAAAACTTTGGAATTCTTCTTCAATATTGGCTGAAATCTTGTCACTTGGTTCCAATTAAGCTGAATATCTTGGTAACTACTGGTCCTCTTTCCACCAAACATAGATAAGAACCATCTCGGCAGATTCATCCGTTTGGGAGCTACGATTCCACAGACAGATACACATGTTAAACTTATAACACCTCTCTTTTTTTGTCGGGGGTTAAAAAACAACAGTCACTATAAAACAGTGGCCAGGTGCCTTTGGTTGCGTTTATCACGTGGTAAATGCAACCATCAAAGGATAAAACTTTTATCAGGTGATAAAAGCAACCATTATAGGACACTTTGAGATTTGAGAAAAAAAACATAAAATTTACACAATGTTAACCATTAATTTTTGCTATTTTTCGCTTCATTGTAAACATTTGGTTTACGTTAGCAGACGTTACTGGTTTAATAAAAAAATATTCATAAAATTTACCTTTGAAGTACATATGTATATTACATTTGGCTAAGTTTTCTTCGAGCGCAATAAGTACAAAGGTGCCCAAAGGTGTTATAACAGGCAAGCCGGTGGGAGTCGGGTCCTATAGAACACTCGAAGCCATCCTTGTGGCATTGGCAATCTTTTGAAGTAGACGTATTAAATAACATAACATTAGTAACTAGTAATAGTAATAAGTATTCTTTATTGCGCACCACATGAAAACGAATACAACAAAAAAATTGTTAAACAAATAATTTATGGTAACAACAGGCCATCTTATCGCTAAAGAGCGATCTCTTCCAGATAATCTTTGGGTAATATTAATATTATAAGTAATCTTGTAATCACTACCTTCTACCGGCCGGAAGTCCGATATTATATCTATAGATAGGATATCCGACCAGTTAATTACGTATAGCATTACCTCAGTTCGTTGGCATTTACCTGATACGGCGGAAAACGATAATTTTCGTTTCCTAGACAGCTCGTGCTACCCTAGCCGCCTTTCACTGAACTTCTGACTTCTCAATGTTGCTACCCGTTAGTGTAAACACGGCTTTATGCCAACAAACTAACTCAGTTACGTCATAAATTGTTGGTAGGTACACCCCCAGCCAAAAGTATGGAAACAAAGTTTTATTATTTATTTATTTATTTATTTATTTTAGGAGAACCAACAGCTAATACACTAAACATAGAAACTTAAATAGAAATACAGAGCCAATTACAGGAACTCACAAATAGTTGCTGCACATAAAACATAAACTTAAGTAAACAGCGCACATCGATGTACCGACGCGCACTTGCAGCAAATATATGTAAAAACTATGAACATTCGTTAATCTACAAACTTAAACTTATAAACCTTAACTTTTAGAGCCTTGATGGGCTGACAACCTAAGTACCTACCTAATACACAATAACAATACTGCACAAGCATGTTATAAAAATCGCTCAATCAAAAAACACATTAGCTAAATTTCGCCTCACGGAAGGAATTACACAATTAAATATATCAATACTCGTATCATGCTCTTTCGTCGTATTATTCAAATGGCGACTATGTAGAGTTTTTAAATATTTATCATTACGTTAATATTAGTAACCGTTAGGCCACCCCTAAAAGATTAAAACATTACAACGTCAATTTTTAAAACATGATAATATTGTAACAAAATGTACTTAGTTACCTAACTCCTAAAAAAAGTTACATGGCACCTTTTTTTATTGCCTTTGTACTACGTTTTAAACTGCCAATATTCACAAGCAGAATTTGTGTTATTGACTTTTAAAATGTTTATTTTCAATTTTTTAGTTTTGTAATTTATTCCGTAAGGAAATCACAGTTATGTGCTGTAATATAAGCTTGTTCTCATTTATTTATTTATTGCAATACCATGGTAAGTACTCAGTATAAACGATTCCCTGTTTGCTTAAAAGTCATTCGATCTGTTCCACCCTGTATATCTCGTTTTCCGTAGACTATAGCTTTGGTATCTAGCTAAGAGTCATAGTACATACATTATCCATTGCGTTATCGTGACGTGGAAATTTCAACGTGTAACAAATACGCAGTCAAATGTATGAAAAAGACTTGTCTCAAACGTTAATTCATATATTGGAGACACAGACATGTTATACGTTAATGTTCTACCGTACCATATCGTTGTTGGCGCGCGCGGGTCGCCTTACACGCTCCGTCTCGTGGGGGTTGTCTGTGATTGGAGCATGCGTTAAGCAAAGTTTAGCGGTGTGTCGATCCTTAATTCGTTGGCTTACTTCACGGAACCCCAAAACATAGTAATCCAGGTCGGTGTCGCGATGGTATCGCCGACGGAAGTGCCGTTCGCCGACTAATTGCTGCGATCGACGATTACATTCCGACATCCGATATTATTGCACGGATTTTTTTTCGTTATTGGACTTTACATTGTTTATTTGACTACGCGGTTGGCGCAGTAATACAGCTACTGAGCCGGCGGTCCTGGCTTCAAATTCCGGCAAGGGCATGTGTCTGATAAACTCGAATATTTGTTCCTGGGACATAGATGTTTTTTTATATATTTAAGGATATATTTATCATATTAAGTACAAGTCCATTAAAGCTTACTTTGTGACTAGGTCGATTGGTGTGAGGTTGTTTGATATTTATTTATTTAGTAATCCGCCCACAATTTCGTGAACTGTCCGAGAGGTGCTTGTTTTTATTTGTCCAAATCCTAATGCTACTGGAATTATTTATAATTTTTATACTTATACCTACGTAACATACACAATTAACTTCCACATAATTATAGAGTCTGTGCTACTTTGTCCACTCAGAAATAAAATAATTAATAGATAACTTTTTTTTCACGAGTAAAATGTAATAAAGAATATACAATCGTAGACATTATTTACTCACATTTAATACGAACTAAATAAGAATATTACCTACCTATTTCACATTCAGATATAATTAAAGGTGTCATCTGGTTTACACAAATACATAAGTAGGTACAATATTGCCACGTTAAGGTAAAAGAGCTCTATACCAATACTCTGTATCTGTATAAGATAACAGAATTAATAATTGTGCAAGTGCTTATTTAAATGTGTCTACAATCATGGATGAGGAAGTGGCAAACCTACTGAAAACGTGGAATTTGGAAGAATACACGGAAGTCTTTGCAAGTAAGTGAATCTATTTCTTAAAATTCAGTCGAATTTAAGTCTAATAAAAGCATGGACGAAGCAATGAAATCAATGAAAGATAAATCTCAAGGTTACCATATTTCTTTGTATTGTTTCTATTTTCTCTTCACTGATTATTAGGGTTCCGTACCCAAGGGTAAAAAACGAGACTCCGCTGTCCGTCTGTCTATCTGTCTGTAATTTCACAGGTGATATATTTCTGTTGCCGCTTTAACAACAAATACTAAAAACAGAATAAAATAAATATTTAAGTGGGGCTCCCATACAACAAACGTGATCGGTTGCGTTACCTTTGCACCTCAATTGTATGCGGCGCCATACATACCAGGTGCGAACGTAACTTAACCCGGCCAATTAAGATAGGAAGTGTTTGTACGGAACCCTCACCTCTCCCTGCGCTAGTCCGACGGCACTTGGCCGGTTTTTGATTAATCACCTATAAATCCGTCGTAGTAATCAGAGGCTAACCAAACTTCCTGCAGTGGGTAGATTGTAATGAAATTAAATCGTGCATTCATCACAACATGTATATCAAAGCAAGCCGTTTGCATGTTTGATAATGGTTTATTTGGTTTTCAGGAGCAATGCAGAAGAGGCTGAAAATATCGACGCCTTTTTTATGTTGTCATTACTAGTCGGTCAACCTTTGCTGAAGAAACCCAAGAAAAGATGCTGGAGGCCTTCAAAGCAAGAAAGAGGGCGAGTCGCGTAGCAGCACGAACAGCTGCCCCTCCCACTTCCTCATCCACGATTGTAGGTAGACGCATTTAAATAAGCACGTGCACGTGCACAATTATTAATCCTGTTATCGTATATAGAGTACAGACTGCCGATGCCGGTCGGTTGACGCAAATAAGTTATGCCCCAGTTTGTCTAAAATTACTTTGCATATTTATTCAGTTTGCCTAATATGCGTTTAGTCTAAAGTCATTTCGCTTAATAAATATTTTGCACAATCTTGTTTTGGCGAATTTTCATATTGCCTAATTTTTGTATATATAATTTCATTTTATCTATTATTCAACTTATATAATTACATTTCCTAAAAACACTTGTTTGCCTACTACAATTTTTGTATCATTTCAGTTTGCCTACTTTGCACAGTACCTATATTATTCTACGTATACTTACTTTTCAATATCCACGCAGTAGAGAAGTTAAATTTGGGTCGCAGTTCAACCTAACACTCCTCCTCGCTTCGCTCGTCGTCGTACCTAACCTAACCCAAGTCGGACCTGCCTTAAGGTTAAATGTTAGTGTTAATGTTATGTCCATAAAATGTTTTTTTAGTTAAAATAACATGGCAATATAAGAATTAGTTAAACTAATATTAAACAAAACAAACTTTATTAAAAGTGATGATTAGACTAAACGAGTTTCCATAAAGTGATCATGTATTCAAATTCAAATTCAAAGTTTTTTATTTCAGACAACATGATCCAAATTTGTTAGTAAAACTTAAGTAACTAGAGTTGTTAGTATCTTATTATTAATAAAGATTTAGTCCTCTCTTTGAGTTTCCCCATCAGAGGACAATCGATTTTATTGCCGATCATATGTAGAATGCTGTTGCTGCTTCTCCGCACCCTATCCATGTATTGAAACAATAATTATGAAAACTGAAATTAGGCAAACCGTTGGTTATACTAAAAGTTGTTACGCAAACTGAAATTAGGCAAATAATTTTTGGCAAATGGGACTTTACCGGTAACGGCACAACACTCCTACCGCTACTTGAAACTAGATGGCGGCAATTTAATATTATATCGCTCCTATAATAATATAATTTTGTTGTTTAGTAGTTTAAGAATAATACCTACTTGTACATTGTACCTTTGTAACTGAATTAGGCTGTGTTTACGGTGAATAAAAGGTTTCGTTTTGTGTACTATTTACCTACCTACCTGGTTGGAAATTAATTGTACCATTGTAGTTTGCAAGTTAGGGGCATTTTTTTCATATATGAATCTGGTTTATATGAATAAAATGTACCTACTATACAATGAAAAGGTACTTTTTTTTATAAGGATTCATGTGAAAAGATGTACCTAAAGAAAAATACATTCCTATCGCCTCGCCATTGAAAAAATGTAGGTACACATCATATTTTACCGCCGGGTCCGTCAGGCAGTATGCTCTTTACCAATAGAAATAGTCTTCTTCTTTCCAGTTTTAATATAAAATAAATAGAGCATATTCCCTGGCAGGCCCGGCTGTAAAAATTATGTGAAATGAAATGAAATGAAATGAAATGAAATGAAACATGGTACATCTTTTCACATGAATCCTTATAAGAAAAAAGAAACGCTTAATGTCCTTAACTGGCAAACTACAAAGGAATAATTAATTTTCAACTGGGTGCATAGCAGTACATAAAAGGTACATTTTATTCACTGTAATCAGTAATCACATCCTGGTTCAGAGATGTGACACGGCCAGTAAGTATTGCACCCTTAATAATTTGTTTTATTTGTTGAGTACATTTATAATGATAATGAATGATGCAAAGAGCATTAACTTTAATTTAATTTTTTGAATACGTTTATACCAAGCGAAGGTGTGTTAAATAAAGTGTTTAATTTTATTTTTTGAGTGTTATTTATTTGTAAATTATGTACCGTTTGTCAAGTATGAGTTTGAGAAACAAAGACTGTTCTCTATTTATGAAATTCGTGGTTCAGAAATACCCACAACATACCTTCATAAATAAATGTTTAGAGCTGCCTGAATCATGTATGTAATAAATTAATTATTTAGGCTATGTATGAGGCTCGGTATTTTCTTTTTTTTTCTTTTTTGTATATTATTAAGACCACGAAGGCATAAAAAGAGACAGACTTCAACCCCATTAATAAATAAAAAAAATTAAAGATAGGTAACTACCTGATGGTTTGTTTGTAATAAGTACTGATTATTAATATTGTTCACGTATCTAACAACAATGGATTGTAATGGTTACTATACCCTGTTTTTTTTTTAACTGTAAAGTATTATGCCATACTATTTATGTGCAAGAACCAAATTAATGTGCCGTTCTTTTTACTATCGCGCACTTTACAGTAAAAAAATACAGAGATACTTAGAACGAGTGTAGTAATTCTTCTAACAGAGTTTTTTTTTACAGCTTGTAACGAAATATCTATGCTCATATATTTACCCAGTCATCCTATTTATGATAACTGTTTATGTTTTACAGAAAAAGTTTCGTACAGGATGTTTAAAAAGTATCAAAGTGAAAATTCCTCGAAAACAAGGTGTGGCCCGCCGCAGAGTTTTTGGTTTTGCCGCGCTTTTAGAGGTTCATGATTCGCTTGCCAGACTTACTATTAAATTAAACTTCCTGTACGAAACTTGTTCTGTAAAACATAAATAGTTATCATAGTAACAAATAGAATGACTGGGTAAAGTTATGAGCACAGATTTTTGTTACACGCTGTATAAAAAAATATCTGTTACAAGAATTAATGCTCTCATTACAATCCGTTCTTGTAACGTGAACAATATTAATCAGTATTACAAACAAATCAGGTAGTTATACCTTTACTAAAAGCCTTGTACCCGCTACGACACGATGGGTAAACAATACATTAAGATCTAGTTGCCATTACAATATGTTCTTGTTACGTCAACAATATTAATCAGTAATACAAACAAATCAGGTAGTTACCTTTACTAAAACCCTTGTTCCCACTATGGCCTGATGTGTAAACATAACAATAACATCAAGTAACTATTAACATTTTTGCATTGTAGTCGTTACAATGTGTTTTATAGTTTTCACAATTTTGATATAACTAGAACAGTCTGGTTATGTTTACAAAGAGTTTTGTCGTCACATATAAAGCAAAACAGTCCTGTATTGATAACAGGATTCTGGTTATCAGTACGAGACTTTTTTTTCAGTGCAAATGGTCGCCTTGTACCTAAGCACGGCAGAATATCGCACAATAGATCAGAAGGTACTCGCAACTTCGGGAAGAATAAGTATCCCACAACCATCTTTGGATGTCCAACTTTACAAAAATTTAAATCCGTGCATCCGTTATGTTGTGATGAAGCCGCAAAGATATTCCGATCGATAGATGACGTCGTATTAAATGTCCATACGAAACAAAAACAACGTGCACGGCACTGTTAGGGTTGTTCCCGCAATCATAAACGCTGCTCAAAAGACAATTCGTTTTCAATAACATTTTAAGATTTCATAATAGTACAGATTTAAAGCATAATCATAAGGTAGAAGGCACGCGACTGTATTTTGTTTTTCAGACATAACTTGAACTGTATCAGTGCTGTGTAGTCCTCACTACCAGTGAGTCGGACTGTGTGACGGAGTATAACCCGATAGGTAATGGGCTTATCTCCGCGCCACAGAGTGATAAATAAGATAAGCACACGAGTGTAGAGTTTTATAAGAAATATCAGGTCAAGTACTTACCTAATGTTTATCCTCTGACATTACCAGAGTAATGTATTGATCTTACAAGTTGGACCGACAACAAGAAAGTGACAAATCATCCAATGCGGTTGCGCTTACGCAGGCGACGACCTCATCACTGTAATGACGGGCTTTCTCTCTTGCATAATGGGATCTGCTGGGAATCGATCCAGTAAGGCTACGGCTATGACACTAGAATCTGTGCGTAATCTAAACATACCTAAGTCGATCTAGAGACTAGATCGACTTAGGTATGTTCAGATTACTCACAGAACAGAAAAAACAGTTTTCTTTTTAGTTCAAAATTTCTATGTGTGTGTTTTGGCTACGCAGGTTTTCTTAGACATTGAGGCGTATGCAAGGAATATAATACTCACCACTTTCACAGTTTTTTCTATTCCGTGGACACAGAGTGTACCCCAATAGGGTGTTTTTCAGCCCATGCCATATTGCGGATTTTTTGGTTAGTACTATTTTTTTTATGGCAACAACATATTTTTGGTAACTAAATGTCACTGATGTAAACAAAGAGTAAACAGGACTAAATATGAAATTAAATAAATATTCCGCTAATTCCACAGTGATGAAAGTAATTTTTTTCTTCAATGGGATTCACTAATTATTTCGGAAGAAGAACGAAGGATTGAGCAGCATTCCGGTAAACAATGTTATGATTTGGTTAATGAAAAATCCTTGACAAATCGCTGCTGACGTTTTATAATGAAAATATATGACGTTGTTGTAGTTGTTTGTAGCGCCACTATACCTGGGCCTGAGCAACACTTGTTAGACTATGAAATACTACTTGAAGTTCTCCGTTTAGGGCTTATGGGAATTAATGGGATTTTTGTTTAAAAAGCGATTAGTAGTAGTGTGGCAATGCTAATATGTCCGTAGACCGCAACTGTGCACCGAGCTACGAATACACGCCGAATTGCCCGAATGTGGAGCTGTGTAGGTATGTACCATGGTTTGCGCTGGCGTATCGACTATAGCGCGCGCGGCTCTTGGAATACCTTGGCAACATTTGCAAGTAGAGTAAGGTGTCGATAAAATTGATCAATCCTTTTCGTCAGAATGAATATAGTTGCCGGCAATCTTGAAAAAAAATGGCGCATCTGCGCATGTAGATTGTACGTAAGTCGGCTACCATTCAAGGTTATTTAATTTTATTTTATTCCAATAATCTTTATTGAAATAAAAACCATGTCAAATAAAATAAAAATATCTAACTTAAGACTAGCTTATTTATTTATTTTAGTTATATATTTATTCAAATGTCAAGTCCGTATCATAAGATACATCGTCCCACAAAACTGTTTTCACAGTTTACTGTGGGATCCGTGAGTCTATCTATACAAAATTATAAAATATCTGTAGAATTCTTAATTAATAAAATCTTAATTAATTAATAATAATACAGGTAGGTACTAAGACACAACAAACTTCTCGAGCATTTGCAAGAAGTTTGTTGGCAACTGTACTTAAAGGGCTTTCCAGTTTTTACCGTAGTCTGATACATATTTACATCTGACCTACAGGTAGATCGCAAAACAACTACTACGGTATTGATAGCTTTCGTGTATGATTGGTCAATGCCCTAGTTTTGCTGCCAAAGGTTGCCAGTAGCGCAGCGGTTGACGTAAATAATTGAATAGTACCTATACCATACCTGCATCAACGCTTTTGGTCAAAAATAAACTGGCACTTAATCGTCTCGGTATCCGGGACATCTTGATGGTACTGCAATAGATCGCCCAATAAAGATCCCACGATATGAAGCCCATCTGTTTTTGTGATAAATAACCATCTGGTCTTGACGGTTCCGCATACAATTTAGTCAATCTTATACATAATATTATAGTTTTGTCTATAAAGTGGCCGATAAATCATCGCAGTAGCTTAATGTGATGACATAGACATTTTAAGAACATATCCAAAATCTAGCCTATATTCAATGATAGCTATCTGAGCTGCATAAAGTGAGTTTAGAAAGCCATTATATATTAAAGTTCATCGAATACATCGCTATCAGCACATATGTAAGCGCGGTATATCAGGCAGATGGTATTAGATTATAGAAGATTGAGAAGCCTCGTATTTGGCCTGAGGCATACGTACCAAAGGTTAACCCTCATTAAGCTACCTTCCGCTACTGATTACGCAATAGCTTCCGAGTTCACATCACACGTAAGTTCAGCAGCAGTTCAGCAGTATCACTGTTCAATCACACTATAGCTAAATAAATATACATACAAGCATAGTGTAGTATCAGAAAAATGCCTTTAGGAGCTAATGTAGTGTACCTATTTATTTTTATTTTCGCGGTGAATGGGTGGGACCATAAAAATGCATGAATGCATCAAAAAATACGCAAATAATTATAACGGGTTAGTTAGTACTAATTGACTGGCATGTTATTATATCGCTGACTAATAGCACCCCGGCCCGGCTTCGCAAAGGTGCAATCCTGATAAATTATGCATGTATTATGCATATAAACCTTCATCTTGAATTACTCTATCTACCTATAAAAAAACGCATTAAAATCCATTGCATAGTTTTAAAAATCTAAGCATACATAGGCACACAGCAGGAAGCGACTTTGTTTTATATATTAGCAAAGCAATATATTATTATTATCTTAATTAGCTTTAAACATACGGAAAGGCCATTCTCATTAAACTAGCTTCCGCTACTGATCTAATACTAGATACAGATCCACCAGTGGTATGGTATAGGTAATTCGATGGATATAGCCGTTTGAGTGAAATGTTTGTGATATGGCCTATTTCGGCTGACTATTTAGATCATCCCTAAAGTAGACGTGTAGTGGTGTTATACTCGACAAATCTCATTAGGAGCATCTTTCACTATAGTAAAGGTCAACCCTCATTAAGAGCTTCTGCTATTCCTTATGTAACAGCTTCCGAGCTCACATCACAACATCACACATAAGTTCAGTAGGTGGCCGCTAGTGAGTTCAGGCGGGTCAACGTCGCTCCAGGCGCTTTCTCTCGGGATATCGTTTCACTTTTATCTGATCTTCCGTCCAGATAGAAGTGATATAACCTTTCTTACGTCTATGTTAGGGTGAAGCCAGATTAGCGTAATTTGAGTCACGTATATAATTTGGGTCGCGCCATACATCATGTCACATGATCACGTCACACTAAGTATGGCGCGACCGAAATTACGCGACTCAAATTACGCTCGTGGCTTCATCCTTATGTCGAATATCGGTATTGAGCTGTAAGGTAGCTCACCCTTCCGCTCTATTGCGCAATATCTCCTTCACATCACACCTAATTAAAAAAATGGCAGCTAATGTTATGGAGAGTCGTCGCAGATCCAGGCGCTTTCCTCGGGATATCGTTCCAGTTTTATCTGATCTTCCGTCCAGATAGAAGTGATACAACCCCACTTAGGTCTATTTTATGTCGAACATAGGTAATTGGGTATTGAGCTGTAAGGTAGCTCACAGTAAGCAGGATCTTCCGCTCTTCATTTCTTCAATTAATTCCTTGTTCCCTCACATCACATGTAGTTCAAAAAAGTGGCAGCTATTAAGTTCAGTCGGGTCGTCGCCGCTCCAGGCGCTTTCTCTTGGGATAATGGTTTCACGTTTATCTGATCTTCCAGATATAAGTGATACACAACCTTACTTACGTTACTCGTTTGTCAAACATCGCTAATTATTGAGCAGTAAGGCACCCCTGCTCCTGCCTCACGCGGACGCCACAGCGACGTCGTCAGCTGCCGTATTCAAACAATATTGGAATGTATAGATACTTACTGTTCTTGGGTGGAGATGATGACAAATAGTTGACGACCTGGCAAGGTCACTGGAAGCTAATGGACGCGGAAAACGTGCGAACGTTCGTCGTGAAAGTTTTTGGGGAGACTTACTGTCGACGATGAGGGTTAAATTTACACTACTCGCGAAGTTCACCAAGTGGGGACTGTGTTGTGACCGGAGTATTACTTCTTCCACCGAAGTGCCTCTCCACACAGTCATACTAGCCCAACCGCGGCCAACTTCACGAGTAGTGTTGACCCGGGGTGCACGTGGTTGAATGTATCAAGCGATCCCGCGACGCTAATTAAAAGCGCTGCCGGCATTCGTTGGTGGTTTTAGACGGTAGTCCGAAGTCTCGGTTAGACCGTCATACCCGCTCTAGTCCCCCGATAAGACGGGATACATAAACGCATTTCCCCAACGTAAAAAAAAGGTATTTTAGCGCCTATTGTAGGGACAAGGTAACCGTCGAATAGCACTGCATGCCATCTCTCAGATGCAGAACAATCCAGCAGTTTGTGATAAGTAACTTAAAGTAAGCAACGCTTTGTAAAGATAAATTAACTAATATGTTTTAATGTTTTTATGTGTACCTAACGTTTGCCACGAAATGCACATTATTTGTCAGAGTATAATAATATTTGGATGGCCGAGAAATAACGCTGTTCAATTGGATTCTATATTGCAATAATCGGTTTTTTTCACGATCACCTCCGCGCGGAAAGTTAATGTAATAATTTCATGATCCATACTATAATTATAGACTATAGTACGCTTAGATAGACTAGACATATTGTAAACATTATTTTGTAAGTAATACAATATTCTTAAGTGAGTTAAATTACCTGATATGTAAACTCCAAGATTTAATATCGAAAGCAATCCAATAAAGTGTCTAAGATTCTCGTTCGTTTTGGATATTTAATAATATATAAACAAAGAAAACCATTTGAGTTGAGAGACCAAATGTATTTAAGCAAATCAAAGTAATATTTTGTATGCTTGATACAATACACTATTTGAATGGCCTGAGTCGTGGTTTTATTATTTAGTTAATGCCTCATCTTCCTCAAGATGCTTTACTCTTCCCCACCTATTCATCACTTGTGTTTTAACTCATCGTCAACAAAAGTTAAATAGGTACCATTTCGTCCTTTCAAGATCCTAATTACTTTAAAGACATCCTTGTTTCAACGATGTCGGAGAACAAAACTAGACAAACGATTAATCCGAACACAATACAAATGAAAGCGAAAACAAAAGATTAAAACAACAGTCAATTCAAATTGGCGCACAATGAGCCTCTGTGAAAGCTTGGCTCCGACGGGGGATTAAAAATGTAAGTACGTGAGTAAAGTCTATCTAATCAGTTATGGGACAAGATCTCAGCACTACATAATAATATAATATAAATATTAAGGGACAATGTTACACAAATCGACCTACTTAGTCCCAAACTTAGCAAAGCTTGTATTATGGGTAGGTACTAGACGACGATATACATAATATATAAATAACATCTATGACCCAGGAACAAATATTCTAATTCGCATTCGAACGCATTCTACCTAAATATTATCAGGAGTTCATCACACAAATATTTGCCCTGGCCGGGATTCGAACCTAGGACCGCCGTCTCAGTAGCTGCACTACAAACCGAGCCAACCGCGTCGTCTAGATGTCAACAACAGTTATGACATTTTCATTCTTATGAATGAAATGAAGAATATACCTGCTCTAATTTTAATTCCATGCCTATAATGGTTGTTTT
This sequence comes from Apotomis capreana, assembly GCA_947623375.1. Taxonomy (NCBI): domain Eukaryota; kingdom Metazoa; phylum Arthropoda; class Insecta; order Lepidoptera; family Tortricidae; genus Apotomis; species Apotomis capreana. Next base: position 2,318,692 of record OX392500.1, on the reverse strand, counting down.
TATCACGCGGTAAATAAGTGACAAAGCCTCTGTCACTCACACTCGCATTTTGTCAAAACGTGACGGATGCTTAGGCACTTATTTATCGCAAGCTAAAAGCAACCAGCATAGGCCGGCCCGCAGGTGTTTTTAATACCGAAATTGAAGATAGCGATCCAATATAAGTAAGAAGCCTATTTAGTCATATCTTGTTTAAGATGCCAACGATGACACTCATTGCAGTTCCAGCTCAAATTACAATAATCGACAAAAGTCCGGTATACTTTCATGATATAGCCGAAATATTGCTTAATAATGATGAAGAAATATCTAAATGCCTCGTCGAATTAAGTCCATTTTTTTCACATTGCCTATATCCCTGATACTACCATACCAGTGAGTCGGATTTTGTGTGGGAGTATTTAAAGTATGGGAATTTAAGGACCCCGTTGGCTCTCTTTCCCCACTCCTCCCGCCCTAAGTCAGGCTGACTCGGTTCAGTCTATTCACGACGCAGTCCATGCGCACAGTGCGCACGCGTTACCCCCCTCCCAAATCACTCCTGTGGCGCGGAGATAATCCCATTAGCGAGGACTCCCACACAAAGTCCGACTCACTGGTAGTGAGGGCTAACCAGCCCTGATACAGTTCAAGTCATATCTATAAAAATATATAAGCGTCACATCTCTGGCTCACCTGGGCTTAATAATTGATGGTGGCCTTAGTTGGGAGCCGCAAGTGTCTGAGGTCTGTCGTAGAGTTACATGTACGTTACGATCTCTTTACAGATTTAAACATTTCCTCCCGGTAAGTACAAAGAGACTCCTTATACAGACTTTGGTGCTGCCAGTGATAGATTATGGGGATGTGTGCTACACTAATGTAACCCAAGGACTTTTGGACAGACTAGACCGGCTCCTGAACAACTGTATCCGTTTTATTTTTGGGCTACGCAAATATGATCATGTCTCCTTGTATCGTCGACAGCTGCAGTGGCTTCCGATTCGCGAGCGTAGGTCGCTAAGGATTTTGTGTACTCTCTTCTCTATTCTTTATGACCCTGTGGCACCAGATTACCTCAGATCAAAGTTTCAGTTCGTAAGTGCCCGGCCAGGCGGCGAGCTCCGTACCTCCCGTAAACTACTACTCTCTGTTCCTCCCCATCGCTCTGGCGCCATGGGCAATTCGTTCACAGTGCAGGCAATTCATCTCTGGAATGCCCTTCCCCTCTGTATACGTCAAGCTGAGAACAAGCTCTCTTTCAAGCGCTTGGTGCGCAAGCACCTTTTGGAAAATCTTCAACATTAGGTAAATCTCGTCGTAGTCATTTAACAGCAGGTACCCTATATATATAATCCATATTCATATATATTCATACTCATATATATATAGTATAAATAAATATTATATATATATATATATATATATATTCCCATAATTATGTATTTATCAACGTAAATAGTGTTTTTATTTATTTTTTTTGTTTCGATATTTGCATCGTGTGTATACACGTATTGTTGTACACCCTTCCCGCACGTATAATGTCTCTGTTTGACCTTGTGGTTGACTGGTAGAGAATGCCTCATGGCATTAAGTCCGCCATTTGTACTTTTACTTATGTATTTTGTGCAATAAAGTTTAAATAAATAAATAAATAAATCTCTGTTTGGAAATCGTTTTTATTTAATAAACAATCTATGAACCTACTTAAACTACTTATAGGATGATTATTAACTTGTGTCAGAATTTAAATTTACGGCCGCATTGTTTCCAGATCTTATCGGATTGTAATGTACAATTATACATGAGTAGGTAGTAGGATATGAAAGCATGCGCCTTAGGCTGAACAGCCCCTTCTTTTACTATGTAAAGTACTGTATAGCATTTGAAATCTCGATTATAAAAATATTTTAAATATAAATTAACTTTCATGATTAAATAATAGGCTGGGTACAATTCTTCGAAGACCATTAAATTTCGATAGTCCTTGCTTAAGGATTTACGTGTAGACTGGTCTTTCTTTTACCATGGTTTATCCAAAATATATTTTTTTAATCGTCTATTTGACAGTTCACAAGAGTGTTATTTATTTATTTATCTATTAAAAGGTTTGCCAATAGAATGAAATTACAATGAAAAACATGCCACTTAAACAATGTGAGGGGATAACATTACGAGTACAAGCAAAAGAACAATTATTTTAAATATGTAATACATTAAAATTAAGTATTAATTCGCAAAATTATCAACTACGTATGTTCAGAGGCATATGCATAAGTAAAATGTAAATAAATGACGCTTCTATTGGATGTCTTTTTTCTTATTACTTAAATATTAATGAAAACATCGTCACTCTTTTTAGCGTTTGTGCTACGAAACAGCATAGACTAATATAAAACAAAAATATAATGATTATTTTTACTATATAGTTGTTAATTACGACTGGCGAATTCTACGTTTCGAATTGTGTGGCATATTACTTGTCATAGGTTTTAAAATGTGTATCATTCCAGTTAAATACAATGTCATTAATGTCAGTATAGCGCCGCCGGCGCAACGTAACGAGCGTGATGCGTTACATGCGCGGACGCAACCGCTCGGCGCCGTGGTTTACTTTGCATCCGGTTCCGGTAGCTTAAGTTGAATGATTAGACAAGAATGTGACGTAAACGTTTTATTTGCTTTAAATTTGCGTGTAATTTTGTGGTCTCTTAAATCATTGTCAGTCACATAATTTCAAGTGATGTCAATAAAAAATTAAAGTAACAAATGAATGCAAAGGCTAAAGGATAAAACTTGAAAAGCTGGAACTTTTTGTTGGCTGAAACGTTCTCATTCCTTTGCCATCGCTTTTAAAAAAAAAACTCCTGCGGTGGACTTATACGGCAAAAGAACAAAAATACCTACGCCTACGTAGGTACAATAAAATTATACACAAATATACTTAATTAAACTACACACTTTTAAGTGATAGTTCCCAGTAAACAAAATAACGTCTATGTATTTTAATTTGGGAAATTTTAATTTAAACTTATTCAGGATAACAACAGCCGTAAATATACATATGATATAAAGTTAGTTACATAACAGAGGGCCAATAACAGTTATCCATTGGTTACATAAAAAATAAGATTTAAAACTAAGTAGAATCAGACACAGTCAACATGTCCGTTCCAAACAGATGTTCAACATTGGTAATACATTTGAAACAGGAGTCAGTCACAAGTATTTTCATATTAATACATGAACACATTAATACATTAACATCAGACCGCTGCATCATATATTTTGCAGGGCCAGACACTAAAAAGACTGTCTACTCCTAAAACTCGAGTTACACATATTATGCATGAATCCGTGCAAACACTATAAACAAAAAAAAAATGCGTACCTACTAATTTATCACGAAGCGGTATGAGTATTAAACATCATATTAATTGTAATAAGAGTATACTCAACAAAACAAAACTCTCACAATGTACTCGCAAATTCGATCGCATCCAATTCTCATACCTAGTTAGTACCATACCCTACCAGTGGCGTGGCGTCGCAAAAAGAAAGAAAGTCAGGCGAAGCCGGGGTAGATTCTACATACAGGGCAAGTCGGTGGGAATCAGCGTCTATGGACGCCAAGCCACTGTCGCCCACCCATAAACAAGTACCTAGATCCCAATTTTAATTTATATGTTTATATTAATTATTTATTTATTTATTTAAAATCTATTAACAATCTTGCTGCTTCACAAATTTTATACGAGACTAGCGGCCGCCCGCGACTTCGTCCGCGTAGATTTTTGATGATGACAAAGATATTAAAATAGGTAGGTAAGGAATTTTATTCTTAGTTAATTCACCCCCTTAGGGGCAGAATTTTTCAAAACGCTGAAATCACTTTTTTGTATTTGATTAAGTAAGCGTTCTACAAAGTTTCAACTCTCTACTTCAATAAATAAAGTTTCTCCCATATAAACATTCCACCCCTATTTAACCCCTTAAGGGATGGAATTTTCTAAAACGCTGAAAGTACTTTTTGTGTTTTTTAATAAGTAATCTTTCTACAAAGTTTCAAGTCTTTAGCTGAAAAAAAAAGTTCCCCCCCATACAAACTTTTAACCCCTTTTTAACCCTTTTAAAGGACGTATTTTTGAAAACGCCGAAATTACTTTTCTTGTATTCTAATAGTGTACCTTTAAACAAAAATTCAAGTCCCGCGCTCAAAAAAATACTTGATCTCCATACAAATTTTCAAGCCCTTTTTTACCACCTTAGGGGATGAATTTACAAAAACGCTGAAATCAGTTTTCTTTTATTTTATTTTAATATCTTTTTACAAAGTTTCAAGTTCCTAGATTAAAAAAAAACTTGTACCCCATACAAACTTTACACCCCTATTTAAACCTCTTAGGGGAGGTATTTCCAAAAATCCCTTCTTATCTCTAGCCCACGTTATAAAAGTAACCTACTGTGCAAAAATCAACTCTCTAACATTAGTAGTTTCGGCTGTGCGTTGATGAGTCAGTCAGGACTTCTTCTTTTATATATATAGAAGATGAGTCGAAACAAGGTCATCACGTGCAATAACAAAGGATAACGATGGGATACTTTTTTTTTTACAGATTACTTTTATGTTCTACTAGAACCTTAGAAATGTCTTTTTTAAATTTACTTTTAGACCCTACAAATGGGTCTATTTTGGCAAATTCGGTGTTATACAGACGAGGGAGACGCGATAGCACGGCATTGGCACCGTAGTTAGTGGAGTGAAAGGGAACATGGAACAACGAGGTGTGTCTAGTGCGACGCCTTGGGGCTCGGAACGACAGGCCGGACAATAGTTCAGGACAGTCTATACGATCTCTAATTATGTCATAAAGAAGGCTCATGTCGGCCAATTTTAATTTTATTCAGGAGATTTCCTGAATTTGTAGTTTAAGTGAGATTCAAATTTTCTTTGAATTCTTTCTATGCGATCCTTATGAATCGCATAAAAAACTGACCATATAGGTGAAGCATATTCTAGAATGCTTCTGACGTATGCGTAATATACAATTTTTATACTTAACAAACTGCGGAAGGGTTTACAAGTCCTCATTACAAAACCTAAATTACGATACGCCCTATTTATAATTGAGTCAACGTGATTTCTCATCGTCATTTTGGTGTCTAACATGACTCCCAGGTCGCGCACAACATCGACTCTCTTCACAGCTGCACCATTGAAGTTATATGAGAAATTGATTGGCGTTAAACTGCGAGTAAAACTAATGCACTGACATTTACTTACACTGATTGTGATTTTGTTCTGCGAATAATAGTATGCTAAATTATTAAGGTCATTTTGCAAAAGCTGGCAATCAGCTAAGGTTCTAACACGCATAAAAACTTTTTTGTCATCTGCATATAATAAATGTCGAGCGTTGACAAAACACGTATTTATGTCATATATATAAGCGTTATAGAAAAGAGGTCCGAGATGTGAACCCTGGGGCACGCTAGAAGGAATACTAATAAAGTCAGACCTGAAACCACCGAGCACCACAGCTTGAGAGCGATTAGTGAGATATGATTCTACCCATCTAAGTAAATCTCCGTGTATCCCTAGTGCTTGAAGCTTCGTCAGAAGGATGACGTGATCTACTCGGTCGAACGCTTTTTCGAAGTCCGTGTAAATCACGTCAACCTGCCCGCCACCTTCCATTTCTGTTAAAACAAAGTTTGAAAAACAAGCTTAGAGACAGTAGAATGCCTTTTTAGAAATCCGTGTTGCCTCTCCGAGATACCACGCGATACAAGAGGATAAATATGATCAAAAATTATAGATTCAAAAAGCTTTCCTATTGTGTTTAAATCGAAATTGGACGATAGTTATCAATATTGGACTTCGAACCTTTTTTATGTATGGGAATGATGTGCGCCTTTTTCCAGAAGAAGGGGAAAGTGCAATCTTTTATCGAATGTCGGAATAGAATGGTTAACGGATCTGCTAGACTCTCGGCGCAGGAAAACAGGAAAATAGGTGGCACACCATCACAGCCTGGTCCCTTAGTTTTGTCCAAGCTTTTTAAAAACTTTAAGACTGTCTCGCGTGTTACATCAATGCCGGACAATATTTCATCGCTCTGATTACTGCACATAAGGCTATTGCAGCTGTTAATAGACGATGTTGTAGTATCAAACACGCTTTCGAAAAATGTGTTAAACGCGTTACAAATATCCTTGCCATTACTGTAATTATTGTTACCTAGACTGAAGCAGTTGGGATAATTCGAGCCACCGCGTTTGGATTTTTCGTACTTCCAAAAGAATTTAGGAGAGCGCCTAATATAGGTTTCAGTGTTGTTTGTGAATCGCTGAAAACATTCATTCTGCACGAGTTTTTGTCTAGCCCTAAGTATCGAGAACTCATCATAATTTCGTGGGTTTGAGAATCTTTTCCATCTACGATGTATTTTTGCTTTTTCGCGTAGTATTTTGATAAGAGAAGAGCTATACCACACAGGATATGACTCATTGTTTGGGTATGTTATGGGGACCATTAGTGAGAAACATTCATTTAGTTTATGGTAGAAAACATCAACAGCTTTATTCACATCATCAGTACGTAAAATGCTCGCCCAGTCAATATTACTTAAGTATGCATTTATTTTTTTATAGTCGCATTTAAAGAAGTTAAAGCGTGGAGCATTACTAGTTCTTAAGGGTTTTACATACAAGTCCAATATATCTATTGTAAACGGTGGATGAAAAACATCCAACTTTGAGATTGGCTGACATTGAGATACAGACAAAGGCAGATTACTAAAACATAAGTCTAATATATTATCACATGAGTTTGTAATGTAATTGTACTGAGTAAACCCTAAGTATTGCATTTCTTCGGCGAACGCTAACGCAGCATTCTGATAATCTGTACTGCCCTGACTTAACAAAGAAAAACCTACAGTACCGCTCCATAATATACACGGCAAATTAAAGTCGCCAAGTAATAAATAATTGCTTGTTGGGTGCATATCAATTATGCGCGTAATATTCGTCCTTATTTGTTCTAAGTTAAGCGGCAAGTTATTTTCAATTGGCGGGAGATAAGCTAGTGCTGCAAGGAGGTCGGCCGGGGCGCTCAGGGCGCAGGCCGGTATACGAACACACAGCGATTCGATTCCCGTGCCTAACCACTCGCGGTATACAGCGGCACAGAGATTACGACGAGCGCAAACCATTACGCCGCCGCCCGTACTTTTGTTTGTAAGGTGCAGGTCCCTATCGCAGCGAAATACGTCGTATCTAAAATCACATAGTTCAGAGTCCAAAATGTCGCTTTGCAGCCAAGTCTCTGTTAAAAATATTAGGTCGTACTCATTATGGAGTATATTATTGTATATATCTAGACATTTCGTTCGAAGTCCGCGGACATTTTGATAATAGATATTGAGTTTAGTGTTATTATTTGTTATGTTAGCCATTAATGTGAGGAGTGAAATTAGCAATCATAGTTAAAAAGTTATTATAAACAACCCCAAGTCGTAGTAGATACTTTCGATTAATTAAGTAACATGTAAATGAAATATGTATTTCTATAAAGAAATAATAATAACAATCCGTGATATTAAGAATAGTTTCAGTTTCGTAAATAAAAATAAACACTAAAAAATCTAATGCAATATATACGTGATAAGATAAAATAAGCCTTGTTTCGACTACAGTACAGTTCTTAATCCGATGATACATATGAAAAGGTGCGATAAGTACGGTTGGAAATGTGATAGAATAGCATTGTAGGTACTTATTGAACAATATTTTTTCATGGTCTGGGTGACATGGGCGTAGATCGGATAACATAACATATTAGATGTGTGTTTAAAGACTGACGTTACGAGTATGAGTATGTAATATCATACTTTGAATTATTGCCATAATCCAATTCTGTCGAACTCTAACAACTAACACAGGTAACTAATTTTGTCCATTAAATATTATACATACCTAGGTACTCAAGCATTCTTCCTCGCAGCATGGTGATTTAAAGCCTCAATTTCTCCGATTCATAAGATAAGTAGATATTCAATCTCTTTCAAGATATGCATAATAGGGTACGAATGATTAAGCTCTACTAAAACTAAGTTAATGATCTGATTGGTATCTACAATGGGTTAGCAACAATCTGTGTACTTCGGCCATGGATGTCTTATTCTACTGGGTATATTGTCTATGTCTAGGCGGTACTTACAGTATAAACAATTGGAAAAGCCTCCCGAAGCCTTATATAATCTTTAATTGAATAAATCATCATTAATGAAAAGAGATTTGTAGGTACTAACCAATAATATGAGTCACCCTTGTTACTCGAATTAAATGATTTCATTTCATTTCATTCATTAATTAAATCTTGAAGTGATGAGTGAGATTATGTACAGTCAGTGAATGTGCAATTACGCTCGTTACGATATGATCAACGATCAATATTGACAATCGAACAACACCGGAAACACGCACATAGCGCACGTGGTAACCGCGAGTCTTACGCTTGCGCAACGAGAAACGGCGCGTGCGCAGCGTCGGCGCCGTTTTGCTCTTGTTGACCCTGTCAACGGATCTATGAGGTATAACAAAACAATTTGATTCTGTGGCGTTGTAGAACTTTATTGCGGTAAACTTGACATTAACACTTTCACGGACAGTACGTCGAGAGACGTGAAACAGGATCCTCGTGATACGGCACCACGTCTATGGACGGTGACTTTTATCTTCGCAAAACTGCCACTCCATCTACACTCGATATATTTTTAAAAGCTTTTATTTAACTTGCATTGTATGTATGTATGTATCTAAGTATGTTTGTTCGGGTGAAATCTTGCAACTCAATTTTGAAGCAGATATCGTCAACCGATTGAGCTGAAATTTTGCATACTTAACTTACTTAACTTTGATGACAATACAATAATATGTTACCATGGGGCTGATCTGATGATGGAGCCGGAAGGTGGCCATAGGAACTCTATAATAGAAAAAGCAATCCTACCGAGCTTGGGCTCTTTATAATCGTCTCAGTGAGCATTTGATGGATATCTAAAGAAAAGTACAGTCGGCTATAAAAGCTTGCTACTAAAATGACATTTTTGACAGAAACTTATTTCTTTTCTATACATTTACATACAGACATTTCTTTTAGTTTTTATGTATATATGCCTTTGCCGTTGTTGGCTAGAATACTTTTGTGTGAGTTTAATCTGTGTCGCAGTTTTTTTTTCCAAAATATGCCTGTCAGAATTATCCGTACGAGTCCACCATTTGTGGATCATGCGGGATTCGAGCACTCGTTTCCAAACAATACGAAACAATGCGACTCGAGTCGCATTATGGATCCATACGCCTAATGCTACAACCCTGTAACTATTAACAGACGCATAACAAAATGTTAAATACCCAGAAAAAAAGAAAATAGCTCAACTAGTTTGACTTCTTGAGACATAGCCAAATTGTGCTTAGTAGTAACCAAAATCCCACCAAAAACATTTCATGTAAAATTGGCGGCCAAGACTCACATGCTCATAACGCTTTCGCTGTAAAAAAGTTATCAGATCCCTGGAAAAGCCAAGCCCCTAAGCCCTGAGTTAACTAATCCTACACCATGGCTTCAAAAGTATGGCTTGGTCGTTTCATAAAGTACCGTAAATAAGTCCAACAGACCGTCTGGCCCATACGGTATCAAGAAATTAAGTTTATGTCTTCATGGTAATATATATAAACTTAATTCCTTACCATATAGGCCCGACAGTCCGTTAGACTTATTTACGATACTTTATGAAACGGCCAAGCCATACTTTTGAAGCCATGGTGTAGGATTAGTTAACTCAGGGCTTAGGGGCTTGGCTTTTCCAGGGATCTGATAACTTTTTTACAGCGAAAGCGTTATGAGCATGTGAGTCTTGGCCGCCAATTTTACATGAAATGTTTTTGGTGGGATTTGATACGTCAGTGTATATTATATATAAGTGAGTGGCAAAATCGGCGTATTTTAGGTACCAATAAAACCTAAAGTATAAAAGCTAGATTAATTACTAACTAAATAAACTAGATCAACTAAATTAATTACATTTTATATGTTCCCTAACTGCATCTTAACCTGTGAATTTGGGCGCTCTGGTGTTAACTGGGACGAAGCTATGAGGGTTTGAAAATTAGACGAAACGGTTCGAGAAAAGGTAGGTAGTGCCCCGCTTCTATTTTGCTCGTCTTGGCGGGGGCACTACCGTGCCCCCAGATGATGCTTATTTTACACAACTCTTTATACTCTCGCTGTTTGAACACAACCGCGACTACACTAAGCGTACGCCTGGGACCACGGCACGTGAAACCGTGTTGAAACGTCAGGCAATGAAGGTAAATCAAAATATCGCGATAGACCCGGTTCAATAAGTTTTAACTTATTTTGGTGACTAGTAGCCCTCAGTTTGTCAGTTCTCCGATTTAAGTAACTAGCAGCTAACATTTGGGCTACTGTTAACAATTATTTTTTTTCAGATGACTTCTGCAGTAGCAACTCTGAAAAGGAAAACAACGCAAGCGGTGACCGTTTCGCTAGCCACAGCGTAAACGTTTTGTATGGGGTACAGCGCCCATAGCCTAGCGGTTACTTTGTAGAACTGTAATTTTTTTTTTTTTTTTTTTTTTTTTTTTTTTTTTTTTTTTTTTTTTTTTTTTTTTTTTTACCTAGTAATGTAATTCCCCATACAAATCGTTTACGCTGTCGCTAGCGAGTACGCTCACTGTAAACTCGTGGTAAGGGTACTGAACATCGTAATACTGGTCTTGGTCTTCGTGCGGAATAGAGAACCCTCGCCGTGAATCACCACACAGCACGTGGTGGAAATGAAAAGTACCGCGTTGCGCAACCAGCGAGAGGCTGCACGCGATGGAATGCATTTTCACTGCAGCGGCGAGGGCCAAGGGATAGGCGGTAGCGGGAACGACGTTGCGAATCATCGTCTGCGCGGAATAAGAGGTCAACCTTCTTTTTTGATCTGTAGTTGACAAAAACGTGTGTAATGTTTATTTGGGGAAACCAAAAAAAGGTATAATATATTTTAACCGTTTAGGCCTGATGAAACACGAAAAAAAATTAGGCCATACATATTTATCCCAACAGGGTGTTTTTTAACCCACGCCATAATTATTGCGGATTTTTAGTAGTACTAATTTACTTTACTGGCAAAGACAACGTTTTGGTAACACACTTTGAAAGTCAGTGAATGTCACTGATGTAAACAAAGAGGAAACAGGACTTAATATTCCGCAAATATCTAGTATTTTTTGCATAATAAAGCCAAGATTATCCGCATTGATGAAACTAAAGTTTTTTTTCAATAGGATTCAGTATTTATTTCGCAATAAGAACAAAGGATTTATTAGTATTCCGGTAACAAAGTTTTGAATTTGGTTGCTGACAAATCCTTAACTAATCGTTACTGACATAATGCAAATATATGACGTATGCTTATCGTCATAGAGAAAATAAAATTAAACAACAAAATAATAAGAAACCCCCTCCAAATAGCATCGTACTTTAATAAATACTATATAGAGTTAACAAATAAAATGAAAACACAGGTCACATACTCTGGTGATAAGCAAAAAAGTATACAGAATAGTATATTTCTAAGACCGTTTTCTGAAATTGAAATTAGTAACATAATCATGTCACTTAACAACACAAATGCAGTTGGATTTGATGAAATACGAGTAAGCACCAGTATTATAAAAGGTTGTAAATCGCAATTAGTAACGATTATTACACACTTAGTAAATCAATCTTTCGAAAACGGGTGTTTTCCAGAAATATTAAAAATGTCCATAGTAAAGCCAATGTATAAAAGTAAAGATAAACTAGATATGAGTAATTATCGTCCTGTAACTCTAATACCGATCTTGTCCAAGATATTTGAAAAGTGCATGCATACGCGTATAATGAGTTTTTTTAATAAACACAATATCATCAAAGAAGAACAAAATTTGTTCCAAAAGAATAAATCCACGACACTTGCTGGTTTTTCTTTAGTGCAATGTGTTGCAAAGAGTCTTGACGTCAAAAACCACACTACTGCCGTATTTTTAGACATGTCTAAGGCGTTCGATTTTGTTAATCACTCTTTGCTATTGGGAAAACTAGAGAAATATGGGGTAAGAGGACCCGCACTGAGGTGGTTCCAAACATACCTGCTAGGAAGACAGCAAGTTGTCGATATTGCCGCAGTGAATAATAGAAATGAGGAGATTCACTATACATCGGAATCTCATTATAATAACTTCGGTGTTCCTCAAGGTAGTGTGCTTGGTCCACTACTATTTATTATTTATATAAATGATATTTGTGATGCAATAACTGAAAAATGCGTTCTCTTTGCTGACGATATTTCGATAATTGTAACTTGAAATAAAGCTGAGTGTATAAAAAAACATGAACGTAAAGTAAACACGACGTTAGAAACGGTGATCGAATGGCTGGAGAGACATAATTTGAACATTAATTTGGATAAAACGAATTATGTCCAATTTAGTACGAAACGAGGTAAAAAACAACAATTAAGTTTACAACATAAAAATAATATTATACACGAAAGAGACCATGTAACATTCCTAGGATTAAAAATGGACAAATACTTAGACTGGCAGAAACAAGTCGAAAAAGTATGTTGTAAAATAAACAGGTTTGCGTATGTTTTACGTCGATTAAAGCGCATATCAGGTTTGCAAGCCACTTTAGAAGCGTATCATGGATATATCAGCTCTAATTTAAGATACGGTTTAATACTATGGGGAAATTGTACAAGCTCTAATAGAGTGTTCATTGCTCAAAAAAAGCTGCATTTTTGTAAAAAGACAAATCTATTTGTTTAAGACAGCCAAAGACGTGTTTCCAAATTGCACAAGAAACACGGGGCGTCTTGTGCATGACCACGTTCCTAGAACTGCACTGTATATGAAGCAATGCTATGCAATGTGTTTAAAACTGTTTAATAAGTTACCGAAAACCATTAAGGAACTTCCTATAAATAAATTCAAAAATAGCCTGACAAATTATTTACTGGAGAAAAGCTATGATGTCAAAGAATTTTTGCTTCATAGTACGCTGTAATTAATTTGGAGGAAATATATATTTGCATGCTAGTATTAATAGTACATATAGCAGAATAAGCCGCCTAATGTCTATTTTCATTATCATAAATGGCTCATCTATACCACACGAATACACGAGAAAGGCGGTCATCAGGGAAGAATGGCGGCGTGTTGTAAAGCTTTGCGACTTAAATGATGACCACGACGAGAAGAAGATGACGTATGACGTATTGCCATATGAAAGCTGTTTGTAGCGCCACTACAGGCAAAACCGACACTTTTTAGGCTATATTATGTATTATTTACTAAGCAACCACACAAAGTTCAAATAATTGTACCACACACCATTGCGTCACGGCTCAGTGCTCCGGGGCGCATGTGGCCTGCGGTCGAGTTACCTATGACTTAACTAGTTTGGTCGTTGCGTCACACCATGAGAGATTGCCACGATTAACTTGACGCGATGCTTATTATGACTTGACACAAAAAACTAACATCAAAGTTATGTCTACCCTGTTGTAATCAAGGGAGAATTATGGCTGCTCTAAGTGCAGCGTAGTGGTTTAATAGTACATTAGGTACTATGGCGGTGAATTCGTGAACGTCCCAGATGGCTGGCGTTTGTGGCCAGAGCCGAAGGTGAGGATCCCAATCACGGCCTAATAAGGTCCATTAGATACATAGTTAGGGCGTTGAATTCGTGAATGTTTGTGGCCCGAAGGTGATGGCCATAAATATGCGATCTGGGACTTAACGAATAAGCGGCCGTGGCGTGGTTGGTCTAAAGTTTTCCGTCTTGCCGCGGCCAGGAAGTGAGATTTTCTCCCCGGGCAGAAAATCCCACTTACGGCCTAGAGTGACATGATTACTATTTCTCTCTCGTAAAACCTACGATGAAATACGGGCGGGAACGGATTTATTTATTTTTATTTTATTTTTATTTATTTATTCAAATTAGTAGATATTTTTATGGTAGGTAGGTGTGCTTATGCTTACCCTGTCGCCACACTTGGCCCGACTACCCTTAGTTACGAAGTTTGTTTGATACAGTACATTTCTAGATTATTGAAACAGGGAATGAGACAGCCGTATAAAGACTCTATTTGTAACCTTTTGTCAGTTAAGGCGTTATTTGCTGACTGTTCGTCATTTTTATCATACATGTCAATATTAACATTCAAAGTAAACCTTGTTTGGAAAATTAACTTTTTAGATTCAAGCCTCGTAATGCCTTCTCACGTAACCCTGGTAGTACTTGGTTTCCAATTTGGGACGTGCCCGGCACCGAAAATGAGAGTCATTTTATTTTATTGCGCATGTCGATATTTTTAGATCAAGACATCGTCGTATCAATTGTTCAATTAAAGTTACTTAGGAGAATAATAGAAGGAAACCGCTAAGGGATAACTCGCTCCCATCGTGTGTGTGTGTTGGCGTCCTATGGTACCCCAGTGGTACAGAGGGCCTTCGTGAGACGTCGCCATCCGCTCCTATCCTGTGCCTCGCGCTCCGCGTCACTCCAACTCAGCCCGGCCGCCCGCAGCTCGGCGTCGACGGTGCGCTGCCACGTGTGCGCCGGTCGGCCCTGTCGTCTGCTCCCGCGCGGCCTCCACGTGAACGCAACCTTGCCGGTGTTGTCCTCTGGTCTTCGGAGGGTGTGCCCTATCCACTTCCACTTCCGTTGAGCAATTTCTCGCTTGATCGGGATTTGGTGGCATCGATTCCATAGATCCTCGTTGCTGATAGTGTTCGGCCAGAATATGCGCAGGATGGATCTTAGGCATTTGTTGACGAACACTTGTAACTTGCTCGTCAGACCCTTTGTCTCTTTCCAAGTCTCGCAGCCGAAGAGCAAAACAGACTTCACTATGGAATCGAAGAGGGAAATCTTGATCCGCCGGGTGAGCACGTTCGAATCCCAGACCTGTTTTAGCTGGGCAAAGGCGCCTTTAGCTTTCTTGATCCTCGCGTCGACGACGTCGTCAGAACCACCGCTGTTGGTCACAGTGCTGCCGAGATATGTGAACTTTGCGACAGATTCCAGCGGTGTCCCATTGAGTCTTATGGGTCGGTTTTCGCACGACTGAACTCGCATTTCTACAGTCTTCCTAGCGTTAATTCGTAGTCCCTTATCTTGAGCTTCCTCTCGTAACGAGTCCAGCTTAATTTGAAGATCGGGCAGTGAAGACGAAACCAACACTATGTCGTCTGCGTAGTCGAGGTCCTCCAGGTGTGAGCTTTTGTTCCATGTTATGCCCCTCGGTGTTTCTGTTGCTTTCCGCATGACATCGTCGAGCAGGACTATGAAGAGCAGCGGCGACAGGAGGCAACCCTGTTTGACTCCTGCACTCATTGGAATTGGTTCCCCTAGAACTTGGTCGTGTACTACTTTGGAGATACTACCATTATATAGGGACTGGATGATACCTATGTACTTGCTGGGTATTCCTCTTCGCCTGAGACTGGACCACAGTGCACTCCACTTCACGGAGTCGAAGGCTTTCTCGAAGTCGACGAATGCCAAGAAAAGTTCGGCACGCCACTCCACACACGACTCAATGAGGATGCGCAAGGTGTTCGTATGGTCAGTGCATGAACGTCCAGCTCGAAACCCGGCCTGCTCCTCCCGAAGTGTCTTTGCAATCTCTGGGGACATACGGTTGAGCAGTATTTTTGCCAGTACTTTAGCTGCAGTTGGTAAGAGCGTTATGCCTCTCCAGTTATCGCAGACTGACAAGTCGCCCTTCTTCGGTACCTTCACGAGCAAGCCTTTCTTCCACTCGCAGGGGACACGCTCCGTCTCCCAAACACGCTGCAACAGGGGATAGAGTATTTCGGCTGACCTAGCCGGATCCGCTTTTAAAAGCTCCACATTGATGTTATCAACCCCTGGTGCCTTTCCTGTCTTCAACTGCTTAATGGCGGCGACTACTTCTGCGTATGTTGGCGGAGCCGTCGGCAGATCCAGGAGTGATCCGGGGCTATCCGTAGCAGTTGTCGGTTGGGTTTGGCATTGAGTCAACAGGTTGGAAAAGTGCTCTGTCCATCGTTTCAGTTGCTCCTCTGTACTACACAGCAGCTGGCCCGTGGCGTCCTTCAGCGGCTTTTTGGAGGAAAGTGATTTGTTGCACAAGCGTTTGGTGACGTCGTACAACTCCCTCATGTTCGCTACCTTGGCTGCTGCGTTGGCCCGGTCCGCTAGCTCGTCGGCGGCACGTCTTCTGTCGCGTCTAGCCAGTTTTCGGATTTGGAGACGTAAGGTAGTATACTCCTCATCAAGGGCGTCTTTAGCGACAGTGTTATCAGCTGCCAACGACTCTAACTTTACGCTCTGCCTTCTCTCTATCGCGGACCACAGCTCTTGGGACATCCAGGACTCTTGCTTGGAGCGTTTATAGCCCATCGTGTGTATTTCCAGAAAATTATAATTTGGGTCTATTCAAGGCAAGAGTGAATAAGGCTATTGCTGAACCAGCGAGCTACATCCTCGACCTCGACCTTACCAACAGGTGTTACTGAGGTCAATTACCGGTCAGTATGTGAATAAAAAAAGGAAATGTTTTAAAATACAATTTTGCAATGATCTTCAGTTGTTTTAATGTACCATACGGTTTTTGAGTGTTATTAAAAACAATTAAAAACAATGATGATGACCACATGATGATTAAAATATATAATAAGCTGCCTAATTCAATAAAGAATCAGGAAAAGTCAACAATATTTACAAAACAATTAAAAATATTTCTCATTAATAATAATGTTTCTATACCCTACGTGATTTTTTTGTAGAAAATACTAATAATTAATGATAGGCAAGAATGTAAATTTGTAAACATTCAATGTGAACAATAATGCATATAACGTACCTAAAGTAATTGTAATATTTTGAAATGTTTAAATAGTAGCCCTCTCTAATTGCTGTGCCCTTGCAGGGTGTCACATGTTCCTATACCTACTGTTCCATCTTTAATGTAAAATGTGATATGCAATAAATATTTGAATTTGTATTTGAATGGGTTCATGTACATTGATTTTTCAGCTCATCTTACAGAGTCGTTTGTAAATATGAAACTCATACTAAAAAAATCTCCACGATATAATACCTAGCTACTTGTGTTTGACTTTTTCTATATATATGATGTAGGACATTTTTTTTGTCTGAAATTCATTTCGCCGAACACGTTTCGCATATTTTGAATAATGATTTATCCAAATCTATTTATATAGATTCACATAGTAGGTACTTTATTGCTGAATTTTAGTTGATCACTTTTGAGGCGGAATTTCGGACAAAAATAGACGCGTAGTACACAAATTTCATAATAATAACCGCAAAAATCTAAACAAACCGACCCATGAACATTTCCTTCCTATTCAGTTCCTAAAATTCCGTAAAGATTGGTCAAGTTTTGTAGGAGGAAATAGACGAGAACGAAACCTCGACTCGTATGGAAAAATAATGGTATTAAGTACAAACCTCGAAATAAGTTGACGTAACTTACTCCGAGTGCTACGAGTACAATGTACGATACTTAACAAGCGTCGGTCCGGCCCCGGGATAGTGGCGCTTCAAACAGCTTTCATATGGCAATAATGTGCATACGTCATATATCTGGATTATTAAACGTCAATAGCGATTTGTCAAGGATTTGTCATCAACCAAATTCAAAACAATGTTTATCGGAATGCTGCTCAATCCTTCGTTTTTCTTGGGAAATAAATACTGAATCCTGTTGAAAAAACTTGACTTTTATCACTGTGGATAGTTTAGGCTTTATTAAGCAAAATTACTATGGAATATTTAGTCCTGTTTCCTCTTTATTTACATGTGACATTGACCAACTTTCACAGGGCATTATCATACGAAGTTGACTTTTCGTTGTGTTTTATTGCATAAAAGAAAAGAAAGAAATACATTTACAGATAATGATAATAATAAAATTTATGACGCAATTGACGTAACACAGTTCCTTTTAATAAAGCCGTGTCTACACGAACGAGCAAATTAAGATGTAACATCGTGTCATCTTTACGATCCTGGTGACAGCTACTTCACATCAAAGTCTCATTACATTTCTCATGCAGTTATTATAAAATTAATTACTTATGTTAAAGGTGTAAGTGTTTTTATTGGGTCCATCTTATATCGTGGATCGTCGTATTATCGAGCAAAATTAAGTCTTTAAAGCTCTGTACCTACCAGTGGCGTGGGTCTATATTGATTCCTAGAATTATTTCACGTCGAATGTTTCATTTCGTCGAAAAATCATTTTACTTTGCAACCGTAAAGTCTTTGAGATTGTTATAAAACAAATCTAACCTAAGCTAATGAATAGGATGATATTTGCAAGCATTATAAATAAAAATGTGACCTTAGAATGTGACATTAGAATAAAAATTCTGCGAAATGATTTTTCGGCGAAATAAGATTCCAGGAGTCATAGGGCTCCCAGTCAGAATGTTTACGCTACGCCACTGGTAGGTACACCCCAGGTCAAAAGAATGAAATCCACCACCAATGAACTATGTACTTATTTGTGTAAGTGTATGACGTATCTGTCTAATATTTTGTATGTATAATTTACTTGAAGTTCTTATCTCACCACTTACTATTTTCTGTTTAATTTTGTTTTCTCCGCTACCCAAAGGTTGTCTGGAAGAGATCGCTCTTTAGCGATAAGACCGCCTATTGTCTACCATTGTTTAATTTAAGATTTTTCATGTAATATTTTTCTTGTTGGTGTGCAATAAAGTGTTGTTGTATTGTATTGTATGTACATATTTCTATCCATTTTTAGGGTTCCGTAGTCAACTAGGAACCCTTATAGTTTCGCCATGTCCGTCTGTCCGTCCGCGGCTTAGCTTCGTGATCATAAGTGCTAGAAAGCTGAAATTTTGTATGAGTATGTGTATGTATCACGTCGACATAACGGTAAAATAAAAACAAAAAAAAAAATTTTTCGGGTACCTCCCGTACCTACTCCTAAGGTGGGGGTGAATTTTTTTTTTCGCTTCTACACTAGCGTTTGGGGTGTCGTTGAATAGGTCTTTTAAGAACAAGTCAGCAGTTTTGTAAATATTCGCTAGGGAAATCCAAAAAATTGTGCCCCCCCCTAACTTCTCAACCACGGGTTAAAACAATCTGGAAAAATTTATGAAAATAAGGCCTTATTAGTACTTTCAATGAAAACTATATTAAATAAAATCGGTCGAGCCGTTTTTCAGTTATCGCAAAATTTCATAATTTTCTTTAAAATGACGTAAGTGCCGCGCGGTGTTCTTATACTTCGAACGTTACACATATTAGTTAAATGACGATACATCATTAATTTTCAAAGTTCACCGGAAATCAACCGACTATGCGGAAATAAATGGCACACTAGAGAAAGTACTTAACTGGTTTACTACTAATAATCTTCTAAATGCCAAGAAGACTAAATGTGTTAGATTTGCTTTACCGAATGTTACGGCGGTAGATTCTACTATATTACTAAATGGTGAATGTTTAGAAATAGTGAATAAGGCATTATTCTTAGGTATAACATTGGACAGTAATTTGCAATGGCGTCCACATATAGCAGTGCTTGCAGGTAAATTAAGTTCAGCGGCGTACGCCGTTAGGAAAATCAGACAATTGAGTAATGTTGATACAGCTCGCTTAGTTTATCATAGTTATTTTCATAGTGTCATGTCATATGGTATTCTGGTTTGGGGCAAAGCAGCTGACATTCAGACTATATTTGTGCTACAAAAAAGAGCCATTCGTTCTATATATAACCTAAATTCTCGTGACTCCTTAAGAGACATTTTCAAAGATATAAACATCTTAACTGTAGCGTCCCAATATATTTATGAGAATATTATGTATGTTATTAGAAACCTAGATTCATTTACAAAAAAATCCGATGTCCACAGTTTTAACACTAGAAATAAAAATAAAATTGCTATTAGAAAGTTTCGTGTTCGTAAAGTAAGTAAATCATTTTTAGGCCAATGTATTCATTTTTATAACAAGTTACCTGATCATGTTTTAAAATTAGCCTTTCCATCTCTCAAAAATTATTTAAAAAAATCTCTAATGTCAAAAGCATATTATACAGTAGAGGACTATCTGACAGACAAAAATGCATGGCCTGAACCAGAAACCGCGTAGCTGACTCCTTCTTAGATTGTACCTAACTAGTTTAAGGGACACAGTTCTAATAAGAAAGCATATCAAACGTACATAAATTGTGATAAACCGTCAGGCTTTCTTGTAGTTTCTATTTTATTCTTACACTTTTCCTCACTTATGTCTTAAAATACACTTTTAATATGTTTTCTTGTAGAACTACGTATAGTTAAGTTCATATCATTGTAATAGTTAAGTAGGTACTTATGCTTTCTGAAAAAATGACTGACTGTTGAGTTTCTTTCGGCGTTTCTTCTCAACAGTGGTCTCCTCTTGTGAAATGCCGGTAGACTCAGACATGTAAAAGTGCCCTTGTGGCCTACTTGCAGAATAAAGTTCATTATTTCATTTCATTAATGCCATACTGAATCAAAACATTTCGCTCAATCTGGTGCGTCTAATCGATAAATTCCAGAAGGTAATAAGTAATTACAGTTGCTTTGGCGTTTACGACCTTTTTATAGAGCTTGAAATCTTTCTCGTAATTCAAATTTCATTTTATTGTCTATTGTGAAGGATGAGCAACTACGGAACCCTACACTGAGCGTGGCCCGACATGCTCTTGGTCGGTTTTTAAGATACACTTTGTTAATCATTAGTGTAAAAATCTGCATACCAACCCTAGCACATATCAACCCTAGCATCTTTTGAACATCGCTTAAGGGGACGGGTAATGCGAAACTAGCGCCACTTACGAATTTTTATTATATCTTCCAAACCAGATCAATTTTCAGTAATTGCAAGATATTAGGAGCTGGAAAAACACCTTGTGTTTATTAATTCATTATACACAATTTCTTGTTCTTTCGCGGAGCCCTCACCAGCAGTTACTACATTGGCGACGAGGACGTTACGAACCAACGTGAAGTGCAAAGTTGTGCTAATAAGTATTAGGCGTTGGAGGTTATCTGGATTCATTCTTCGCTAACGAGTAGTCTGTGTGCGTTATCTACTCTGTCGATAAAACAGTACTCCGGAAGCAAGAACGAAACGCAAATCTCGGGGACACGCTACTCTGTCGGTAAAGCAGTGCGAAACGTCAAACTCAAATTCAATAAGGTTATGTTTTGATATAATGTTCGTTCGTAATGGATGAGCTGAAAACTAAAATAAATAGTGGATTTACAGCGTGGATACAGGAATTAACCAAAGAAACTTTATTGAATCTAGTAGAAGAGTTGGAAATAACAACAAGTGCTAATCCAAATATAGAAGAACTGAGAAAATTAGTTCGAGACCACGTAAAACAAAAATAGGAAAGTAAAACGACAATGTCAGCAAATCAGCAAAGTATTTCATTGGCATCAAATCTAGACAACTTCAGTGGTGGAAATTGGCGCAGTTATGTGGAACAACTAGATTGTTATAATATGCTATTATATGACATCCCAGAGGCAAAAAAAGGTGCCGCTATTATTAACTAAACTCAGCGGAAATGTCTATGAAAACTTGTCGAGCCTATGCTCACCACAAACTCCTTTGAAGTGCACATATGACACGTTATGTAAAAAACTACAAGACTTTTACCACCCAAAAACTAACTTGGCTGTAAACCGCGCACGATTTATGGATAGGAAACAGGGGGAGGCGGAAACAATCAAAGAATATTTAATGGCATTGCGTAAATTGGCTAAGGAGTGCGACTTCAAGGACACGGATGAATGCATAAAGGAAAGACTGTTAAATGGTGTTTACAATGAAAATATCAGGTATGAGGTGTTGAAGATGGCAGATCAACCACTGTCGCACCTAGCAACCGTAGCCGAAACAGCAGAAATGGCTTTCAAGCTATCAGGAAAAACAATCAAACCAATGGAAGTTTTTAAACTAGATAGAATTCCACGGCCCCAAAAGAAAAGTGGACGGGGGCAAAAGTGTTTTTGTTGTGCTAAGATGGGGCACAATAGGGACCAGTGCAGTTTAAGAAACAAGTACTGTTCAGAATGTGGAATTTTCAGGGCGTGCACATCTAAAAGTGTCAAAACTATGGTTTGTGCTCCGGCTGATGAAAGCCATGAGGTTTATGAAGAACAATTGCAAGACCAAGCGAGTGTGCTCAATATAGAATGTAAGTCATTTAAAAAAATTCCATCCATGTTTCTTAAATTAAAAATTGAGGGAATCCCATTTGATTTTGAAGTGGATACGGGTTCAGACATAACAACAATAAATGAAAGTGATCGCAATAATTTTTTCCAACATTTAAACTTGTCCCCATCAGACATAACTATGATTAATTTCAACCAATCCATTTCAAGGCCAATTGGGTTATTGAATAATCTAAATGTTACCTATGAAAACAACATGTATAAATGTATGACATTAGTAGTTGTACAGGATGGATTACCAAGAGTCATAGGAAAAGATTGGCTGATGGAATTAAAGCTATGGCCATTAAAATTAACAAAAAACCTAAATGTATGTCAATCTGACCCTCAAACCCCGAACCAAAATTATATAGATGAACTAAAAAAAGAATTCCCCATTGTATTTGAGCCAGGCTGGGGTAATTTTAAGAAAGCAAATGTTACTTTGAAACTGAAACCAAATACTAAACCTAAATTTTTACCAGCCAGAAGCATCCCTTTCGCACTCAAATCAAAAGTAGAGACTGAAATCAATAGACTGTTAGAAAATGGTCGCATTGCACCAATAGATTTTAGTGAATGGGGTACTCCGGTAGTCCCAGTGTTGAAAGCTGATGGCTCAGTGCGTCTCTGTGGGGACTATAAAGTAACATTGAACCCTAATTTGGAAATTGACCATTTTCCACTGCCTACAATTAATGAAATTCTGTCCAATTTTGAAGGAAACAACTATTTTTGTGAATTGGACTTAAAAGAAGCGTACTTGCAGGCTCCATTAGATAAAGAGTCTCAAAACTTAACTACAATTGTGACTGAAAAAGGAATATTTAAGTATTTATATTTGCCATACGGAGTCAGTACTGGGCCAGGGAGTTTTCAGAGATTAATAGTACAACTTTTGTCAGGACTAGAAGGTGTGAAAGTTTACATTGATAATGTTTTTATTGCAGGAAAAACAATTGAAGAAACCAATTCAAGACTAAGATCAGTACTTGAACGCTTCACTGAAGCAGAACTAAAACTAAAAATATCAAAATGTAAATTTTTAGTACAACAATTAACCGTTTTTGGATATCATGTTTCAAAGGAGGGGATAAGCGTAGAAAAAAAATATATAGAGCCTTTATTAACAGCTCCACGGCCAGAAAATATTAAAATGTTACGTTCATTTCTTGGAAAAGTAAATTACTACAATAGATTTTTAAAAGATATGGCTAAGATATTACAACCCTTGTATAATTGTTTAAAAAATGAGAAGCTTGTATGGACTCAGGAATGTGAAGATTCATTTTCGAAAATTAAGGAAGCATTAACCAAAACTGTTACCTTGGCTCACTACAGCAACGAACAACCTGTTATTTTGAGTTGCGATGCTTCAGACTGTGGAGTTGCTGCCGTATTATCAGTAAAGTCTGAGACTGGTGTAGTGAAACCAGTTGCTTATGCTAGCAAAAAGTTAACTGAAGCCCAAATCAAATATCCTACTATCGAGAAAGAGGCTTATGCAATCATTTTTGGGATTACCAAGTTTTACGAATACCTATTTGGGCGCACATTCGAGCTACAAACAGACAATGCCGCGTTAGTAAGTATATTCGGTCCAAAGACGGGTATCCCAAAAATGGCTTGTAGAAGACTGCAACACTGGGCAATATTCTTGTCAGGGTTTAACTATACTGTGCACCATATAAAAACAGACAAAAATCCTGCGGATTTTTTATCACGTAATCCTACACAAGATCATGGGGAGTTTAGCCACCCATTATTAAACAGTAGCGAGCTAAGTGTGTTAAATTTTTTGTCATTGTCTAATTTTGAAAATATTAACTGGAAAACTGTTGAAAGTGAAACAAAAAAATGTACTGTATTATCCACTGTAATGAGATATTGTGTAGACGGATGGCCTAATAAAAACAATTTAAATGATGAATTAAAACACTACTACGATAGAAAAAACGAATTAAGCATCGACCAGGGCTGTTTACTATGGGGAACACGTGTAATAATACCTAAAAGTTTACAAAATTTAGTAATGAATGAACTACATGCAAGTCATTTCGGCATTAATAGAATGAAACAAATTGCTAGATCATATTTTTGGTGGATAACCATAGATAAAGATATTACAGAAATAACAAATGCATGTACCATTTGTTTAGAAAACAGAAAGGCTCCAGAGAAAATCCCACTGACTCCATGGCCTCCGGCACAGTCAGTATGGGAACGTTTACATGCCTATTTTCTGGGACCTTTCTGTGGTAAGATGTTTCTAGTTATTATTGATAGCTATTCAAAATGGCCTGAAGCTTATGTCATGTCTAACATAACACGAGTACGTTAAAAAATTTTAAATCATTATTTGCTCGACATGGGTACCCGTTACATTTAGTGGTGGATAATGGGACGACTTGGACAAGTAGTGAATTCAAAGACTATTGTAAAAACAAAAATATTAAAATTAGCTACACAGCACCCTACTATCCAGCCACTAATGGAGCGGCCGAACGACTCGTACAAACTTTTAAAAGTCACATAAAAAAAATTATGGATAGTGGAAAATCATTAGAAAACGCCATGAATTTGTTTTTGTTTGACTACCGAACAAGTGTAAATAGGGCCACTGGTGTCAGTCCCTCAAAGCTGATGTACCAGCGCGAATTGAGGACAAGATTTTCCATACTGCGACCTCAACCCATGAGTTCCAGACTTCAGATCAATAATGAAAAAATGGCAGAGTTCAGTAAGGGCAATCGGAATATCACTCTAGAGGCAGGAATGAACGTCATGGTTCGAGACTATAGAGATAAAAAAAAGAAATGGATTCCTGGCCAGATCAGAGAATCACTGACACCAGGGGTAACTTATTTGGTTGATGTGGAAGGCAAAACCGTTAAGCGCCACATTAACCAAATATTATCTGTAGATTAAGTAGTAAGTATCAACTTAAGTTTCATTAAATAGTTACTATGTAAACTTCTATGAGCCGGGGGAGAGTGTGGTAACTAAACGCAGGGCGTTGACAGCGGTCATTCTCTCCCTCGCTGGGTGACGGTATTGTTGGGCATAATTATGTACCTACTAAATAAATAATTATAAAGTGAGGCCTCGTTGTATTAATTAATTACAACCGCGGAGCCCTCACCAGCAGTTACTACAGTTGTCTCTAAAAACTTTCCCAAAACTATTGTGGCCGCTTTTGACGTGAACGAGTTTTGTAAGGTAAACTACAGTAAACAAAGTGTATATAGTTATTTAATAAATATTTAAGGTGTTTTGCTAGCTCCTAGACTTCAGCTATTTCTAAAAAAATATTAGATTATGAAGGTATAAGAAAAAAATCGAAAGTGGCGCTAGTTTCGCATTACCCGTCGCCTTAAGTTAGACAGGTGTCAATTTGAAATGTTAATAAAACCCTTGAATTAGTAGGGTTGTCACTGTTGTGACGGTCGGCGTTTTGGAAAGAAAACAACGATTGTCAATCACAAAATATAAATTATTTAATTATCAATAAAAAGGTCGTGGATTATTTTAGCCCGTCTGGTATCGCAACGCAGGCCGGTACTCCCCTGGTGGTGGCGAGGTCAGTTGTGCCGGTCCGAGGAACTACGTTCTGGAACCCCGGGGTAATGCCGTGTGCGTCGGTGCTGTTGTGGGCCGGCTCAATGTCCTGGCAACCATTTGCCGGATGTGTCGACACGTCTTGTTATTGTAAAAAAAAAACGCTTTTCTCCAAGTCGCACCCTGTAGACAACGGCCTTTATTAGAACATGTACTAATATTTATTTTGTACTCCGCTGATTATGAACCTCGGTGATGTTGCTAAGCTAGCCAGGGGGAGCAAAAGAAAGTAGCTGGTGGGTGTTCATAATCAGAACGGAGTTACAGAGTGCAGAAGGAATAAGCAGAATGCGAAAGAAGTACAGCGCAGGCAATGCGTAGTAAAATATCAAATTAGCATTTACAAACAAACTAAATACCTAAATATAATATTATGAATTCATTCTCATTTTTTAATTAATTTAATTACTTTTACTTTATTATAATGAAGGGCTTAAACTTGCGATAATGAGCATTTAATAAGTACTAGCAAGTGAAATCATCATAGGCAAAATGTAGGCGACGCCATGTTATAACGGTAAATCGGCACAAGCGGCCGGCGTGGACGATAGATACTTTAAACATTATGATGATGCGCTAAGATGAATATACAATGAAATCAACACACGGATTATGGTACAAGCACAGTTTAGCCACTAATACTTAAGACTAGGTAATAGCTCAACAACTTACCCTTTCGGGGTGCGAGGCGAAGTAATGTTTTATGTACACTTCTACGATTATGCTTAACACGCAAGAATAGGGAAACAGGTGACCACTGCCGCTACGTATTTTGGTGTATTTACTTAACGAGTAAATATAAGTTCCAAATATAATAATTTGCAAGCGCGATAGACGACACGGAGCGGAGCCCGTGTACGCACCAACAAGCTGTTGCCCTTAAGACGGTCTAGCGGGGTATGGCAGGCGAGACGCCGCTGGCGGGGATAGCCAGGCGACGCGCAGCTGGTACCTTGCCCTAACGGTATCGTCGAGCGCAGGAGTGTTCCGTATCGTTTACTTTTTAATGATTTATATTTAATATTGTTTCCTATTATTATGTTAATGTTAATGTTGAATGTGTATTAAATTATTTAACCAGGCTGATTATGAAGTAAAACTATAAATTAAATATGTATGATTATAATTATTTTTAGTCTGTTTCTTTTTAATTGAAAATATTTTTAAACAATATATATCTATGTACGTGTAACGTTACACTGTTATTAAAATATTTTATTTTGATGACTTTTTTTACTTTGAAATCCAGCTTTACAATTATAATAGGTCGATTGTAGATCACTCAGATGACACTATCCTGTCAGCTCAGTCTTTACAAATCTTCCACCCGGTATACACTTATACATATAGCAAAAATTTGATTTTAGGAACTGATTTTGACTTTACCTAACCATGTAAGAATACAAAAATTCTCAATTGTGTGTTATTATTATTATTAATCGTATGGCATTCTAATTAAAGCAATCAAAGTATGGCTCTAAGATTTTTAAGCCAGGCAGCTGCGTCAGGCGTCAAGTCGTCCAGGTCACCAGCAGGGCCGGGGTAGGAGTGAAGGGGGCAGCGCTGGATGATATGTTCGGTAGTCTGCTCTTCCTCGCCGCACTCGCAGAGTGGAGAGTCTTTCCATCCCCATTTGTGTTGGTGATATTTGCAACGACCGTGCCCGGTTCTTAATCTGTTCAGACGGCACCAGAGCTTACGAGGAAGGTGGAATCCCTTTGGCTTTACCGTCGGGTCAATGTATTGGACAGATTTCCCCTGGGTAGCAGCAGTCCATTCGGCTTTCCAGCTTTCCGCAACATCGAAGCTCTTCAGATTCTGGGCTGTAGCGGTTTTAACGGTTTCCGAGATTTAAGTCGCTGTGGAGGTGGATAACGAAATTGATCGTGGACGGGTAGTGAAGGGTTGCTTGATATCTTCTCGGTTTCTCTCTTTAAGGCGTGAAGTCGTCGCAGTTGGGGAGGGGCAATGTGACTCAAGGCAGGTAGCCAGTGGACGGGGGTGGATTTAATAGTGCCAGAGATACAGCGCATGGTTTCATTTAGTTTTACGTCCACTTTGTTTGTATGTGCACTTTCGAGCCACACTGGTGCACAATATTCGGCTGCCGAGTAGACGAGGGACAAGCCTGACGTACGTAGGCAGTCGGCTGAGGCTCCCCAGCTTGTGCCACAGAGTTTGTGAAGAAGATTATTTCTAGTGGCGATCTTCTGTGAGAGTTTCGAGAGGTGTTCTCTATAGGTTAGGGACCTGTCTAATGTAACTCCGAGATATTTCGGCAAAGGATTGTATCTCAGTACTTCACTATTAAAAAGAACAACTGGCTTGTGGTCAGCCATCTGGTTGTTAAGATGAAAACAGCAGATTTCAGTCTTACTTGAGCTGGGTATGAGTCTCCACAGGCCGAAATATGTGGCCAAAGCTTTTAAGTCTGATGTCAGCATCTGTGCTCCAGATTCAAAATCTTTACTCTGAGTGATGAGCGCAATTAATATCATCAGCATATATGAATTTATTAGCTTCGGTACGTGGAAGGTCGGATATATACAAGTTAAAGAGCATAGGGGCGAGTACAGAGCCTTGTGGGAGGCCGTTGTTCAACTTGCGTGTTCTGCTCTTTTCGCATCCCAAGAAAACCTCAAACACCCTTTCAGAACAGCATGTTGGAGATGAGGTCAACTAGTTCCCGACTAAAAACACAAAAAGACGGCAAAGCACCTGGAGACGATAAAATCTCAAACGAGATACTGAAAAACACATTAAGTGTGATATCCAAACCCGTGACGAATCTACGAGTATTTAACGATATATTAGAAAATGAACAAATACCTACTCAATGGACTAAGTCCACTATTGTTCTGTTACATAAAAAAGGAGACAAAAACGAAATAAACAACTACAGACCCATAAGCCTAATGTCGAATATATACAAAGTGTTCTCAAAAATAATACTCGGACGAATAACGAAACACCTCGAAGAAAATGAACCGAGAGAACAAGCAGGGTACCGCACAGATTATTCCACCATCGATCACATCCATGTAGTAAAACAGATGATAGAAAAACTGAATGAATATAACCAACAATACTACATGGCGTTTGTAGACTATAACAAGGCCTTCGATTCCTTGAGACACAACATTATATGGACGACGCTAAAGAACCAGGGTGTAGAAAGCAAATACATAAATATCGTCAAAGAAATTTACAGAAACTCCACTGCAATGGTACAACTCGAAAGACAAGGAGAGGAATTTAGTATTCAAAGAGGCGTTAGACAGGGAGATCCACTTTCGCCGAAAATTTTCACAGCTGTTTTAGAGAATATTTTTCAAAATTTAGAATGGGAAGACTATGGAATCAATGTAAATGGAAAAAACCTAAACCATTTGAGGTTCGCTGACGACATTGTAATATTTGCAGAAAGGCCAGACATACTACAAACAATGTTGCAACAACTCGACAGTGAAAGCAGAAAAGCAGGACTAACCATGAATCCAACTAAAACAAAAATATTGACAAATACAATAAGGGAAAAGGTAGAAATAGGACAAGAGACGATCGAATATGTTAATGAATACATATATCTGGGACAACTAATATCCATAAACGACCAATACACGAAAGAGATAGATAGAAGAATAAGTAATACTTGGAAACGATACTGGTCACTAAAAGAAATATTTAAAAACGAGACAATACCTATGCAAATAAAAAGCAAACTGTATAACTCGTGTATACTTACATGTCTCACTTATGGGTGTCAGACTTGGCCTTCTACAAGCAAAAACAACCATAAACTGATAACCTGCCAACGTAGTATGGAACGGAGCATGCTAAGTATAAGGCTAAGTGATAGGTGGAAGACATCAAAAATAAGGAAAAGGACAAAAGTTAGTGATGTTCTATTAAAAATAAGACGTCTCAAATGGAGTTGGAGCGGACACATTATGAGAACAAATAGAGATAAATGGACAAAGGACGTAATGGAATGGTATCCTAGGAATGGAAAAAGACGAAAAGGAAGGCAAATAAAGAGATGGGAAGATGACTTACCAAAAGGATGGAGAAGATCAGCTCGTGACAGGGAAGAGTGGAAGAGAAGAGAGGGGAGGCCTATGTCCAAGGACAACCTGATCAATAAACTGGTTGCTGAATATACATACATATTTATAAGTGTTTACTGTATTTGGTCAGTGAATAAAGGCTTTTATTATTATTATTATTTATATTATATTAGTTCCCGACTTGGTATTGCTGAATGCATCTTTTGGATCAGACCATGTCTCCAAACTGTGTCATAGGCAGCCGTCAGGTCGATAAACACGGCTGTGGATTTGAGGCGTTTTTGGAATCCGGCTTCTATATGGTTAGTGAGGGCTAAGACCTGATCAGCACAGTTTCTGCCCTTGCGAAAACCAGCTTGCTCAGGTGGAATTACGGCCTCTATGAATGGCTCGATCCGCTCCAGGATAAGGCGTTCAAGCAGTTTGTGCATACAACTGAGGAGTGCAATAGGACGGTAACTTTCTGGTAGGTGATCCGGCTTTCCTGGTTTCAGCACAGCGACTACTTTAGCCTGTTTAAACTGCTTGGGAAGTTTATTATTAGCTAAGATGTCAGAGAAGAAGGCTGTAAGCCAGCTGACTGCAACTGGGCCCATGTACTTGATAAACTCGTTGAAGATGTTATCAGGGCCGGCAGCTTTATTATTTTTGAGCTGTTTAATAGCTTTTATGACTTCACCTACATTGAAAGCTCTAGCCAGGCCATCATTCGTTGGGGAACTCAGTCTAAGTAAGGTTCCATTTTATTTGTTTTGTGAAGTTTTTGTCCCTTTTCGCTCTTGTAAGTTCAACCATTCTAGTAGCTATGGCATCTGGGTTAACGCTAGAGCACTGCGCTGCACTGGGCATCTGCTTTCCAGTAAGACTGTTGAGAGTTCTCCAGGCCTTTCTACTAGAACGTTTGAAGTCCATTTCTTCGACAGAAGCTTCCCACTTTGCTTTTCGGTTTTCGTCGAGGGAGGCAAGGAGTTCAGTGCCAATGTCAGGGTCTCCAGAGCTTTGGTATTCCTTGAAAAGATCCTCACTTTTACTGGTCCAGCCTGGTATATAATCTTTCCTGAAGCCTCTTGGGATGTTGTGTTTTGCTGCTTGCAGGATCATTTCGCAGAACTTTCCATAATTGGAGGCTATTGGATCTAATTGGGCTGCTGACAGGTTCTGATCTAAGTATTCTTTGTAGCCGTTCCAATCAGCTCGGCTAAAGTTCCACCTCGGTAACGGCATCGAATTCTTTAAGGGGATCTTAATGCCTATTTCCACGA
This sequence comes from Apotomis capreana, assembly GCA_947623375.1. NCBI lineage: Eukaryota > Metazoa > Arthropoda > Insecta > Lepidoptera > Tortricidae > Apotomis > Apotomis capreana. The sequence continues at coordinate 2,287,398 of OX392500.1, read as the reverse complement.
AGACCGGTCGGTGCTGGCTATTTGGGAAGTTTGGTAGCACGGAGCGACTGCAGGGGAGCGGTCGATCGGCGTGGTCTCTAGACAAGAATACGAGGTTATATTTGCAAATTGTGTGTTATATTTGCATAAATGAATGCTTTACTCGTAGAGGCTAAACCAACAGCGGAACATGATAATTATTTTTTTAAACTACAGGAAAATCTACAAGTGTTTTAAATAACATACGCAGTTTTAGATGGGAAAACTGATTATTTATAGAGATAAAAATATACAACAGCAAACTGAACGGCGGTGTCACCTGATGTGATTCTTTTTATATATGTCAAAGACTAACATGAGTACTGATACATAAGAAGGTTAGATAGCTACAATTTATAAACTATTTTAACACTCCTGCCAAATTTGAGCTATCTTACGTTTATGAGATCAGTACGAACAGAAAGACAGACATGCAAACATAAAACAAAACAATTAATAAAGTGACATACAAAATGACATATAAGTGACCTATAAAATTAACAACAACTAAATATTTATAAGTTCACTCATGTATGTCCACTTTTGTGCATAAGTACCAATTTTGTCTCTGAATTTAATTTGTTTGCACAGTTCGTGATACGAGTAGTTCACATTTTTAATCATACACATAGCACTTTGACTGTTTATATTCAAACAGACGAATCTTTGTTTAAATAGACTGAAGTCAGACATCATTGGCTTCCTTGGCCAAATATCTTTCGAAGCTGCGCAGTTCGTCATAAGCACGTATCCAGTGACAGAGCGTGTGATGTCGGGGTTATTGGCGTAATCAGCGTCACTGTAACCGACCAATACGCTTGCCATGCCTGGTTGACAGCAGATACCATAATCCTTAGTAGCTTTAAGATGATTAAGTATGGTGCTCCAGTGATTCTGATAATAATTAGTAAAGAATCGACTCACCAAGGTCCCAGCGTACATTATGTATGGTCCGCTTACGGTTGTGGCGTGCTTCCGTGATTCTGCAGCTCCTCTGAATGAGATGTCGTCTCTGTTTGGTCTCTTATTACCCTCCAACTTCAAGTCACAGCTAGGGGGTGCGTTGCCAGTCGATGAAGGTATCTCCTGAAAATGAAAACCTGCTTCCGATTCTTCATTTATCGAGACTTTACAAATTTCAGCCTCTACTGAGTTAATACACTCCTGGTAGTTAAGCGGTGCTAAATTTGTCTCATCGCTGTAACATAAAAAGCCACTTGGTTTAGCAGCAGACGATTCAGCGTTGGGCTGCTTTCTTGGCCTTAATATCATTGTACTAGCCTCGGGCTTAACATGCTTCGTTTTTGGTACGTATTCAGACCCTTCTAACAGTTCAGCTTCATCTATTGATTGAACTGTTATGTCTGCAGTTGACTGACTGGAATCGTAGTTTTCGGTGTCGTCATCATCGCTATTTCCTTCTTGCTGATCTATTGAAGTGCAGTTTTCATTTGTTAACTCAACTGGAACGAAACTTCTCTTTACGGTAGATTCAAGAAAGACAGCATCGCGACTTATCACAACTATTTGGGACCCGGGCTTGATGAACCTGTACCCTTCGGTATGCTCACAGTAGCCGACAAATAGTATTTTCTTTTCGATGTTCGACTTCTTACTTTTCTCTTTCGGCAATTGAACCATTGCTTCGCAGCCAAAAGTCCTCATATGACTAACATCTGGTTTAATTCCTGACCACAATTCAATTGGTGTTTTGCATGACAGCGCTCGGGTTGGTGATCTGCAGGCGATGTAGGCGGCTGTATGTACAGCTTCAGCCCAGTACAGCTTGCTTAGCTTGGCATTTAGGAGCATGCACTTCGCTGTCTCAACCAACGTGCGATTCATCGTATCTGAAACATCATCTTGGTCCGGTGAGGTTATTTGGTGCTCAATACCTGAGGTCACGAGAAAGTCTGAGAAGTTCCTATTAATATATTCAGTGCCATTGACAGACCTGAGACACTTTACCTTACATCCAAGTTTATTTTCTGCTTCATCCTTGAACTTTTTAAATTTTGCCAAGGCTTCGGACTTGTTTCTCATAAAGTACACGAACAGCATCCTTGTGAAGTCGTCAATAAATGTCATGAAGTATTTCGCTCCTCCCAGTGACGTTGTCTCCATCGGACCACAAAGATTACAATGAACGATTTCTAGCTTTTGCGTAGCTCGGGAACCGTCCTCTTTAAGTGTTGATTGTGTTCGTTTCTCTTTTAAACAAGTTAAGCACACAACGGTGTCTTTTGATGACATTTGTGCTCCAACAGTAGCATCTTTCATTTTGTTCAAGTCCGAGAAGTTAAGATGACCCATGCGTTGATGCCAGAGACAGGCGTTTTTGTCGTCAACTGCGGATATGTATGCGTGATCATCATTAGTGTTCAGCCGGTACATATTGTCAACTAAGCTTGCCGTCGCAACAATCGCATTGTCCTTATTCATAATCAAACAGCCTTTAGGATTAAATCTTACTTGGCCACCGTTCTTGATGATTTGGCTCACAGAAAGCAAGTTTGTAGCAAGATCAGGCACGTAGAGGACATTCTGGAGAAGTATATTCATTTGCTCGCCTTTGACATCACAAACATTCAAACTTATTTTTCCACAGCTTTTGACTGACAGCGACTTGTCATCAGCGACTTTGATAAATTTAATTGACGGTTCTGTCACGTCAAAAAGTAGGTTTTGGTGCTTTGTGAGATGTACTGATGCGCCAGAATCTACGTACCAAAAGGAATCATTTGATGTTGATGCCACAAAAGCTGCTGCATAGTTTGAGCACTGGCTCTTCTTCTTGTTCTTTGCCTTACACTCTGTGCTAATATGACCAAATTTATTGCAACTATAGCACCGTGGCCCCTTGCTTGTTTGAGTCTCATTATACTTGGTGTAGCCCTTACGATTTGAACCATATCTATGATTAACGGCAAATGCATTCGAGCCGGTTTGTCGCACATCCTGTAGAATTTTGGCTTTAACTAAGTCAGCGGAGATTTTCACACCAGAACTTTCCATCGCCAGAATCATGGGCTGATAACAATCTGGAAGACCTGAGAGCAGCAGTGTACCGAGCCACTCGTCGTCAACCTTAAACCCGATATTGCGGAGTTTGTGTGCCGTACTCATCATTTTACTGACATATTCCTCGACATTGTGACATCCGTTTAATGTTGTTGTAATCAAATCTCGTAGTAGACCCACACGGCGCGTTAGCCCGGAGTCATTGAATGCGTTTTCTAAGTTCGTCCATACCTCTTTTGCAGTCGTGGCTTCCTGAATGTGCACGTAATTAATCGGATCAACCAGCAGTATAATTTTTGATCGTGCTTTCGTGTCTAAGTTGGAGTCTACGGTCACGGAACTTTCATACTCAACACACTTCCATAAGTCCTCGTGTTGCAGGTAGGTTTTTACCGCAAATCTCCATGTCGGATAGTTATCACGACCCGTTAGTTTTTCAATAAAAGCCATAGAATTATTTGTTGACATTTTCCGAAGAAAAAATTTCTTTTGTCTTTATGTCAAATTTTCGACGAACTATTTTTATGAAAATATATTTTATATTTTTACATTCACTGCACTCCCGATGACTCTGCTGGGCTTCCTGGGCCCATAACCAAATAACATACGCAGTTTTAGATGGGAAAACTAATTATTTATAGAGATAAAAATATACAACAGCAAACTGAACGGCGGTGTCACCTGATGTGATTCTTTTTATATATGTCAAAGACTAACATGAGTACTGATACATAAGAAGGTTAGATAGCTACAATTTATAAACTATTTTAACAGTTTTCTAGTAGTATTTGATTTGTCAATTTGGGCAGACCATCTTCCTGTCCATCAGGCCAATGTTTAGCAGTTTCAAAATGAGCCTTTCTTTCTGGTATTGTAGCCGAAAAAATACGAAATCGACTAAAATATTTATTTATACAGTACTGTTTTATACATGATGTTAAGGCCTCTAAATATAAAGCTTGAAAGAAAGGGGGCCTGATTCGATTATTAAATATGAGGTAGAGCTTATCACTAAAGTAGATATACATATATAGTGTAGATGTCATTAGAAACGCCAAATTAAGCCCCAAACTAATGTACAGTCAAGTAAATTCAAACACATACCTTTTTCGCTCTTGTCAGAATGGCAAAAAGGTACGCGTTTCAGATTCCTTTATTGTACTTACGTTTTATAATCATGTACGAATTTACACTACACACACACTAAATGTATTCTTAACAAAGCTCTGAAAACAAAACATTAAATAACCGCTTACCCAAACACAGAACCGGAATGCGCGAAATTAGTTACCACCTCGTAACACGACCATAAAAATGCGAGCTAATTTGTACAAACACTTTCCGCATTGCCACAGTCGTTTTAAAAAGCTCGTGTTCAGTTCGGTATTTCTAAAGAGCACCTTGTTCATGAAATCTTAAAGCCGGTAGTAATGGACGTCCTTTCGTTGCTAAGACATTGGTATCGACAAGTATTATGCAATGCGCCCTGCTTTGCATGCAGGTAGCGACGTGTGAATTACATGTATTATTCAAGCGCATACAATATGAGTAATAGGAAACATTGTGTAGGTGTGAGGTTTATTCAGATTGGAGTTGTGTGTTCAACTTCAGCACGTAGCGTCATTCTTCGTGGCCTATCATCGGCTACAATAGTTATTATACAAGGCTGCAAAGTTGTTATTTGGCGCGAGTGTTGAAATTGAAAACTGAGCGAGTGAATGTATCTTAGATTGAACCATGATCGAAGCGAATGGTTTATAGATAGATCCTGAGCGTAGCGAGGCTTTCAAGATACGAGAAGCCAAATAATTTTACGGCTGTAACGAACACCAACTTTTCACCTCACTACGCAAGGAAAATTCAAGATGCAAGAAAAACAATTAAAATATAAATATAATAATTTGCCCTCTATTTAATATATTAAATTTAAGACAACACACTCAAATCGAATTCAAATAAACGAGACAAAAACACACTATATTAAAAATAAAAAATAATATATATATATATATATATATATATATGCAACACAGATAATCACTATCATCGTGTTCGAAATTCAAATGACTTTTGCACGCTAGTGGATAAAATAGACTTTTGCACGCAGATTTCGCGCTATTAAACGAAGATTTTCCGAGCGAGTTAGGTGTAAAATATTTTGGTATAGCTTTGCCTATCCTGCACCACTGTGACACGTTTAGTCGTGTGACTTTTTAAAGTCTTGTCCAATGTTTCAATAAATAAGGTATGATGATGATGAAAATTAATTAACCAATTATGATGTAACTAATATTCTGTTCTGTGTTATTTAATCACCCGCGCTATCATCGTCATTTATTTACTTATTTACTTTATTGTTCAGTACTTAGAACTACAAATGACTTACCTGGCCTTAAGGCAATCGGCCGACTGCTAAACAAGAAGGCTTACCGAAAGAACTGTCTTAACAACAGGCCGTACGTTGACTCCATCCGCAGATTTTGTTAGAGGCTTTTGCGCAGCATCTCATGTACCCCAATGGCCATCGGTAGGTACAGTCGCCATCAGATATATCGCAGCATATAAGGCGTTCATAAATATCTGAAAATGTACTGTAACGCCCAGTCAATAAGAGTCGTTACTGTACTGTACGACTGTACGATACTAATAATCACCCACTGCTACTATACTAATACCAATTATGAATATCTGACGAACTAAACAAAACACAGTCGTCATTCGAAAATCCCAAAGTAGTTCCTACTTCCACTACACTGTCCTGATATATGTAGAAGAGCGTAAGACATCTGGTTTAACATCGAAAACATGTCCTTTTGCTACATTTCTCTTCAAGTCATCCGAAGCGCTATGCAAACAGAAAGTGAAACCAGAACTTTGTTTGCTATAAACTCGAACCTTCTTCAACTAGTAGGTTTAAGAGTACTTAAGAGTGTGTCCTGGGTGCAACAGCATGACTTATGGTATTATTTGAACTTGTATCAGTTTATACATCAGTCAGTAGGTAACTCCCACAGTTGATATAAAAATAGACAGATTAGTTCCTTTTCAGGGCACTATCACACGTCAGTAAGGGGCGGGCAATATTTTTTTTTGGGTACGCCACTTTCATTAACTACTTTAAGTCTAGAAGCGATAATTGGAAGTCTCTACAACTTTAGATTGTAAAAAAAAACATGTAGTTATCCAATTAAACCCTTTGACTTTGCAGGAATTGGTAATGTCTTACCCTAGCGGAACCTATCAAAGTTTGGCCCATACGCACGATCAGTTGCACGATTGTTATCCATGTTTGTTTTTTTTTTATATTTAAAAAAGTTCTGTAAATATCATAACAACTCAATTCTTTATGTGTTTTTTACACAGCATGTAAAACATGTTACATTATCACAATCGAATATTACTAAATAGTTAGATTGAATTTATTACTGAAAACTTCTCAGGATTGTGTTTAAGTACTTATATTTGTTTTTATGCGTATTACACATTGAGGTATTATTTATAATAGAGCCACAGACCCGAACAAAATTGACGAAAAAAGTGGCACTGCTGTCATGTTCAAGTAGATGCCAATAACGCTTATTTATAATTTACAACAACATAATTACTTAGTAAAAAAAAGTGTGTGTGTGTCAGCTCCGACGCACGACTGGAGTTTACTCTTCAGGCCAGGCGCGCACCACGATTTTTTTATAGTCGCGCGCTAATTTTGTCGCAGAAATAAGCGTACTTCTGGGTTTATGAAAATCGTGTTGCGCGCACTCTCATATAAACCCATATCTTGCATTTATGCGACATAATTATCGCGCGACTAAAATCGTGGTGCGCGCCTGGCCTTAAGAACGATTATAAAATATATACTCAATACGTTTATTGCACATAATGATTAGTAAATAGTTTAAGTATCACATTATGTACCCTGTTGGATATAAATAAACTTAAAAATAACATGTACACGAAAACAACTAAATTTGTATACACTATTTACATAAAAAAAAACTGTATACAAATTTAGCCGATTCCGATAAGGGTTCCGCCAATATTGAATTGAACATTATATTCAAGAAAGATCTGGTATTAGACCTAGCCATTTACATTAGACAAAAACAAACGTACAAAATCACCTTCCTTAAAAAAATCCTTAAATAAATCCAAAATCTCCTTAACAACAATTCCAAACAGCGTTTTGAACTTCTCCTCCCAACTTTCGGTAGAAAACAAAATATCCTTCGTCTTCTCAACCAGCCTTTCAAAAGTAATACGTCTCTTCTTCTTGTCCTTATTTTGTCTTTGATCTTCCATATCAGCCCGCTCAATAGTAGGCTGATTGACCAATAGACACTCGGACCTCTTCACATCTGTTACTCTTTTTGGCTTCCGCGGCTTACGAACCTCTTGCTGTGGCTCGCTCTCTAATCTGTACTGACTTACTGATCGCTGGCCCTCAGCCTGACAGACAGAATCTTCAGACTCTTTAGATTGTAACGGCTTCGACAAAACAACATCTCTATATGACTTTCCAAAACTTAAGTCATTCTCAAAAACAGATGGCGCATCCTGACTACAAACATCCGTATCCTTTTTTTCCTTATTTTGCATATACAACCAAAAAGCCCGTTTATATATACATCCCTCAGCAGACATAATCCTGCGAATTTCTTACTCCTTCACAAAAACCGGGCACGACTTATCTAAGGCCATATGGCTGCCTTTACAATTGATGCATCTAAAAATAGTCGTTTCGCAATTGGCATGCTCCCCGCCGCATTTCGGACAAGTAACTTTAGTAGTAGGACAAAACCTGCTCAGATGACCGAACTTCCAACATATTGAACATTGGGCAACCGGGAAAGTGTACTGATTTACCTTAAATCGGCAACCATAGGGGGAAACATATGGCGGTAAAGAAGTTCCCTTAAAACACAGACGAATAGCTTCAGCCTTAACCCAACGCCCATCATGATCCAAACGGTTCAGTCTACATATTGACAAAATGTCTTCAGACCCTTCAATATTCTTTAAAAATTCGTCTTCCTCTACCTCCAACTCAACCTGCAACTCAATCTTCTTTTGACACTATATAAACTTCAAATAGCTTGTCAGGCACAGCGTCCGGCTCCAGCTGCGTTTTAGCGGTTGCTAAAACCCGCAAGCGTTTAGGTTTCCTGCCTATTGTGATAAAACTATCACTACAACCACAGCTTTCGTCGCTCAGACCACAAGCACGCTTCACCGCTATATGCCGCACATCCGACATGGACTCAGTGTCCGATACAATATCCGATTGACTCGGCCCTGCCTTATTATCAAACTCCACTTCAGATAGCCACGACGGAGCTGCCCGCTGCCCACATTCTAAAAGTGACGTATCACTCACGACACCTCGACTTGACTCACTCATCGCAAAAACAGCGAAAAGGACTCTAAAACTGAATTAACTTAAATAAAATTTGATAAAACTTTCAACCGTCGCCTTTGACAACCAAACGTCAATCCTCGCAATACTTATATTTTTGGAACGTATCTGCCGTGCTAATTTAAAAAGTCGTATCTCAGTATACGATCGGGGTAAAAGTACGACTTCTTAATTTAGCAGGTTATGCGTTAAGCGTTATAGACTAAGCTCCCGATATAAAATGACCTTCACAGAGATGTTTATTAGATGAAATGTATTTTATATTTAGTTTAAAATGTCAATAAATATATTGCATATGGGTTGCCTAACAAATTTTAGTCCAGGGTATGTTTAGTTTAAAATAAAAAAAATAAAAAATTCTACATTTCACCGATTTTATTATTAGATAAATTCATAATTAAATAATCTTTAATTTTATTTAATTTCAATTCAACAATCAGACCTTTGCAAAATGCTAGTAGGTATAGATTTACCTGTTTATACCTGGCTACCCAATAGTTGTGACGGGAAAAGAATAGGCAACCTAACGTTTGCATATTCTATGGGCTTCATACTTTCGATTGGTATAGAATTTATCTAATATTAATCAAACCGGTGAAATGTTTAAAACAATTTTTTTTATTATTAATTAAACATACCCTGGACTAAAATTTGCTAGGCAACCCATATGAGATATAATTATTGACATATTAAATTAAATATAAAATACATTTCATCAAATAAACATCTCGGTGAAGGTTATTTTATATCGGGATCTTAGTCTATAACGCATAACGCATAACCTGCTAAATTACGAAGTCGTATTTTTACCCCGATCGTATACTGACATACGACTTTTTAAATTAGCACGGCAGATACGTTCGATTTTACACCCCATATTTTTCATACCCCGGGCTTATATATGAAAATCGATTCTTAAGGAGTAAACTCCAAAAATAACTCTTTACTCAAACGTTTAAGTGTCAAATTGGCTTACGTACTTATTACCACAAATATTTTTCGAGTAAATTAACTTTTTTAGCGTATTCTGACTCATCTTGTCAAACTTGGAACATGGCACGAATGGAGCAGATTTTAATAGTTTTACATAGGTACTAAAAATATTTTCATTATTATTTTATTTAGGTAATAAAATATATTTATTGTTTGAACTAAATAAACTCGTAAATTGTTAATATCAAATTAAGTTACGTTTTTATTTAACAACTGCATAAAAGGGTCCCGACACTGCATAGAAGGGAACAGTAATAATGACATTATGATTTCTGAACTCATCTTGTTCTAGTATGTGAAATGAGAGTATGTCTTTAAAGTTTGATGGCGTGGCGTGAAAGTCGGTGGCGTAGTATGCACGGCAGCACACATTCTTTAGGTGTTCTTGGCGTTGAAAGGTTTAAACTGACAGTGTCTAGACTCTGAGACAAAATAAAACAATGACAACAGAGCATTTTTTTATTAATTTATTAATGTAACCTGTAGGATCTGCCTGTAAAAGGCATATGTTCATAACACTGGCTCACTTGCCGTCGCTCACATAGCAATGTCATGCGTCCACTCTCCCCCTCGGCTCGCGTGTAACTAAACGCAGCATCCTATATGACGTGCGCCTGAGACTACTACCATTTGTGGTAGATCATCACTACATCACCATTTTACGCTTCTTTTGTATACATTGTCATTTTTTATTGAGATATTAAAGCTGTGTTGAGTGAAAGACTTTTACGCTTCTTTTGATTAAACATAAAAAAAACGTATATGATCATGCCGAACGAACACACGAGAGACGAATTACTTGGCTGAAATTATTCTTGACGTCTGTCTCTTACTAAACGTGACCTCAATTTCTCACGTTGTTTAGGATCGCGTGGGAATCTTTAATAAAAAAATAGGATAATTATTTATTGCACTCCTTTATTAATTTATAAAATATAAAACTATAGCGACTCCTTAGATTTTTGTTCTGTGATGAGGTGCATTTTGTAGGGACAAAGTTAATAATTCTAATCTAAAATATGCTATGATTTTACATAGGATTCGTTAATTAATCAATAGAATCTGCGTAAAAAAGAATATTCCGACCTTTTTCTTTATTTTATAGTTGTTATTTCTGCAATTTTTCACTGAAAATTAAGTCATTTTTGAGACCCGTCACGTGTCATGGTCTAAACGAGACTGATCGCCCAACTAATGCGATTTGTGATTTTGCATTAGTTGGGAGGGTGCCATTTTTTCCGTCAGATTGTGTGTCCATGTAATTAATACGTCAATGATTACACTTTTATCTTAACAAATGTTCCGCACGCAAGTTCATTAATCATTAATGACCTAAGTATAAATTTTTCATAATCCTATTTTCATTCATGTCGTCTATTAGAAATGATCCTACTTCGTATACAGTTAGGGCAATTTTTACAATTAGAGCCACGATAGACATAGGTTCATTTGGAAAGGCTTCTCAGGTGAAAAAACATAGAACAATGACTACTTTAATAATGAGCTATTTAGTAAATGAGCCATTTGTTATGTCTTTAAATACACGTCTGACTGTACAGACAAGCGGTGTGAACGACAAATCTAACACGATATATATTTTTTACCCCTAGATGCCAACTAATGCGATTTGTGATTTTGCATTAGTTGGGAGGGTGCCATTTTTTCCGTCAGATTGTGTGTCCATGTAATTAATACGTCAATGATTACACTTTTATCTTAACAAATGTTCCGCACGCAAGTTCATTAATCATTAATGACCTAAGTATAAATTTTTCATAATCCTATTTTCATTCATGTCGTCTATTAGAAATGATCCTACTTCGTATACAGTTAGGGCAATTTTTACAATTAGAGCCACGATAGACATAGGTTCATTTGGAAAGGCTTCTCAGGTGAAAAAACATAGAACAATGACTACTTTAATAATGAGCTATTTAGTAAATGAGCCATTTGTTATGTCTTTAAATACACGTCTGACTGTACAGACAAGCGGTGTGAACGACAAATCTAACACGATATATATTTTTTACCCCTAGATGCCCACGTGGTCGTGAACTCCGATTTCTTGCTGTTACGGCCTGGAATGGAAAGTTATCAACTTATCATAAACAATAATTATTACGGTTTCATCATTATGATTTAAAGCATTGCTCTTGTTAGAGGAGTAGGCGCTATGATTTTGTATCGTTTAATAAGAACAGAGTAAAGTAGCTATTTGATGAAAACAAAGCCCTACATTAAATAATCAATTAATGACTTCACTCTGCACAAGTCTTAAAAACACCTAAACTTAGTTATGAATATCTAATCTCTTGTCAAGCATTTTTTTTTTATTTTAGGCGAGAAAAATACTAAGTAATTTATTTAGAAAATCCAAACACATCAGGGCGATTTCCACATTTGCATACATTTTAACATTTATTCAGCGTCCACATGATTTATTGCCTGTGTAGGCACGATTCCAACATAACTCATTAGTTGTCGTCATATGCCATTTGTCAATCGACTTGTCAAAACCTTTTTTCCTACTAAACTCGATACAAATTATAACATGAATCGTCGACAAACTCCTAAAGCGACATGCGACAAAAAACTAAATTACATGAGTGCTATAAAATAGTCAAGTCGATGCTTAAGTTATTGCCAATTTTCATGTAATTGCAAGGCGTTAAAGTTAAAATTGTTACGAGTATGATTTTTAGTTGCGCTTTTTTTATATTATAGTAGGTACCTATATGTCAGTGGGTGTCGTAGCGTGCGCGCACGCACGTAGTTTCCGTGCCGGCGTTCCGTCTCTTCGGCGTCGATTTACTGAATTTCCCACGGAAATTCCACTTTTCCGGCATTTTTACTGATGGATATATGGATGAATACATACGCCCCTTGATTTTTTGTGGGAAATAAGTACGAAATAATCATTTACCAATAGGCTTTCCATCTAACTGCGTCCCGCGCATAATATTGCTTCCATGTTTTATATTTTACACTTTATTTACTCCCTGTGTTTACACACAAGACCCATCTAGTTTATACTTATGTATGTACATTTTTATATTTAATTTAGATTTTAAAAATGCCTACTTTGCAAAATGGAGGTAACTTTGACAAAAAAGGAAAATCTCAGTCTACCTGTGAAAACGAAAGCTGTACAGGTTTCGAAACGTCAGGTGACGTAGGTAATCTATGTACATTGTTATATTTGTTTTAGTTCGACATTTAAAGATCGAATCAATAATAAAACCCAGTAATCGATTATTAAACATTTCAGTGTAATAAAGTTGCATTTATTACACCACATTAGCGTTATCGCATCGCATATCAAGTTGAATGCACGCGATCATCTAATTAATCATTTTATTAGCCGCACATTAGCTGCAAGCTGAAATTACTACCGTTTATGATGATTACAGTTTTATTGACTATTTACCGACAATATTAGTATTAGTAATGTTTAAATACTCAGTATAATGTGTTCGAGAGCCCACCGTCTGAAGAATACAATCTATGTTTGTGCAATGCATTATGCAACAATAAAGATACATATACAATAAACATATAATTCAGGCGCTATTTAATTATCAGGGAGCCTATGATGGTTGCGTTTATCACGTGATAAATAGGTGACAAAGCATCTGTCACTCACTCGCGTTTTGTCAAAACGTGACGGATGCTTTGTCACTTATTTATCGCTTGATAAAAGCAACCATCATAGGCCAGGCCCCGCAGGATGCTTACATTTTATAGTGGATTACATATTTCCTTCATAATTTCCTTCAATATTTATAAAAATAAAAATGCGGTATTTCCACATTAAAAACAGAATCGATAAACAGATTTTATAAAAAACATTTGGAATAGCGCCATCTCTCACACGGTCCGCACACTTGCTGTAAAGCAAAGCAATAAGCGTGGAAGACGCACCTCCTAGAGTTATAGCTAATGCACTTAAGAATTTAAAAAAACATATGACGCAAAATTATGGAATCAAAGATTTGGTGCGATTGACGTAACCATGTGATAGCTCGGTTGGGAACGTTGGGTCGCAGGTTCGAGTCTCGCTTACATCATAGCGGGTCAAATTAAATTTTTCTATGATAATTTACCTTTGTGTCAATATTTATAAATATGATTTCAAATAAACAACAGAAAATAAGATATTGCAACAGCCATTATCATTAGCATCATCATCCGTCCAAGCCTGCCCGAGGAAGCGTCGAACAATCTGAATTTTACCACGATAGCGGAATCATACACTTTTTTACAGAATAACGGCCTTGAACGAAAGAATGCTTACTGTTCACGGGTTAATAAAATTTGTTGTTGCAGTTATGACTGAGTTTGGAGTTAACGCCCTCTCAACAGGGCATCATATCTCAACTGCGAAACATTGTTTCCCATTTGTAACCTTTCGCCAAATTTTCATTTGTCCGAAAGTATTTTTTTCTGAAACCCGTAATATTTCAGGATTATATAAACATCGTTTTAAAGAACCCATTAGTTTAAGGTTGTTTAACAATTAAAAAAAAAATTAAGTTTTGGAAAAGAATGGCTTTCGGACAAATGAGAAGGCGAAACGTTACAGAATGGGATCTGTGTTTCAGATAAGTAACCCTCAATAGTTGTGACTATAAATCGCGTTGTTATAGGTAATCCCGGTTTTGTCCACAGACTGTGGAGTCCCGCTCCGTCGGCACACGAGACAGCCGCGCGAGCGCACGGCGGGGCAGCTGCGGATCATCAAGGGTCGGGAGTCTAAGCGTGGAGCTTGGCCGTGGCAGGTATGTCCTACTTTAGGTCGAACTACTTAGATTGTGACTTCACGTGAATGGCTTGGCCGGCCGTGGCGTTTGTCCTACATTTGGCGACTTAGATTGTGACGACTTCATGTGAAACATCTACGTGTCATCAAAAACGGGAGTACAAGCGCAGGGCCTGGCCGTGGCGGGTTTGTCCTAGGCTTCTGTCGTACCCTTTAGGCTGTGAGCACTCTGGGGGAAAGCTACACCTTGACACACGGCACGTACATCATCGAGGCACGGGATATTTGCATTAGTTTGATCCTGACACCTTTTGTGGCTAACCGTTTCTGTCATATTTGAACAAGACAACCGATATAGTATATCTTGCTCACTCATTATTTAGTTTATAACCACCCCTTCAGCTGGTTTTACCTTATCTTAAGAATGTGTAATGCTTGGTTAGGAGAGCCAATAAAATCTTCCCTCTTCACTATTTGACTGCTGCGTGTGATGAATCTGCTGTGTCTTCCAGGTTTCGTTGCAACTCCTGCACCCCAACTATGGGCTCATCGGGCACTGGTGTGGCGGCGTCCTGGTACATCCTCTGTGGCTGCTCACCACGGCACATTGTATACACAAGTAAGGACACCTTATGGGAAGCCCTTATCAAGTAACTTTAGTTTTTACATTGGCCTAATCGTAAGTGGCTACGAGGTTGAAAATATAATCTACCTCATGATTGGACCAGGGTCACCCAATTTATTGCATAACAATAAACGTGAAACCGCTTCTACTCTTCACGATAGTACGTAATGCTTGACAGTCAGCGTTTCCTCACAGAGACAGCCAGAGCCAGAGAGATCAGAGTTTTACTGCGTGCGTTATTTGAGCCTGAATTGGATTGGAATCATAAACTACGTTTGTCTGTGCTGTGACCTAAACTTCTCAGCCCCTTTCTTCACATTCCAGCGAACTGTTCAATCTCCCAGTACCGGCGTTATGGACGGCGGTGCTTGGAGAGTGGGACCGCGCCGAGCAGAAGGGGGCATATGTACCCATCGAGAGGATCGTGTTGCATCACCACTTTCACAACTACCAGCACGATATAGGTAACTATTTATTTATTTTCTAACAACGGCATGTTCCCTTGGTTCCATTGGCCACCAGGAGCCAGACCAGACCAGAAGGATCAAAACTACAAATGTCTTGAAAAATAAGTACCTTTACCTATGTAGTATAAAGTAAACTTTTTAAGACTAAATTTTGTATTAAGATATGTTAACTATCGAGAATTACTTTCTTACCATTGACATTTTAATTGTAGCTCCAACTAAATATAAAATTATTTAAAAAATCTATGTTTTGGTAAAAAAAAATGCTGTACTGTAAATATTATTTGTAAACCTTACTATTTTTTGCAAGAAATAAAAGGCTATTTTATTTTATTTATAGAGTAAACTACGAAAATAATAAATGCCTGATTAGTTAGATCAACGTCATTATAATTTTGAAGTTAGGTATCCGATGTATATTTATGCACAACGCAAAAAATAATTACACTTACGAGTACGTTCAAATGGCTGTATGGATCACAAAGTAAAACCAATGCCTGATATGCTTTTCCATTAAATTCCAGCTCTAATGAAGCTAACAAAAGCCGCCGACGTCAGCGCTCGCAGCCACATCAGGACCATCTGCCTGCCGCCCTTCGAGCCGGCAGCCTTCAACACAGAGAGAACCTCGTCCTTCTACATGCGCCCAGACCTAGGCCATCCGAGCGTCGCCCCAGACCCGCCCAAGAAGGCCAAGAGGCCACCCAAACCCAACCCCGACACCGCCACCAAATACCTAGAGAAACTAAATAATTTAACCAAGACTATCTTCTCTGGCTTCGTCAGCAAAAAGAACAAGAACATGCGATACAACGTGAGAGTCGCCAATGACAGCAACAAACACACAAACAGAAAAACTGATGAGGAAATACGAACAGCGGATAACGAGAGAAAAAGTGATATAGTCTACGATAGTGCAACATTAGACAGTGTTGTTAAGCTGATTAAAAACAAAATGGCTAAAGATAGGAGGAAAACGAATGAAAGAAGTGATAAGAAGCTGATGTTTGATGATGAGATAGATCCGTTTATAGATGATAATAATGGATTAGACTTTAAAGACGAATGCTACGCCACTGGTTGGGGAAGGGAGCAGACGAACGGGACTCTGACGGACGTGCTCTTAGAGGCGGAGGTACCTGTGCTGCCGCTGAGGATCTGCAGGGAGCGGTACTCGCTGACGTTACCGCTGAACGAAGGGCATCTGTGCGCGGGGAGCACAGATGGCAGCACTGGGGCGTGCGTGGTAAGTTAATATAGAGTTAAAAAAGAAGCCCTAGCCAAGCTCGAGCCGGATTTCCGGACGAAAGGTTCCGTCCGCTTTTAGTTTAGTATTTGTTATTGGCACTATAATAAAATTTTCATGAAGTACATGTTATTAAATATGTACTTCATGAAAATTTCAGGTGGCTACCTCTTATTCAACCGTTAGAGAAAAAAACGTAGAAATCCCTGATAAAAGTTTAAATTCGTTTTTATCCGGACTTACTCTAATTTTTAACTTTTTTTATGTTCAGTTGTTGTTTAGTACACATCATGCGAAATTTTCTAATCTACTTATTACGGTTAGAATACAGCCCTGTCCCCTGACCCAGTGACAGATGGACAGACAGACAGCGGAGGTTTGGTAAAAGGGCCCCATTATCACCATTTGGGTGAGGAACCGAAAAGGGACTTTAATGAAAATCACAAATGACCGAAAACAAATTTCTGTTCTTCGCAAAAAGTAAGGAAAGAAACCGTTTTTGCCTTGAAAGCGAAAGTGTTCAATTAACTTTCCAATGTCCAACATCAAGGATGTCTATTATTGAATAAGAAGACAATTATAATAATATAAGATAGCACAGTGTCGATATAAACAGTATATTGTCTTCATATAAACGATAAAGACGATGCGTTTATTTTTCCTTTCGGCGGCGTCCGTATTTTAATTGAACCGCAACCATTACAGCTAGATGTAACAGGATTTTTCTAGATAAATGTATTCCATCAACACCTGATTTTTCTTTAGGTTATCTACAAATTTTAAAAATGCAAGGCGTACAAAATAACTTATCGACTGCTCTTGGGATCTACGCTACAAGATTTTTTTCATAATTTACTTTTGTGTCAATATTTATAGTGGCAACATGTAAACATAAATAAAGAAACATAGTCAATTTAAGTGAAGTCAACTTACTGATCACAATGCCTAAACTGTGACAATATCTCCCATCGCGGCACAACATAACATCAATCTAAATAGATCAAGATAAGACCTCCGACATATTTGTTTAGAACAACTTGATGAGTTTATCTAATGACTAATACTTTTTAGTATAGATTGTCTATCACTATTAAATAATTATTAACTTATTAAATGTCTTAATTATCAGATTGAAACAATAATAACGTTCTGTTACGAATATTTTTTGTCTCATTACTTGCTATGCTAGCTGATCCGACAGACATCGTTCCGTCAAAAGCTAAGCTAATATGGAAAAAAGTGGGATTTCAGCTTAACAGATATTTTTTTCAGACTTTCTCTTCTAAGGAACTTTCTTCAAACTTCAAATAATATCAAGTAAAATAAAAAAAACTTGCTTAATTCTTACCTCCCTTACCGAATTTCACACTTAGCAGCACATTTTAGCGATTCACGTTTAATTATCTACTTAAATAGTTTTCAAATGAGAGCTATGATTTTGTGGACCTTTTATAAGCTAGGTATTTGGTACCAACGACTATCCGATTCTCACTCCTTCTTCACCATGCTCCAAGTTACGTTCACTCGGTTCAACCTCACAAGCAGTCCGTGCGCTTGCGCTCCCCTCCTACTATTTCACCCTTATTACACCCGTTTGTTAGTTTATCCTTTAAAAAAAGTACAACTCACTAATTAGCTCTTTTTAGGGTTCCGTACCCAAAGGGTAAAAACGGGACCCTATTACTGAGACTTCGCTGTCCGTCCGTCCGTCCGTCCATCCGTCCGTCCATCCGTCCGTCCGTCCGTCTGACACCAGGCTGTATCTCAAGAACGGTGATAGCTAGACAGTTGAAATTTTCACAGATGATGTATTTCTATTGCCGCTATAACAACAAATACTAAAAATAAAATAAAATAAATTATTTAAGGGGGCTCCCATACAACAAACGGGATGGGTTGCGTTAACTTTGCACCTCATTTGTATGGAGCGCGACATACCAGGTGCAAACTTAACTTAACCACTTAAGGATGGAAAGTGTTAGTACGGAACCCTCGGTGCGCGAGTCCGACTCGCACTTGACTGTTTTTTTCTATTAGCCTGTAGTTGTATTTCACTGCTGTGCAAAGGTCTCTTAGCTCATGAGCTCTTATTAATTTCAAATCCTTTACATTTCAGGGCGACAGTGGTGGCCCGCTCCAGTGTCGCGCGGGCAGCCGCTGGGAGCTACGCGGGCTTACCTCCTTCGGCTCTGGCTGTGCGCGGCGTGGCGTGCCCGACGTGTACACCAACGTCGAGCACTATGTACCCTGGATATATGCCCATGTGTACGCCACCTAGCGGTAGCGAAATGTTTACGATATATGTATGTATGTAAACTCTTTATTGTACATTAAAATATACATATACATAGCAAGGACATTAAACTAATGATATGTACAAAGGCGAACTTATCCCTGTAAGGGATTTCTTCCAGTTAACCTTTGAGCAAATGAGAGAGAACAGAGAAGATCCAAGAAGATAGGCAAAACTATAAAAAATGCACAGAGACACTAAATGCTTACGCAACAAAATCTTAAATATACCTACATAAACTTACACATTATGAATATAAATATTATAATATAAAACAAACTAATATATATATAATAATAATAATAATAAGTATTCAATTTTAACAATAAATACAGCACTCGACGAAATTAGGGGTCTAGAAGCCATAACCCTTTTAACTTTTCCTTAAATGATGCCACGGATTGCGATTGCCTGACGGGCACCGGTAATGAGTTCCACAATTTTACAGAGTGAACTGTAAAAGATTTACTATAAGAGCGTGACTTATTGGACGGGAAGGCGAGAGCGAGTTTGGCGCTCGAACGCAAGCGGTGACCACTGCCAGCCGCCATATAGGAGAATCTTTTGGAGAGATACAGAGGTGAGGAAGGATTGAACAAAACATTGTAGAGCAGTGACAAGACATGCACATCCCTACGACGTCAATATAGGTGTACCAACGTTGAAAATTACGCCACTAAGTATGCGGCGTTCTTACCAGATTATGACACTTGTGTCAAACATTTGTCGGGCTGCCGTGCCGTAGGTACCTACTTGTCGTTATTCCCAACAAGCGACCCACCCGGTTTTGCACGGGTGCAATGCTGGTAAATAATGGATGTTAATACATATAAACCTTCCTCTCGCATCAAAATCCTCGTAGTTGTAAAGATCTAAGCATTCATAGGCACAGACAGACAGCAGGAAGCGACTTTTTCCAAGTCGAACTTGAAGACCACCATCATTCAAGAGTGCTGTATGTATGTATGTAAACACTTTATTGTACATAAAAACAAGAAAAACACATTACAAAGGAAGAAGCATGTACAAAGGCGAACTTATCCCTTTAAGGGATCTCTTCCAGTTAACCTTCGAGCAAATGAGTGCTAAACAAATGTAAATGGTAGACAAACCAAGCAACATGTACAATATAAAGGAGTAACTATAACTATACAATAATATACATGAAAGTGCTCATAAGGAAATGTACATCAAAATTGCGTGTTCTGGATTTACGCGCACCAAAACATGTACAT
Source organism: Apotomis capreana (assembly GCA_947623375.1). NCBI lineage: Eukaryota > Metazoa > Arthropoda > Insecta > Lepidoptera > Tortricidae > Apotomis > Apotomis capreana. Next base: position 2,267,328 of record OX392500.1, on the reverse strand, counting down.
CGTCGGATATACGTCAATGTGTTAGCACTAGCAGTTAGGGAATGATTATCAAAACCAGATGGAACTTTCCAGTTTCACCAACGACGTTCTTCGTTGACCGTGATATACTATAAAGGTATACGTATTAAACCTACATGGTACTAAAGGTGACGGAGTATGGAGTGTAGTAGGGGAGGAGCAGAATCTTCATATATCTAAAAGTTTCCGCTAAAAGCTGTTTATATTGGTGGCGCTACTGTGGCTGAAAGTAGTTCCGTTACTTAGCAATGGTTTGCTTATAAAGTTTTAATAAAGCTTAATTTTGCGTTTTTTCTGTATATACTTAAAGGAATTAAGTAGGATGATATACTCTGGTCACCTAAAACATTAACAATTTCAATTCGACACAGTTCATTCCGTCTTAAACTTGTTTTATTCTTTCTTGCTACACTAGCGCTATTGCCGACAGCATTGTAACTATTATAAATTACTGCTTACCGCTGGACCCTTTTATATAAAATATTCTCCTATGAAATATGCCACGCCTTGCTTCACTCCATAGTGACGGAGGATCTCATGTATCAATTGATCTTAATACCTAACGGTTTTCGGATAAGTCCCTAAAGAGTGTGCATGACATGAAACCGTTTACTCATTCTATTCGATATTTGTTATAATAATAATTTGTTTACGATGTTTATTTATGAAAAAGTTATCAGGAATAGCTTTAATTTATGATTATAGAATGATAAATGGTCGAAAATCTTCATCAAGGTGCCCGTGGAGGACGTTGCCTGTGATAGGCTTAAATTATATTTTAGTTAAGGGTGGTTGCCTCACCGTGAGCATTTGCCGGTAATATAACAGTTAGTGTATTGTATTGTATAGTATTTACCGTTACATTACAGTTCTATGCTTGCGGTCAGTGAGGTCCCTATCAGCCGTTTAGACGAGAACCTGAAATATTAAAATACCTACTACGCGTACCTATGTATTTAGTGATTTGGTTTAGTTAGTATCGTTATAATACTTTTTGATTACCATTAAATTTGTAAATATAATTTCTAGTCTACTATCAGTTATGTATGTTTTAATAATAATATCAGTTATGTATGTTCTAATAGTTTATAAATAAATTAATCACTTTACATCAATCATCCTAGGCCGTGGGATTTTCTGCCCGCGGGGAGAAAATCTCACTTCCTGGCCACGGCACAAAGTAAAACTTTAGACAAACCGCAGGCAATAATTCGTAAAGGCGCAGATCGCATATTTATGGCCCTCACCTTCGGCTTAAACACCTGCGATCTGGGACATTCACGAATTCACCGCACTAGGAATATAATGTACTAATGTACCTAATTTAACAGTATTCTAAGATTAACTACTTACTTGTTTTTATGATAATTGTTTTAATCTTAAACTTTACAACATTGGAAGTAATGTCTAATATTATATTTTTATTTATATAAATATTACATAGTTGTTAACTTTGTAAATTTGAAACCACTCAAAAACTGTGATTGATTTGTATACCGGGTGGAACGAAGCGATGTTCATTCCTGAAACTATAATGCTATGTATTTCATGTAGAATCGACCTGCAATAGTTAAATTCTTTTAATAATAAAAAAATGAAAATCGATTAAAATTGTATTTTTTAATGTATGTACAACCCTAGTTTTTTTAAACTATTATTTGACGTTTGGGAGTATTTACAATTACCTACATTTACATCCGGTGTTCGAAAGTACCGCCGTGGCGTACGATACACGCCGCTGCTCGTGCCCGCGTGTGGCGATGCACCCTCGACAAGATGTTGTGTCGGTTATTTCTTCTGCGAAGACTTTGAAAGTCTTCGCAGAGGCCACCCTTAGCCTTTCCCTCATCTCTTCAGCCGTCTCACACTCAGTCTTGTAAACGATGTCCTTTACGGTGCCCCACAGAAAAAAATCCAAGGGTGTGAGATCTGGAGACCTAGGAGGCCAACGGTGCGGCCCATATCGGCCGATCCAGCGATCCTCAAACACATTATTCAGTGTTTCACGTACTTCGACTACTGAATGAGCTGGTGCTCCATCTTGTTGGAACCAAGTGCGTCTTCTTTCTGCCAGCGTCAACTCATCCAGATAGTCGTCGAGCTCTATCCTCAACAGAGCCATGTATCCGTGTCTGTTTAAAGTCTGAGGCAGAAATACAGGGCCTATTATTGTATCCCCGTGTATCGCCGCCCAAACATTAACAGACCAACGATACTGGTGTCCCGTATAAAGGTAGGCAAACGGATTTTCTTCGGCATACACGTGTTCGTTATGCCTGTTCCACATACCGTTCCGTGTGAACAAGCTTTCATCACTCCATATTACGTGTTTGATGAAGTCTCGGTCTTATAACACCTTTTGCAGTAGCCACCGGCAATAGGCTTCGCGAACGGGGCAATCTCTTGGTAGTAATGCCTGGACTCTTTGTATTTTGTAAGGGTGACGGCCCTCACGTTTTAGTATTCTGAGTATTTTCGTATGAGTCATACGAAAATGTCGGCCCGCTTGTCTTGAACTTGACCTCGGATAATCTTCGAAGTACTGCAGCACTCTCTCTTCCAATCTGACATCATGTTGAATAACGCGTCCTCCGCGCTGGTCATCCTGACCCGTTCGTGGCACAATAGGACGATTGTTACCAACACGGTCAAGAGCGCGTAATATCGTACTAGAGTGTGTTGGGTGAGGAGGAGGATACCTGTTCCGGTATTGGCGCAAAGTCTCTCCAGTATTGTAATCGCACTCCGCGTACAAAAGAAGCAAATTCAAATAGCCTCTAGCGTTTAATTCCGGCATTTTTGCACACAGCATACGATACAAAAAGTCAATGTAACGTCTATCAATCATGTCAACTAAAAAGTCTAAAAACAATCTTAAGGGTATTTTCAAAGGTTTTTAAACCGATAAGAAATGGCTAGGCAATTTGTAAAAAGTTTGTTTACAAAAGTTAACTGTGTTATGAAGAGGTCATTGCACTCTAAAATAGGGTTGTACACACACACTTTTTCGTATGAAAGTTTAACATGCTATAACTGGAAAACGGTGAGAGATATTAATAAAGTTTATTTGGAGAAAATAATATTCTAAGCCTGTATAATGCCACAGTTAAAGGAAATAACGTCGTTTCGTTCCACCCTGTATACTTGCGTAAACAACATTGTAAATACAAAATAAATACTATGGTTTATTACTGTTTTTGATTATTTTCTAAATAATATTTGCCATTGTTCCCATATCACATACAATTGTACACATTCAAAGCCTGATTTCACCATATAATTAAAGTTTTTAAATTGTCAAATTTACCGCAGAATTAGCTATTAATAACAAACAGAGCATGGTGAGATAGTGAAATTCGTCCTACTCTTATGAGATTATGGAAAAAGAGGTTCCGAGTTGATAATATGGATAAGAATTTAAACATGTTTACATTGTTTACACATTGACACTGGCGAAAACATACATTTAACTAGCAACCAAGAGAAGCGAAAGCTATTCAATATAAATATAATAGTAGTTTATGCAACTGATACATAATGAGAGGCATTAAAACACGAGTGTGGTTTTATGAAACGAGCGTCAGCGAGTTTCATAATAGGATCACACGAGTGTTTTAAGGCCTAATTATGTACAGTTGTATACACTACTTTATCTACACACATATCATAAGTACTCTAAGATGGGTTCAGAAGCCATAAGGAAATGACCGGCACCACTAGTGCTACCTGTAAAATATCTAAAAACGACATATACTAATGCAGTAAGAAATTAATCTGAACAAATACATAAACAGATTATTTATTGTAATAGTTGTAATTTAAATTTACATTGAAACAATATTTTCAACTAAAATGTGAATTACAATAAACTTTTCTCAATTCTACTTTCGTAACAGCAAAGAACCAACAAACAAATGACAACAATAATGGCGGCAATTCGGACCTCCGTCAAGACGAATGTTTTTTTTTTCTAAATCATATACCTACAAACGAATGTATCCATATTCTCATGTCACTCGAGATCAAATGTCGTGCGGTTTTTATAAAAAAACATACTGAATTGACGTTTCGTATCGATAACAATATTAATATCTATGGATACTAGAATAGAGACCTACTTCAGTTTTGACAGCTGTTCCAAATTTAAACTCATAACCTTACAAAAATTGATAGCGTTATAACATGACAGTACAAATTTTACCTACTGCCACAGATAAGAAAGTTCTCATAGTGAAATTGGTTGTAGTAATGCTGGTCATTTCCTACGGTTTCTGAACGCATTTTGGAGCACTAATGATATGTGCGTAGATAAAATTTATTTTCTCAATCGTGCTCGCAAATACGTTTTGTTATGAAATGAAGACACATTTTTTTTTTGTTTATAGCACTTGCAATACTTTCCTGGCCTAGGCCAGAAAAGTTAGTATGAAAATCCATTATTGTCCGCTGCTCTGACATTTTAAATCTGCTCAGAAATACTAAACTGACAAAGGAAAAATTACATACAAACAACCGACCGATACAAACATATACAAACAAACAAACATTCTGAAAGCATACTTTCGAAATAAAAAATAAACTAATATACGTATGGTGTCATTTTTGGAACGATTAAACATGGAGCTCAAATAGACTTATTCTCCGTATGTTTAAAAAGTAAAATGGGGCAAAATAATCCCAATTTCGTCCAGCAATACCTTAGTTCGCGACCTCTTATCTGCAGTAATGTACTCTTGCGGTTAGGAGTCCAATAAAATAAGGCATTGTTACGAACATAGAACGAGGAAATGCTAATAAACTCCAAAATAAAACGCAAACATTGACATAAAAAATATTTATTCAACAACTACACCATTGCTTAAAGTAATATTTACAATATACTAATGTATCTTCGTGTTAGTGGTGTATTAACGATAATATCACAATGACCATGGCTCACTGAGGTCACAAGTTACAAGCAAACTAACAGTGTAAACATTTCTAAAAAAGTTTGTAAAAAGAAACGCAGGCATAGTAACTTTAAAGTTTCCCATTTTGTTACAAAGTGTTTTAAAATTGTAATATTCCGACTAATTGATTATTTAACTATTGTTTTTAAAACTACAATTAAAAATTTAAATTTTGAATAGTAAAATTATTACTTACATCAATATTATTGGTAACAAACAAGGATAGTCGAAAGTTGCTGTATGTCGTGGCTACGTTAATTTTATACAAACTTTTATTAAATTTCCATCCTGCCCTGAGGTCGACCAGCAATATTTTATAGAATAGTATTACATAATGGACAATTTAACGATAATAAATAAGTCTCTCTTTATTATTAGAAAACTCTAAATGCGTCTTTAATATTCACATCATCTACACATGTCCTAAGGCTTCAGAACGATAATAGAATTACGAAAAATTAAATAAATACATATTCTTGTAATATAATATGTTTCATGTCTTTACAGATATTTACACTTTTAAATTATCAATTAAGACATGTGCTAACTTTTTAACGGAAGCTTTTGTATAGTTAAAAAAATATATTTATCGAACCTTTCAGGTGGATAGTTAGTTATTGACAATTTGTTCACTAGTTAGAATGATAATTCGTAACACATATTTCTACATAAATAATCAAAAGGATCTTTACACGAAAATCGTTGTATACGCCGAAACGATTGTGTAAATATTCTTAAAAACTCTCCATCTATGTAGACACATGTGTTCTCTGCACACAGCTTAACTCTTGCTGCATCTACATCTAACTAAATAATAATAAATAGGTAACCTAACACATAAGACTGATTGAGCAAATAATTCAGGCATCTTCACTTCATTTAAACTAACCATCAACCATCTTAAGTTACAATTAGATACCAAAGGTTTAATTATGATAAATCAAATTTCGAACCCATTTTGAACTACTGCGTTACTTTTTAGGTGTTTTAAATCAATAATTGCTAATGTATCACAATCTCAAAACAAACATTACAATTATGTCATGACGATACAATACACAAAGACACTGCGGGGGTGAAACATTTCATTCATCAGACAGTCGATGCCGTTTCGATTTTTTTCGATTTTTGATTCGTTTCGTTTGGCCGGTGCAAGGCTTATATTTCATAACGCATGCGTACTGATATTCAAATTGAATTTTAGCTTCAATATAAATGATTATAACTAATGACTGCGATAATGTATGATTGTACAGTGACAGTAACGAAACAGCTAGGCCGAACGTTTATTGATGATCTAAACCCAAACATTAACTAAAGGGAAGGCTTTTGTATAAGTATGAAACAACACAAAAAAAAACATAAAGCGTCATCAAATAAAATAAAATCCTAAAATACAATTTATTCATATCAGGTTATATTAATAATAAAATAACACTAATGCAAGGCTTAAAGCTATCCCTCCAAAATATTATCATCAATCTACGACAATACATATAAATACTCAAAATATACAAAATAATTTAATTATCAGTTCTGACTTTTAACCATATTGGATATTATTCGGAATGTAAATAGATATAATATATAATAATTATCATGTAAGGGTCACAGTTTTATCGAGAAGGATTAATTTCGTTACCAGTAAAAAAGCCGCGCCGCATGTCTTAACTTTAAAGATGAGCCTTTATAAAAAAACGTCCGATTGACCATGCTCAATAGAGCAGTGAATTCGTGAGCGTCGCATATCGCAAGAGTTTGTGGCCCGAACCGAAGGTGAGAGCCATACATATGCGATCTTGGGCTATACGCATTACCACCCGTGGTTTGTCAAAAGTTTGACGGCTTGCCTTGGCCAGGAAGTGAGATTTTCCCCACTTACGGCCCAGGGTGACGTAATAGTATACATTACGTAACAAGGGTGGTAAACGAGGAATTACAAACGAGTGTCTATTAGAAGCCCGAAATCGAAGGCGAGGGCTTTAATGACACGAGTTTGGAATTCCTTTACCACCAGAGTCATGTACGACGTTTTTCATCACACTTTGGAGGAAATAAAACAAAAGTGATAAATTGTAGTCAATAACAAAATTAATTACCGCCCTAGGGCGTAATATACGACTTACCGCCCTAGGGCGTAATATACGACTTACCGCCCTAGGGCGTAATATACGACTTACCGCCCTAGGGCATAATATACGATTTACCGCCCGGGTTTCTAGCATGTAATCCCTTAAAGTGTGATAGAAATTACTTACCGCCCTAGGGCGTAATTTACGACTTACTGCCCGCTTTTCTAGCATGTAAACCCTTGTTTACGAGAAAGTGTGATGAAACGTTATTTACAGTCGATCAACGGCATATTATGGATCACGATCATGATCAACATTGGAAGACTGAACATAGCTAATATTATTAAAACTCCAAGAAGAACCCCATATGAGTACGAAACATGTCGGGCCGTTCCTGACAATTTTTACATGAGTTTTAAAACGTTTTTATAATTATTTAAGACTGAACATAGCAAAATTGGCAGACAAAACGATAATGCGCAGGTATATCTACAAGTTATATAATTCCCTGTTGTAATTCAGCAGAAATATAGATCTTATAATTATCATGTAATTTAATATCACCTTTTGAATTACACAAAATTTCTCATGTTTGTGGATGATGCACATTACATGTTACAAACATTACATATGGCGTGCATGTTTTAGGATAAATATTTCTCAATAAGACTCCCGACCCTTTCCCTAGCACCACACGTTCACAACCTGAGCTTAACCTAATAAGGACTCATTCATCAATATTATAGGCACATTATATAAAAAGGAAACTCACCGGTCTACTTACAAATACCACGATGGTAACACGTGCTGGGCAATACTTCGGCTCATCGCACGACCAACTAAACGGTACTTATAATCATTGTAGGAATTACAATTTTAGAGAACAGGCAGAAACTTGAAATATATATACAGGAAAGGTTGGACCATTCACTGGAATTGCAAATGTTTGAAATTATCTTTATACAATTTTATCAAAAAACAATATAGTTGTACTGAATTAATGAGAAAATAAGTAATTAATAAGGCTCATGAAATTTGTCAGAGAGCCGAGCAGGTACAAACAACAAACCAGTACCAGTACCGGTTGTTTTGTATTTTCCTACCAATAATGATTCATATCGCAGAAATCCATAATCAGTAGAATCATTCTCACTATACATTTTGAGCATCCCTAACACAATTTTTATCGAAATTATCGAAAGCCATCTTTGGTTACTTTTAGTTCCGACGACTCTCAAATCCATAAAGCACGCTTTTGTTCTCCGATCGAGAAGGCTCATAGACATCCTTTTGTAGACCTAAGGAAATGTAATCTTGCAGGCGCTTCTGCCTTAATCCCTATTATTCCGCAATGTCTTTTATTTTAGACGTGCGACACATTCTATCCTCACGATTCCCTATTCAAAAACTCATGGAGCTCGTTAGGATCGCCCAGAAGCGATACGGCTTCTTTCTCATCGTCTTCCCTAAAGCATTTGTTCTCGGCGATGTTGATTATCAAGCTGGTCCTTCTGATGACGCTCTCGTTCTTCGTCCTGATTTCCTTCAGCTTGTACTTGGGTCGCATGAGCCGGTACGCTCCCTGGACGCCAAGGATGAAACCGACAAGGAGGAGGAGGACTTCAATGGTAATGACGAGGGGCGGCGAGATCACTAACCGGAGACGAAGGAGGGATATGACGTCTTCTGGTGGCTCTTTGCAGTACTGTAAGAGAAAGTGATATTAGTTCAAGAACATCTATCCTATATCTGGGTGGATCTACTTTTACTTGTCTTTAATCTATCTCGAGCGTGACCCAGGAGACAATAGAGATTAAAAATCTTAAAGAATGGTGATAATTGTAATTATTGTCAGGAGAAACTCTGCATAAAAATGGACTTGTAACTGTCGTACAAGGTTTTTGTAAATATAACAGCTGAAAATCGTAGTTTCAAAAAGTGACCGAGAAGATCACCATGGCAACGAGCAACAGAAAAGAGTTAATTGACCCACCTCATAACTAAATGATAAAAAGCTAGAAAGTTGTACCACTGAGAGGCTAAAGGATCGTAAGATATACGCTTCTCAAATAGAGATGCCTAATTTATAGCTATGTTGTCAGTTAGGTATTGCTTCGCATGCCGAGTGTTTATTACTGATTGATGTAAAAAGTACAAGATCCTTACCAACTGCAGCCAGACCAGGGGCAGCACCTTGTCTTTAAGGGCGCTAGTGATGGGGTTTCCTGAGGAAGTGCGCACGGCCACGTTCACCTGCATCTTGGAAGACAGCCCCAGTGGAATGCCCAGGGTCTGGAACGCAAAAATAACAAATACATATGTACACTTAGAACTAGTGATTATATATATTAGCGCGGTTCATTATCGTGATGGTGGAAGTACATAATGTTAACAAACAAAACCAGATGCATTCACTTGTCTAAAAGAGAGCACCCTGTCAACTGATCTAATTCTGCTCCAAAATGTAAGAAGTCTGATTGCGGCTCCACACTACTCGCGAATTGGCCGGGGCTGGGCGAATATGATAGTGTGGAGAGGCACTTCGCTGCGGAAACCCATACTTCAGCCAACTTCGCCTCGGCGATCTTCGCGAGTAGTGAAGAGCTAGGGTGTCTATATGCATTACAAGAGTAAGTGAGAGAGAGAAAACTACTGAAGTGACTAAATCAACCAATATCTTGACCAATATCTTGTTCGTTTCCCGAGACAGATTTAAAGGAAATGAGGATGACGGGTGGGTAGTAGGTACTAACCGGTTCGACGTCGAGCTGGGTGGTATGCTTCTCGGGATCAGGGTGCATTCCTTCATAGTAGGAGGCCTGGACGGGGTCCACGTCCATGAAGTGGGGTTTCGACAGAGCTACCGGAAATCCTGGAAGAAAAAATGCAATTATCAAATGACACATACTACGCCCGATGCCGTTTATATTAATAATTTTAATATATGGGAGGTCGTGAATGTCTTGTGATACTTTATGTTTACACCTTTGATTAAATGAGGACGAAGCTTTGATTTAATGAGGATAAATGTGATAATTTTTTGCGACCATTAAAATCTTATCTATCATGCGAAATAAAAAAGCCAAACAGCAACTTCGACAACCAGTTTTGTAAGATTAATTGAAAAAGGGCATTAAAAGCAACAAAAATGTGGATGTAAAAACGTCACAACCAAATCAGGGTCTTAACCGACCCGTGAGGAAGACGCCCGAAGCGCGTCCTCGACCAAAACCTTGCATTTTTTTTAATGTTATGTGGTGTACAAAGACCCGTCTTTTCGTGACGTCAAACCTCGCAAATGTTATGCAGGGAACAGGTTTACTGGCATGTTCAAGTAATTAATTTGAAATACGCCCATAAACCTTAACGGATTTTTTAAGAACGACCTGGTTTGGCGACATAGCTTAGAGCCTTCTCAGAACTCAGGTGCTCTGCCATTCACTTCTCTGTTAACTTGAGGGGATCACCCTCCATCTAAAGTACCGCCTGAGTTGCATATTAAATTTCAAAACCAATTTCTTTATCCTAAGAATAGTACCTGCTTTAACTCATCATCATCATCATAATGCCGTTGAATGCCGTACCATATGGAGCGAATTATTTGAAATAAAAAATGTATACACTATGATCCTACATCCTACCGCCAGATTTAGAAAAAAAAACACACTATAATTGGCTAGCGTTGTTAGAAGTAAAAAACATGATATATTATGTAAATAAATTATAAATTATATTCAGGCGGAATGCTCCATCAACGTCACAATACAAAGTCCATCGCTGAAACAAAGAGGCTCCAAAGACGTCAACAGTTCGCAAATTTATTTTGATAAAAATCGGTAAATATTATTTTATGATATTTCAGCTACTACAACTTTACATTAAGCTAAAAGCAGGAGGTATAAGCCTAAAGCGATATCTGCCAGACGACTTTACGATAACAGACAATTTCGATAGTTTAACTCTGCCTAATCAATGCAAATATATGCCAATTACGACCTCAAATTTATCTAGACTACAAAATTGGACGGGCACTATGTGCGCGAGAGCCAGTTTTGGCGACGGACAAAATTTATGACGCCACGCCATTATTGTATTCAAACTAATGACGTATGACGTCAACAAGGACTTCGGGATTGGGGCATGATGCCATTCATTAATTTGGAATAATCTGTTAAAGTAAGCTGGGATAAGATTATCACCAGGAGAAGACTGTCACAGTCCAATAACTAACTAACTGTTAGTCTTATCCCATTAGACAATAAACTCTGTTAGTCTTACGCCACCTTACCTTAGATCCCGTGGAATTAGCTCAACCTTTCTTTAATGTCACTTGAGAGACTTCCCAATATTCTCTCCTAATTTCTATTTGCTTGAGTAAATTTTATTTTTACTGGAGTTTAAGTAAACATATTGATAACGGACCGCGGACTTACCATAAAAGCAGCCGCTGATGTCGACAAATCCTTCAGGCAAGCAGTTGGATGTACAGTTGCAGGCGTAAGGGGAGCTTCGGCTAAACGCGTTCTTAGCCACTACGTATCTGCAAAAAATTAAGAAAGATGTTTCTAGAACTGTTGCTGTTTTAAACCTTTACTTTAAAGTGTAGGATAATTTCAAAGTAATTATATGATTTAAGTCTCAATTTCAGCAAATTAGTGCAAAATTGAAGTCTCTCTCTACGTGTTCTATAAACTAAGTATTTTTTAAGAAGAGCTTTTCTATTGAACCAATTTTGTAGAAATAAGTAATGAACAATTTTTCATTTAAGTCAAAGTAAGAAGTTGTAAGAAATGTGAGTTTCTCCAGGTTCAATTCTTGGCCCAATATTGACGTAAAGGCAAACATTATAGATAGATTGAAGCGTCTAGAAATTGTAGAATGAGTTAAGTATCAAGATTATAACGTGGATTGTTCAAATATAAATAAGATTCTTACCGGAAATAATCGATTCCGTTGTCTCCTCTCATTTCCTTATCAAAGGTGAGAGGGAAGATCCTGCAAGCTTGTCGTCTGTATAGAGGTATGTCTTGCTCCTTCTTCATGTGCGGTGAGATCAAGAGACCTTCGTACGAGCCCTTTATGCGGTTGCACCGAGTGCTGGGAGATGAAAAAAATATTTAAAACTTCAGAAATTTCCAAGAGTAAAATTTTTTTGAGGTACCTAGTCAAAGTAAACGTGAAAGATTCAAAAATTCACGAACACATTTAGCTCCCGCAAAAAAGACTAATGGCCTGTCTGATGAAGGACTTGAAAAACCGCGCAAGATTGCTGAAAGCGGCGTTTTTTGGTGGAAGGTAAGAACCAACAATAAATTTTGTTGTGTGGCAGATCTGATCTAGCCATCAAGTTCTGTATCATTGCGTTAGAACTTCTTGATTACCTGGTGTTTAAGTCGGTGAACCCCTGCTCGGTAATGCCGGCCGAGTCACCCCACTTATTGATGGAATACCGCTTGCTCTTGTCTCTGAGTTCCAGCTCCACGTTGACAGTTTTTTCGGCGTAGAACTGCAAATGCAATTATTATGTCAAGTTTGTAAAGACTTATTTAGTCATCGCATCGTTTCAGGAGTTCATTGAACGGTCAGGATTCGAACCAAGGCAAGAATTAATAGGCTACCAATGCACGAGGCATTTCTTCGACCGCAGAGAGATAGAAGCACAAGTGGCGTCCGTTGTCTCTCAATTTGTCTATTTCAGAGTTTTTGAAAACTCTAAGAGAAGAAGTAAACCAATTCTACTCCGGTTTGCAAGACCAATTTCTTTGATGCCACTTTACAGATAATAATAATTATTATTATATTTATTATTATTCTTCTTTATTCTTATTATTGTATTTTACTTTTGATATAACTTTATTGTAAAAAACCTAACTTAAGATTTGAAATGAATAAAGGAGATAATAATAATAATAAGCCTCTTAATTTACTTTAAAGTACACATCACATCACATTAGTTACACTAATATTAATTTCATTATCTTGTTAGTAAATATAAGTAGTATATGGTATAGTTATATATATATATCTTTTTTTATTATTATTATTATTTTGTTAGTAAACCGTATAATTAAATATATATTTATTATTTTTATTTTATTAAAAAGGAATCCCTTTTCGGGTATAGGCCTCCTCCAGTTTGCTCCATTTTTCTCTGTCCTCTGCTTTTCTCATCCAGAGCTTCCCAGCCGTGGCCACGATATCGTCGCTCCATCTGTTCCTCGGCCGTCCTGGCTTTCTTTTTCGTCTTGGCCCAGTCCATTGCGTCACAGCTCTTGTCCATCTCTCGTCTTTGTACCGCGCTAAATGCCCCGCCCATTGCCATTTTTGTCTGAGAGCATATTGTAGAACATCTGTGATTTTAGTTTTGTTTCTGATAACTTCACTTCTCACCTTATGTATTTTTCTCAATTTGAGCATACTTCTTTCCATAGCGCGCTGTGTGGTGGTTATTTTATTTTTAAGTTTCACCGAGTGGCTCCATGTTTGACATCCGTATGTTAGTGATGGTAGTATGTTTGTGTCCATTATGATTTTTTTGAGGTGCAGTGGATAGTCACCTTTAAAAACTTCTTTGAGGGACCAGTACTTCTTCCAGCTAATGACTATACGGCGCTGTACTTCCTCTATGTCATTGTCGTCAAAAAATATTTGCTTGCCTAAGTAAATGTAGTGTCTGACATATTCCAAAGCTGTCTGATTTAGCCTTATTGGGTGTTCAATGCTGTTAGTCATAATCTTGGTTTTACTCTCGTTCATCTCCAACCCCACTTTTACGCTTTCATCCCATAGACTAGTTATCATTTTTTCAAGATTTAGGCTATTAGAGGCGAACAACACCAGATCGTCTGCAAATCTTAGATGGCTTAAGTATTTGCCATTTATCTCAATGCCTTGTTGTTGCCAGTTTAGTTTTAAGAATATGCCCTCTAGCACCGCAATGAAAAGTTTAGGCGAGAGGGGGTCACCCTGCCTCACTCCTCTGCCTATAGGGATGCTGTCTCCTCTTGTCTCAAGCTTTACTTTGCTGTTGCTGTTTTTATATATATCTTTACTTTAAGTACTTCTACATATTTAGAGCTAATTTGGCATCGAGATAGAGCTGTCCATATAGAGCTATGTGAAATGGTATCGAATGCCTTTGCGTAATCGATGAAGGCTATGTATAACGGTTTATAGAATTCCTTATGCTTCTCTATCACTTGCTGAACGACATGTATATGGTCCGTCGTAGAGAAACCAGACCGAAAACCTGCTTGCTCCACCGGTTGATTGTTATCAATATTGATGTCCATTCTACTTTGTAGGATAGATGTAAAGAGCTTGTATATACTAGACAAGAGGCTGATTGGCCGATAATTAGATACATTTTGCGGATCCCCTTTTTTATACAACAAAATAATGTCTGAGGTCTTCCATTGCTCTGGCGACTGGCCCGTGTCTAGTACAAAGTTATAGAGATCGGTCAGAATAGGGGCAAGTTGAGCTTTCCCTAGTTTCAGGGCTTCGTTTGGGATGCCGTCAGGGCCGGGGCTCTTGTCCGGTTTCAATTTCTTAATGTGTGTTATCAGCTTTATAATTTCAATTGGGTTGGTTGTGTCGCTACTTTGTGTGTTTTCAGGTTGTTCGTTGTCTTGGTTTATCACATGTTTTTCCTCGTACAGCTCTTTGTAGTACTGTGTAGCGCAGCTTATAACGTCCTGTCTTGTTTTTGTTTCCTTGCTCCTTGGCTGTAAACTCTGTATCCATGTCTTGCTATCAGTCAGCTCTTTAAAGGCTCTTTTCGTACTTCTATAACACGTTATGTTTTTTGTTATAACCTTGTTTCTATGTCTATGGTAGTCCTTCTTTATTGCCTTGCTGGTAGCTTAAAACAGCTTTCCGAGTTTTTGTTTCTCTACTTTTGATTTATTTTTTGTTTTTAAAAGTTCCGATCGCCTCGCTATGAGCTTTTTTGAAAGAAAGAAAGAAAGAAGAATTTATTTCGTTTAGATGGAGATTTATCGGTCGAATTCATGCTTAAGCTGTTTTTAATTGCTGTCTCTATTTTATTATAGAATTGTTGCACTTGCTCGCATTCTTGTATTACGTGAAAATCTTGGAGATTAGCTTCTAAGTTTTTTTGATATAAGTCTATTTCTGTTTCTGTTTTCGGTGTTTTCGACGGAGTTTTATTATGTATTTTACTCTTCTTGGAGTCAGTTCCGAGGTTGTAGATTGCTCGTTCAAGACGGTGGGCGGATGGGAATTCCACGTTGTTAAGGACTTCTACTACGTTGCTTATATTATTTGGTTCATTCGAGAGTACGAAGTCGATTTCGTTTTTTGTATGTAGGTCGGGGGAGATCCACGTCCATTTCCTGCTTGCCTTTTTTTTGAAGAATGTGTTCATTATACATAGCTTATTTTCATATTATGAAAGCAATATAAGCATATTGCATGATATGCATATTCTATTAGTTTTTTCCCCCTATCATTTCTCGTCCCGTAACCGTATTTGTCCATCGTGAGGTCTTCGTTTTCTCTCGGCATTCCTATTGAAGTCCCCTTTAATGAGCAGTTTTTTGCCAGCCATGTTATAGGCATTTTCTAAAGTCTTATAGAAGTTTTGAATTTCTTCTTCTCCAGAATTTTCCGTTGGGGGGTATATTTGGATTATTGAGAGTATAATTTTGTCGTACCTAAGTTTTAGTAGAGCGACCCGTTCCAACAGACCCACAAAGTTGTGGATGTTATTTTTATGTATTTTATTTATCAGGAAGCCGACTCCATATAAAGCACGGGTCTCTCCTTTAAAACAAAAAAAATAATTTTCCATTTCTTCTATGCTGCAGCCTATTCTCCTCACTTCTGACAAGCCTAAAATATCTGTTTTGATTTTCCGTAGGGCACGCGTGAGTTCGATCATTCGTGCTGTTGAAGATAGAGATCTGACATTATATGTCGCGATTTTTAATGTAGTGCTTTTATGTGGAGGGTTACAGTCATACTCTTCCACGGGGACTAGCCGGGTTGGAAGATTTTTCGAGAGGGGCCCCAATTTTGATTGCTATATATTTTCGGGCTCTTGTGCCTGTGTGTCTTGATCCGCTTCAGGTGTTTGAGTTGGTGTGAGCTTGACTGGCCAGTAGGAAGTCAGTGTGCTCCCGCTTGTAGCAGTTTTATTTTTCTTGTTAGCTCTATTGGTAGTTACATTTTTAGTGGTTGCATTTGAGTTCTCCGGGGACGCGGACAGGTTTCGCTTATTATTGCTTGGTTTGTTATTTATAGCCGGCTTGTCCTTCAGTATAACGATTCGATCAAACTTTAATATTGCGTTTTTTCCCTCGTATCTATTTATATATCTTCACTTCCTCTGACAGTTGCCTTCGTTTTTCAAGTATTTCAGGGGGAAAAATCTTCCTTTATATAATATGTTGTGTTTTCTAAAGTTTTCCTATTTTTAAGTATTTTTATTTTTTTGCCTGGTGTTGTTAGGCTTAACACTATATGTCTGACTCTATTTTCTTTTTTTTTCCCCCGTCTAGTAACTGCCTCTATTTCAGGTCTTGTTAATTGAATTTTCATGGTTTTATTTACTATTTGAAGTATATTGTTTTCCAATTTTTCGTAACTTGTCTCGGTCTCTTCTACTCCAAAAAGTAAAATATTCCTCTTCCTTATCTCTTTTCCAATGTATTTTAGTCGCTGATCCTGTTTTTCAACTCTCTCCTCTAGAGCATTGTGCTTTGCACTTTACAGATAGCCACTAATTATTGTTACAGTTTATAAATAGAAATTAACAGATGTACATAATAAGATGTAGGTAATCTAGACTTACCCGATCCAATATCCCAACAGAATCGAAGTCGATCCACCCCGGGAACAGGCTATGCGCCGCCGTGACGATGGGGTCCTTGTAGCCCCAGAAGAACTCTTCCACGGTCATGGTTGTGAACAGCTTGGAGCCCAGGCCCTTGGCTGTGAAGTACAGGCCGGCGTTCCCGAGGTAGTTCAGCTTGTCTGCCGCCACCGTGCTGATAGCCTGAGGATTAGAAACTTGGATGAATCAATGCTTAAAACAACTAACAAAGAGTGCGGTACGAATTTTCCTTTAACCTGTATATTATATTTGTATCATATTCACTTTTTGGTATTGGGTCGGTTAAGGTTCATCAGTTTCTTTTTTCACGAGGTCTTGACGAAAGATAAGACATCCAAAAGAGTGAAGTCACCTTGCAGATTCAATGCATTCGAGAGTTCCCGAAGTGTCAAACAATTATCGTATTTTATGATCGACTTCTTTATGTCCCTTAAGAACAAACAATAAGTCAATGTCCAATGTTTTGACCACGTTATTAAACTCTAATTATGTTTTTTTTTTTTTTCTTCTTACACCTTTAATCCGTTTTACCTAATACCTATATGCTGTTACAAAGTCCAAAATGTTTGTTAATTTTTTCACTGTATCCGGACGAACTCAAGCCCCTAAGGCACAGGTTTATACCTAGTTTAGGAGTCGAAGCTCGATCACCTTACTTTGTCTTTCTTGTACAAACCTATAAGAATTTTGTAAGTCTTTTAATGTAACGCATTTATGTACAATAAAAAATGTTTTTATTTTATTTATTATTATAATGTCCGATGTCAATCGATACTAGTTGGTTTTTATATAGCAAAGACAATTTATTGAGCACATGTCAGGTCAATTAATGTCCTCGCTTAAACACTAAGATTCCAGACTAGAACATTCGGACAAATTACTAAAACTAGTCCTTCGCGGCCGGGCCCTTCTCTGCCGGTAGCAGTTCACCTTGTCCGTTTAGTGCTATGTTACGTGATTACAACCAATTATGTAACCCGATTTACTAATTTGGCAAATGGACGTGATTACAACCAATTATGTAACCCGATTTACTAATTTGGCAAATGGAGGGTTAAGCTGCCGTTCACTTTAGAGTTTAGTATAGTGACTAGCGCGCCTGCGTAGATCGTGACTAAAATGTTCGAGAATATTCAGTGCCTCCAGTGAAGAACGGAATAAGACGAGTTATTCCCTTTGGATTTTATTGCACCATTGGAATCAGCTCGTCAAACTACATAACATATCAAAAGGACGTATCTCTAGCTGTCTCCTAACCTAGTTTTTTCGATGAGCTAAAGGGTATAAGTCGAGGTTCAAAAAGGTATAAGTTACTCTTATTTTGCATTGCAGACGTTAACAAGGGAATAAATGATGTCGAGCCAAAATTACGCATGAACCCAAGGAAATATTTACACTTATATTTTTGAATTTGGACATAAACACATCTATGCCATGATTCTAACATGAGCATAAAGGAATAACTCGTTTAGTGCCACCGGACCAAGTAGCGCCATTTTGACATAAACACATTTATGTCATTATTCTAACATGCTCATAAAGGAATAACTCGTTTAGTGCCACCGGACCAAGTAACGCCATAGGACAGTTTCGCTACCAATACCGTCTTGCTATTGGTCTATTTGCGTACCGCAGTTATTTCATTAATTAACCTTTGAAGTTTTAATAAAACCCCCCTCTCGATTTTAATTTTTTTTAAGTTATAAAAGCCTTAAACTCAATGGATGAAAGATAAGTGGGAACAGTTTTACCAGTGAGAAGAAATTGTAGTGGAAAAAAGTTTTCCACTACAATTTCCACATAGCATATGTATATTTTGTACTATAGCTTTCACTTCTAGCTGTTTTTACATAGCACCTTTATGCATGTCACAGTCGCAAATGTGTATTATTTTAATTTTTTGAGAAGAAAGAAAGTGTTATGTTGAAATTAAATCACATTATCATTTTTATAACGTTTATTTATGCGGGTACTTGCGTTAACTGGGTGTTAGTTTTTGATGAAAATGTGACTAATTCATTGAAACTGGGCTAAGTTTTACTTATTTACATGCAAACTTTAACCATGAATGAAGTTATTCAAATTAATTATCTTTAAAATAAATATTGCGTTGTATTTCTCCTGTATATTTTAGTTATGAGGTGCCCAATAAAGAGAACGTACTCATGTATGGTATTGTATTGTACCTATATAATTATACATTCAACATATAATTACTGACATTGTCATGTATATTTCAATATCCTATCGAATCAGTTACAGTTTCTACTTAACTTTAGTTTTCTGACATGACTCTTTCATCCACTATTGTATTATGAATAAATATTTAACAAACTTTTAAATCTCACTGCATTATCTGAGTAACGTGAACAGGACAGGATGATACTTATGTTGTATTTTTAAACTCAAAAATATACAAGTGGTAAGAAAGTTGAAAATTTTGTAAATTAATCCATCGAGAAAAGTATGGTGTCTATTTACTTTATTATAATTAATTCATCAGTCTGGACTTTGTCAACGAGTCGTGATTTTCATTCTATTCGTGAAGTGTTTTATTAAGAGGATAGTTTATAAAAGTGGGCTAAGCTTGACGAAAAAAACAATAACAAACGGAATAATAATGGAGGAGTGATTAACACGTTCTTTATTAAAAGTTTTTATTAATATTTATATATTGTATGTTAAAAAATATTTCAAGGAAGATTTAATTCACTTTCCGAGGACTTGAGCTGAAATTAGGTTTACATATACTTACATAACATACATAGTTTCAACTCAAGTCCTCGGAAATTTTAATACAATAAGCATGGACCTGATCTGATGATGGGGCCAGAGATGGTGGGCATAGGCAAAACTCTATAATAAAATAACGCAATCCTACTGAGTTTGGGCTTCTTAAATTCGTCTCGGTACTTGATGAATTGCAAAGAAAAATGTACGCTTTTAATTAAAAGGCATGGAAGATATGAAAATCTTCTTAGTATAACTTTAACAGACATTATCCGAAATTCCGTTACTGATATGTGTTGAGAAATCGGAGGATCTAAATAGAGCTGTTGCCATTCATTGACAGTGAGTGCAATGATATTTATGTTGATATTGATATATTTGATAATAGTAATAAACGAGAATTATTTATTTCATCAATGTTTTCTTATGATCATTCTATTACACAGCCACATTTGACTCCTTAGGTAGCCAATTTCAAACTTGATAAGTCGTGTAATATCTAAAGTACCATATTAAAAATTGGTATAAGTCGTTTCGTTTCGTTTATGCACGTCTTTCACATAGGTATAAGTCGTACTTTTTTCGTTTATGCACGTCGTTCACAATGGTATAAGTCGTGTTCATCTTTTATGCACGTCGTTCATAAGGGCATAAGTCGTTTAATTGCTAAAAAATCGCTAAAATTGGTCCATATAAATTGAGTTATGTCCTTAAATATTCGTGAACCAAAGGCATAACTACAAAAAAACATGAAAAAAACATATTTACAGGGCCAAATTATTAGTTCTTTATTCATAAAACGAATGCCTAACACCATAGCTTGTATAAAAATGCTTAAAAAGTGAAAGTTCTAAATATCTTCTATTAAAAAATCGTTTTTTGTCTCTCCTGAAAAGTGCCGTTTTTGAGTTATTCCCTTATTCACTGGAGGCACTGAATAGCCGAAGGCTTTTAAATGTAACAAAGTAAACAAAACATCCGGCCGTAGATAAGCAGAATTTTCTCTCAGCTGGCTATTCCGATAACATTTCGCAATTGTTTTTACTTAGAACTGTAACCATTGTTTAAGCGTGAATAGTTCAGGATGCAAAAAAGATAAAAGTCACATAATTGTTATCACTGCCAGTTTACATGGCAAACGCAGATGTTACCATCTCTTTAATTTTGAAACCAGATCTCTGACAAAGATGTATTAGTCCTAACCCGGCTCTATTTTCAACCGACTTCCAAGAATATCAGGATCTCAATCCGTTTGTCTTAGCGTAATTTATGAAACAAATAAATCCACACGAATAAGGGCTTATACTATACAGTCGTTATTCAGCTTATTACAGCTGTGTAAATAAACAGCAGATTTGTCGTAGTTTGGAGGCCGTCCGGGGGCCGTCCGGGGGAGTTTTCAATTAGTGTCCGGGGAAAAACCGGGAATGAAAAATAAAGCGATTGTTTTTTTAATTATACTATTTCGGACACGTCCGGGGAAAAAATGCTAAAGAATCGAAAAAAAAAGGAAACGATATTACTCCTTAAATGTTAAGGATTTGTTCAGTTGTCTTCGTAAATACGATATTATTCGTTAAAGTCGGTTTTTATTCGTTTTAAGTTATCCACGTCTTAAGTTAACCATCCTTATTGAATGTTATTGTTATTGACAGGAATTGACAATTATTTATAGAATATAGATATATTTAACAAGTCAATAACCGATAAATAATATTTTAAGAAGCTTCTTATCGTGTCACTTTTGACCTTTGCCTTGTTTTAATAACCCAATTAATTAGCAATGATGAATGTCGTAGTTAGTATATTAAAAGTCTGTTCCGGAGTTAAAAATCAAAATATAGTAAACGTGCGTACAAATATTTAAATCAGGACTATGGTGACTGATAGCAATTGTCAGAGAATGACCAATACCAAAAACAATATACAAGGTATACATATATTTGTTATGTACCATGTCCGTGAAGCTAATATTAAATAATATCAATTAAAATATTTTTTTCTGTAGAAGTCCAACTAACTAACTATTTTAATGTAGGGATATTTTAATGTAGCGTTACTTAGAGCCATTAAAGCTTTACCTACTCATACTCATACACATACTCATTAATTTATAAAATGTTTTGCAATTTTACATGTCACTGACAGCTCAAATCAGCTACTCTTTATAAAACGTCAACAACGATTTTAACAAACCGTACGAAGTTTCTATGAAGACACTGGGCTTGTGACGTCATAAAAATCAGTAGTCAAAACAAGTCTTCTCATTAGTTTTTGTCTAATGAAAAATAGTATAATGTCGAAAAGTTAGTGATAGTTTATTTGGTTCCGTGTATTTTTGAATATGTATTTACTGGTTTCAATGATATAATTTATTTTCACTATTGTCAAGTACCGTATTATCAAATAAAATTACGATTAATACAATTGGGTAATTTGGTAGAAACTTTTATTCTAAGGCCTTGGTCGTTCTCACCCGCTACCCGCAGCGGGCAGCGGCCCGCGGCATCTTTTTGCTGTGTTTGTAAATGTTCGGGAGCGGTAGTATAAAATATGTATGTAAACACTTGATTGTACACAACAACTGTTTATAAATACATTGGTAACAAATGAAACATGTAGGCAAGTAGGTAAAATAGGCAAACTACACTGCGTACAAACGAGATATCTAATCTATATTATACTTAAGGTAGTTCTCGCCCGCCGAATAGAACGGCGACTAAGGCCTAAAGGACGTCTTAAAAGACGCACAAACGGACAGAAACCTTTTTTGTATTGACGGTTTTGACAAAAACAACAACAGATGTGACAAAAGGCTGTTTCTACGCATAAAAAGATGTTTACTCCAATTATCACTAGGCTCCTGGTACGACGGCGTCTTCACGTAAACAAACAGTTGTGTCATAACTTTCTGAAGGGTCAAGAACAATCACTAGGAAGAATCGTTGAGGTATTTAAATCCTCGCCCATAATGACGGAAATATTCGACTAGGTATAACATATTTATAACAGAGGAACCAATGGCAGCTATGAAGGTTATTTCA
This sequence comes from Apotomis capreana, assembly GCA_947623375.1. Classification (NCBI taxonomy): domain Eukaryota; kingdom Metazoa; phylum Arthropoda; class Insecta; order Lepidoptera; family Tortricidae; genus Apotomis; species Apotomis capreana. The sequence continues at coordinate 2,244,656 of OX392500.1, read as the reverse complement.
GACTTAAGCGTAATCTAATGCGCATTTATGATTTACGAGTAATTATAAGCTACTTCGTTCATGAGTAGTCACTTGTTAAGAAGTTGAAAATCATTCCTGAGATCATGGGCAAGCCATCCTGGTGCAAGTTGAGTTTCTGTTCTGCCCTAGTAAAAGATGATACCTACAAATGTTAAACACGGATCTTCGACATTCAACGAGATACAATATAGTGTATGTGACTGGCACAAAACGCTCACTAAAACTATTTAATTACTTACTTTATTACTGTATACCATTTACTATTATAATTTCAATCGAAAATTAGTCCATAAAATACGATAATAAATGAATGAAATCGTTTATTTTGAGTAACAAGGGTGACTAATAATATTATTTGCTAGTACAAATCTATATCTAGTGTTAGTAAAAACATTACAAAGCTTACACAGCATACACGCTTTTTGACACATGCTGTTCACAGCAGGGTCTTGTGTCGGGACAGTCAAACATGTCCCCAATCGGGTACGTATTACAATCCCGAAAGTTCATAATACCTACAGTTGAAATACCGATGGTCAAAATACCGAAAATCAAAATACCGAAAGTACGAAAAGCCGATATTCGATATACCGATGCTCAAAAGACCTATTTTGAAAAGATCGAAAGTTCAAAATCTCGAATTTTTATAATCCCGAAAGTTTTGAATCTCGAAATTTTATAATCCCGAAAGTCAAACATTGTCAGTAAAATGCCAATGAAAAAATATTTTCTTTTTTTTAAGAATATGATCATAACTACAACAAAAGGAGCGTTTTTTAGGGATATAAAAAAAAAACTAACCTAACCTAACCCGGCCGAGTCGGATCTGCTCTGAAAGGTGAATCATTTAAAGTTTGAGAATAGGTTGAGGTGAATCAATCACCTTTCAGAGCAGATCCGACTCGGCCGAGTTAGGTTAGATTAGTTTATTTTTATATCCCTAAAAAACGCTCTTTTTGTTGTACTATTTTAATCGTTCGGCATTTGAACTGTAGGAATTCTAGCCGTCGGGATTACAGTCTTCGGGATTACAATCTTCGGGATTATAGTCTTCGGGATTACAGTCTTCGGGATTTCATCCTTTCGGTCAAACGTTCTTTCGGGATTTTAAACTTTCGGTCAAATAAACATTCGACATTTTAATTTTCGGCCTTCCATCCATAGGTCTTATGAAATTCGGTATTTTGAACTTCGGCATTGTAATACGTACCCCCCCAATCAAATCTATGGTCCCACCGGAAGATCAGCGCTAGCTCTCGAGCTAGCATCTTGCTGAGGTGGGACCTTTTCGTGGCACGGCCAAAATGTTTTTGTTTTTATTGTTATCTATTGTGTTAATTATGTATTATGGTCACGCCATGAATAAATGTATTTCTTTCTTTCTTTCTTTCAATCGAGCGCAGGATCTTCTATATTATGACTTTTCGATGCTACTGCTTCCTTCGTAGGATAGCGATCGTGCGTGTCAATCATGTTGTGTGATAAACGTCATAAGGGATGGTCGACACTCGAAGTGATAGTCAGGCCAGCCGCAAGTCAGGGCCGAATGATTGCGAGTCTGATACTCACAATTAAAGCGACGTTGGGCATAAACAGGGAGACGTCCTTGATGTGGGCTATGGACTCGTCTGGAAGGAACGTCAGTGCTATCTTGGGCACGATGTTCATGACTCCCTTCTCGTGGTCCACCGTCACGTTTTCGTTTGTTCTCTTCTCCCTGTAAAGATGTGGAAGTGTTAAAAAAATAACGTTAATCTATCCTCGTAAGTTTTTTATGTCATCGATTATGAAAATGTTTTGCAAAATGTTATTTTAATTAATCATTTACTATGGTAGCTTTTGACACTGCAAAATATATAAATTATTGAGCTTGTTTACTTTAACTTTTGACGATGCAATAGTGATACTTGTGATCCGATTTGAATAAATGTTCTTTTCTTTCTTTCTTTCCATAAATTATTTATAATGGTTCATTAACAAGAAAGCATTTGAACACAAACAGATTCCGGAAATGAAAAGAAAAAAAAAATTAAAACTTTATTAAGGTGAATAATGAATAAGGTTATATCATAATTAAGGACAAACGACACAGGATATGACACTAAATCATATTTTAAACAATACGATTTGCCACTAAAGGGCGCATTCTTAGTAGCAAATCGTGTTTTATTACCATTTAATTTACGTTGATTTACATAATTGATTAATTTCACATGATTATAATAATTTGACAATACGTTCAAAATAAGTAATGTTTTTACTAAGCCATTTTGATGACATGTTGGAATATTACATTCATTCTCTAATGCAATGTATGGCCCAATCTAGTAGGTTAATAATAATAACACGTTTTTCCAACAGTATAAAAATATGATGGTTTTAAACCAAAACGTAAGTACCTATCTAAGTTTTTCTATGTGGCACGACTGACGTAATAACATTTATGGCTGTCGAATAAATCCTTTTATAACATAAAACGTGATTTTATCTTAAATCTTGCATTATGTTGACACTTCAAGTTCAGTTTCAAGTTTTCGGTTGTCTTAGTTTAATGTTTGTAATTTTTCTGCGGTTTTCTTACCCGCTTTGAAAAATGACAGTTTATGCGTGATGCGTGAAGTTGTCAAACAAATTATCACTTTATTGACGAATTAAGATGCAAATTTAAACGCAAAATCCCAGACATGGTGCTTACCATAAACCAGTAAAACTTCGGGCAAGGTCACGCTCCTCACGTGTTTCAGAAACTATTCAAAGTATTTTTGTTACTTATACATTTTAAGCCGAGCAAGCGAAGTGACACTGTTTAGCTTGGCCCTAAATTATTTCATATGTCCGGATGTTTGATGGCCAGATGCTTTCCAGTTGTTCTCGTGTAGAGGTCGCATTTCTTAATGATTCGCAGTGATACGAAATACGGTCGCATTTCTTAATATTCGCAATTCCATTCTTCCTGAAGGGTCTGTAACTTTGTTATTTTTTATTTATGGATTTCACAAAACTTCCGCGAACAAATGCGCAAACGCGATTAAACGCAAACAAACATTTCATTAGCTTTAGGTTATTCAATTTCAAAAGAATATGTTGTCGCGTTGTCATGGTATTTTTTCTAAGAAAATCGCAAAAGCAGCCAAACAATGTACAGACAATATATTATTCGATGTTAATAACAAGTAACAACGATTACTGAAAAGTGTTAACGTAAAGTAGAAACATGGTATTGTAGGTACCTACGCGTTTTTAGGATGCGACCCCGGTGCCCGCAAAACTAAATGTGCGTCATAGTTTTCGAAAAACACACTTAGTGCCGTAACCACGTTATCGCAACATTATTCTAGAATATTATTAGGAAATAAAGACTAAGTAATAAAGATTATTAAGATTATTTTTCAGCCATGACAAGGATCTAGCGGTTTTAGGTTTTTTTTTTAAATAAAACTACTACAATTATAAACTAAAATACACGATAAAGCTTAATGACGACAGTCTTTTGACTGTTTACTTAACGACGCGGATGGCTCGGTTTGTAGAGACCTGCCTACTGAGCCAGCGGTCCCGAGTTCGAATCCCGGCCAGGGCAAATATTTGTGTGATGAACTCGAATATTTGTGCTTGGGTCATGGTTGTTCTATGTGTTTAAGTATGTATTTATCTATATAAGGGCCGATTGTTCAATCACCAGATAAATTTATCTGCCAGTTAAAATTATTGCTATCCTTTTCTCCCGTCATATAAAAGAAAAGTGACAGCCAACATTTATCTGACAGATATGTTTTATCTGGTGATTGAACAATCGGCCCTAAGTCGTATAGTACCCAGAACACAAGCCTGCTTGAGCTTAATTTGCTTAATTTGGGAATTTGTGTGAGGTTGTCTGATACTTATTTATTTATTTAAACAAGTAAGTACTTAGAACTTAGAACTTCAAATTTACAATTACGTTAGTTGTCAGAATACGATTTGCGTTTTATATCTGTCTTGCTCGCTCTTACGGCAACCTCTCAGTTTTCATCCAAACCCGAATCCCAAGCTAAGAGCTCATGAACCGTAGGGTTTGTTGATCCCCAAGCCACAAATTGCCATTATCTAGGTACTGTATTTTAAGTGACTTGTAAGGAGGTTCCCTGTTTAACCAGTTCCGTCAGTTTCTTAAATAGTATATATACCAGTGGCAGTTTCTTCCTTTGCACATAGATAAATAAACCCTTAATCCTTTTTTACGGAAGATATATATAAATATAGTGGCATATACCGAGTGTGGCCTGTCATAGGAACAATAAATTAAAACTTATATTCTACTCTTCAAACTGCACCTTTACCCTAACTGTCATACAACTATTTGTCGCGCGACAAATACCTACCTGTCATAACTTAATAGAAATAGTAAGGTGCTGAGCAAATGCTGTTCATCAGGGCTAGCATATCTTGCCCCGACTTTGCTTGTCGCGCGACTCAACATCACCTGTCTTGCTCACACGTTATTTAAAGAAAAGATTTATCGCGCGTTATGAGGTGCACAAATGAAATAGGATTTTGAATGTAGGTACGCTGTCCAAGACCAACAATAACCTCAGCTTACCGTGTTCATAGCTGTCACGCTTCGAAATATGAAATACTTTGAAATTACCTAGAACTTACTTAGCTTGTCCGAATAAAAAAAAAATTCAAATGATTATTTAATACAAATAATTTTCAAGTCGCAAACCAAATGTTTGGAGAGTAGAATTAAAATTTAATTTATTTCTTCTATTACAAACCACACCCGGTCCATATTTTATTGTTAGCTTTGTGTCTTATTTTTCCTTTTCTTGAATTGTGGCTCCATAAAAAACTCTTTTGCTTAAGAAATCTTAATTGGTATTATATAAGTATAAAGTATAAACCGCACATAATGTTATTTTAAATTGCAATATTTATGGTAGCGATGCAAAAAAAGTTTATCATAAATATTAATGTATGATTGTTTGCGCAGTTTAATATCACATGATAACGCAAGTCGTTTTTTAGGGTTCCTTACCCAAAGGGTAAAAACGGGACCCTATTACTGAGACTTCGCTGTCCGTCCGTCCGTCCGTCCGTCCGTCTGTCACCAGGCTGTATCTCAAGAACGGTGATAGCTAGACAGTTGAAATTTTCACAGATGATGTATTTCTATTGCCGCTATAACAATAAATACTAAAACTAAAATAAAATAAATATTTAAGGGGGGCTCCCATACAACAAACGGGATTGGTTGCGTTAACTTTGCACCTCATTTGTATGGAGCGCTATACATACCAGGTGCTAACTTAACTTAATCACTTAAGGATGTAGTGTTTGTACGGAACCCTCGGTGCGCAAGTCCGACTCGCACTTGACCGTTTTTTTTTTTTAATGACTTAGCAACTTTTTTAATTTATTTTAATTGCACAATAAACCACTCCGGCGGTACAACAGGTTGCGATAGATTTACGTGTTGTGGTGGAGCGGAGCGGAGGGTCAGGCACGTGTTCCACCACGTTTCTGTCCCAATTCCAACCTTGCATCTCCACCGCGTGTTTGTATGGCAATTTATGGTTCCACGAATTTTAATTACAATTTCTGCTGCTTCTTTGTATTCAACCGGCGCCAGAAGAGATTAAGTCTAAAGTCGACGCGAAGGTACTTTTTCATGAATTTTTGAAATTATTACTTCTATATATATAAAACTCAAAGGTGACTGACTGACTGACATAGTGATCTATCAACGCACAACCCAAACCACTAGACGGATCGGGCTGAAATTTGGCATTCAGGTAGATGTTATGACGTAGGCATCCGCTAAGAAAGGATTTTTCAAAACTCACCCCTTAAAGGGGTGAAATGGGGTTCCAAAGTTTGTATGGGGAAACAAGATTAGTTAGACTATTTTATTCGAAACTTCACAGGAGTATTCCTAACGATAAATGAGTAAACACGTGTTTCAGGTTTTTTGAAAATTCGACCCCTAAAAGGGAGAAATGTGGTGACAAAGTCTGAAAATCAGCATGGGTATTGTTTTTATGGTTTATCTGGTCGCTGATTACAAAAACCGCAACGATTTTAAAATCTAACGTGGCGGACGTGAGTTACCATCTCCCCTGTTGGGGTGAAATGGGGTTGAAATGTCTAAATACTAAACCGCTGGTTCTAGAGAATTCAAATTTGGCACGTAGGTTCCTTATAAGGTGTAGGGGTGCACTAAGAAAGGATTTTTCAAAATTTACCCCCTAAAGGGGTGAAATAGGGGTCCAAAGTTTGTATGGGGAAAGAAGATTAGTTAGACTATTTTATTCGAAACTTTACAGGAGTATTTCTAACGATAAATGAGTAAGCACGTGTTTCAGGTTTTTCGAAAATTCAACCCCTATAAGGGAGAAATGTGGTGAGAAAGTCTGAAAATCAGCATGGGTATTATTTTTATGGTTTATCAAGACGCTGATTACGAAAACCACAACGATTTTAAAATCCAACGTAAGTTACCATCTCCCCTGTTGGGGTGAAATGGGATTGAAATGTCTAAATACTAAACCGCTGGTTCTAGAGAGTTCAAATTTGGCACGTAGGTTCCTTATAAGGTGAAGCGGTGCACTAAGAAAGGATTTTTCAAAACTCACCCCCTAAAGGGGTGAAATGGGGTTCCAGAGTTTGTATGGGGAAACAAGATTAGTTAGACTATTTTATTCGAAACTTTACAGGAGTATTTCTAACAATAAATGAGTAAACACGTGTTTCAGGTTTTTTTTAATTCAACCCCTAAAAGGGAGAAATGTGGTGACAAAGTCTGAAAATCCATTGGTAATGCTTTTATGGATTATTGGGTCGGGTCGCCTGTTGGGGTGCGATGGGGTTGAAATGACTAAATATGAGTACGGGTGTCATTTTTATGGTTTGTTGGGACGTTAATTACGAAAAAGCCACCGATTTTGAAATTTTATTTGTGGTCATGAAAATTCTTGAAAGCATTTGCGCCAAATTGCAATTTAATCGGTCCAGTAGTTTTGCAGCAAATCGATTGTAACAGACGGACTGAAAGACAGCTACACGTGATCATATAAGGGGGTTCTTTTTTTGCTTTTAAGGTTAGGATAGAGACCCGCGTTGTCCTAATAGATTAAAAAAATAGTATTTGGTGGCATCTCGATCGTCGTCAATCGGTACCTATAGGCGGGCGGCGCGTTGGGACGGGATACCTGCATCCGTAATAAATACATTCAAGCTTTTCAATAATAAGTCATTTCAGAATTCTGAATTACGTTTATCTGGCTCAGAATAATACATTTTTTATTCATCAACGAAGAGACCTCAATATCTTACAATAGAACATGACGTAACTTAGAACATGGCTTAGAATCATTAAACCAATCTCGAATATCCCAAATCGATAAGCGGAGGCTCGGGACATTATAAAAGCTTTATACAAATAAAATGCACACATATCCCGGTGTCTTAGCTTCACTTCGAGTTATGAATTTTGAAGTGAACTTTATTTGGTACAGTAAAAGCTGAGATCGCTTGATTTGAGTGCTTGAGTTTTCGGTTTGATTTGATAAAGTGGAATTATGATAAAATAAAAAGTATTTCCCAGTAATATTAGAAAAGCAAAAGTCTGTGTATTTTTTAGGGTTCCGTAGTCAACTAGGAACCCTTATAGTTTCGCCATGTCCGTCTGTCCGTCTGTCCGTCCGTCCGTCCGTCCGTCCGCGGCTTAGCTCCGTGATCATTAGTACTATAAAGCTGAAATTTGGTATGAGTATGTATATGTATAACGCCGACAGAATGGTAAAATAAAATTAAAAAAAAAGTTTTTTTTTCGGGTACCTCTCGAACACCTAAAGTGGGGGTGATTTTTTTTTTTCTTTTCAACACTGATGTGTGGGGTGTCGTTGAATAGGTCTTGTAAAAATAATAGGGGTCTTCTAACATTATTTTTTGATAAAGTCAGCAGTTTTGTAAATATTCGCTCCAAAAACAAAAAAAATAGTGTTCCCCCCCCCCCCCCCCTCTAACTTTTCAACCACGGGTCAAGAAAATTCGGAAAAATTCATGTTAATGAGGCCTTATAAGTACTTTCAATGAAAACTATATTGAACAAAATCGGTCGAGCCGGTTTTGAGTTATCGCCAAATTTCATATTTTTTCTTAAAAAGGTCGTAAGTTGACTTCCAGAAGGTAATGAGTGATTACAGTTTCTAGGACGTTTACGACCTTTTTAAAGAGTTTAAAATCTTTCTTAACGTAAACCTCGGGCTTAAAACAGCAGTTTATTGTGAAGGATGAGCAACTACGGAACCCTACACTGAGCGTGGCCCGACATGCTCTTGGCCGGTTTTTGTTACTTCTTCAAGCTAAAACGGCTGGACGGATATGCATGAGGGAAATGCAGATTGCAGATTATAACCTAACTAAACAAATACTACTCCTACTTTTAATCCTGAAAAAAAGAGCATTGTTCCCGTAGGATGATGTATATTATATAGGCACGCGAGCGAAGCCGCGGGTTGATGCTAGTTTTAATATAAATAATAATGATCGAATATGGAATACATGAAGAATCGATAGAACTCCTCAATTTTGACATATACCTAAACTTGTCATTTTTCATGTAAGGTAATTTGCTCCCTCACGAGAATTTCGTCTCGTTGAAACCAGTTTTTGTTTTATAAAAAAAGGTAATATTTATAATTAAGACTAATTAATTATTGTATTAAGCGGTTTACATTCACGTGAAATTGTCATGCTTCGAACTCTATGGAACTCTTCGTCGGGGGGCTTACCCGTACAGTCGCGCGGTAACTTTGTCACTGATTTTGATCGACCCTCGCCCCTGATAGCGCTATGAATATTTAATACAATGATTATACACCGTGACCGTTAATAACCCGAAAGATTTAAGCTAACGATACTAGAGCCTAATTAGAGTATATAAACTTATGTAACATATACTCTAAAAACTCATAATTAAGGAGATATAAATTATTTAAAACAAATCAAAAGTTAAAAAATCTCTAGTCTAACACACCCTAATTCATGTCATTATGCCAATGTTCAAATTTGAACTCGTCAAAAGTGAAACATAGAACCCTGTAATATTGAGACAGAGATATAACTTGACACTTCTTGTCATAGAATTCAAGTCACGGCATTCGCCGTTCGTCGTATGATTTCGGAGCGATTCGTGAAGTGTCATGCTCGCTCACTCTTCTTCAACTAAAGACTTGCTCACAAAGAAGCGGGCAATTAATATGATTTAATTTGTATTGAAATAGTAATTTAATTAAGACACATAATTAGACCCATGGTGATATAACATTATTTAATCGTATTGTCGTCAAAAATACGTGGTTTAAATCTTTCGGGTTATTAACGGCCACGGTGTATATATCTCACAAAAGCTTTAAAAACCGCCGAAATACAAACTGAACGAATTGACGAAACATTTCTTAGTTTCTTATTGACATATATTTCTGTTTTATCTGACATTGTATTTTTATTGTTAAATGATTATTATTCAATTTTATGTTTTCTATTCAAATTTACTACTACTACTATGTTAATTTACATGAATTGATAATGTGATCGATTATCAATTCATGAAAATTAACTTAGTATAATTTATAATGTAATTTGTTATTATGAAATAAATAAATCTAATCTTAATGTAACATTAATTAAGACTATTTAATTTTAAGTTTTCGTCGTCATAACATGAATGATACTGAAGGTTGAATATCGACGAATCCCGAAACGCTTTGACGGAGTGGTTGACGAGCAAGCCATTCTAGCAACGGCTTTTCCTAGGGCCGTGGTCATACTGATGCTGTAGCACACGAGGTTTTTTGCCAACTACATTCTATGCTACAACCAGTTTAAAATAAGTAACTATAATAACTATAAAGTAACTATAATAACTTGAAAGGGCTGATCTCCGCGACCCGTCTAGGTCGCTGTCTTGGTAATCGGGTACAATACAATACAACATTTTTTTATTGCACACCACCAACAAGAAAAATGTGACAATTCGTCATCAGGGATAGTGCAACACCGCGTAAAATAACAGTTGTGGATAAAGTTCTCATTTTAATAAAATACTTAGCATTTGTTTGAATATTGAATTCGTATCTACACTCGTTACTTACGCGGTATTACACTATCCCCGACGAAGTGTAACGTTAAAGTCCGACTTGCGCATAAAGGGTTCCGTACCATAATCTATAACAAGTTTGTTGCATGGGATCCCCCCTTAAATATTTATTTTATTTTATTTTTAGTATTTGTTGTTATAGCGGCAATAGAAATACATCATTTGTGAAAATGTCAACTGTCTAGCTATCACCGTTCTTGAGATACAGCCTGGTGACAGACGGACGGACGGACGGACAGCGAAGTCTCAGTAATAGGGTCCCGTTTTTACCCTTTGGGTACGGAACCCTAAAAATGATAGACAATAAGCGGTATTATCGCTAAAAAGCGACTCTTCCAGACAGCATTTGGGAAGAGGGATGAGCAAAAAAATTCAGCAACATAAATACCATACAAGTCATACACATACATAAAGAAATATATGGTACGCTACGGTACGGTATGGTACAGTACGGTAATAAAGTATCTTGGAGTAAAGCAGATACCAGGGTATTGATCACTTACTGGAACTTGAAGGGGCCGACCTCCTCGACGCGCAGCACTTTGCTCTTTCCGTCCAGGTAGTCGGGCACGTTCGTGTAGTTGAACACCCATATCTCCGAGTACAGCTCGTACGTGGGCGCCTGCCACATGTGCATCGCGTACGAGTCGTTACGGATCTCCAATTTCTGATGACAAAATTTATAAGTTTATGTTAAAAAAATAAACAGCTTTAGGAGAAGTGCGCCGGAAATTGACCATGCGCCAGTAATTGATCACTTAATAGAGAAATACATTTATTAATAGAAAATATTAATATAAATAGAAAAATTAAATTATCGATATTTGTGTGTGTTGAAGTACTAGGCTTAGTAATATTTTGATCATAACAGTAGATTCTTCGTATATTTCCTTGTCAACAATACAAAAGCGTTTGACATTGCATCATACCGAACATAAAAAAGCTAAATGTCCAACTAGTACCTAATCCATTTTTCAAAATGGAATTTGCCATTTTCTGCTAGTTACACAAATGCTTTTTGGATTTTTTGTACACTTAAGTATTTACGTACACATATAGGTAGTAGACAGATTTAAAATAAGTTTCTGTCAAAAATGACATTTTAGTGGCAAGCTTTTATAGCCGACTGTACTTTTCTTTGGATATCCATCAAATGCTCACTGAGACGATTCTAAAGAGCCCAAGCTCGGTAGGATTGCTTTTTCTATTATAGAGTTCCTATGGCCACCTTCCGGCTCCATCATCAGATCTGCCCCATAGTACCATATTATTGTATTGTCATCAAAGTTAAGTAAGTATGCAAAATTTCAGCTCAATCGGTTGATGATATCTGCTTCAAAATTGAGGTGCAAGATTTCACCAGAACAAACATACATTAAACATACAATGCAAGTTAATTAAAAGCTTGTAAAAAAACACCAGACTAAGCCTAAGTGCAACAAAGGCTGATTATTTTTTTTATTAACATGAGACGAAATATATCAAGGCAATACAATTAACTTTAGATAAACAAATCTGATTACAGTGATCACACATAAACAAGAACTCGTGACAGAACAAGTATTCACGTGCTTTAGGGTCTTAATGTTAGTGTATACGTTAATTTATGAGGTTGCAGCAGAACTTGAAAAGCCGGTATGCAGTGTTACCAATGTACAAGTCTTTGGGCTAAAATTATATTAACTCCGTCCGCTTTAGCTCCATTATTTTGCATTTAGCACATAGTCTAAGTTTTTAGATATCATAAATCTTTAAACATTAATATTAACATCAGTCATCATTCATCAATCGTTCGAAAAAGATTATTAAACAAATATTTTAAGTAACTTTTCTAATCATTTTTAGGGTTCCGTACCCAAAGGGTAAAAACGGGAGAATATTACTGAGACTTCGCTGTCCGTCCGTCCGTCTCTCCGTCTGTCAACAGGCTGTATCTCAAGAACGGTGATAGCTAGACAGTTGAAATTTTCACAGATGATGTATTTCTATTGCCGCTATAACAACAAATACTAAAAATAAAATAAAATAAATATTTAAGGGGGGTTCCCATACAACAGACTTGTTATAGATTATGGTACGGAACCCTTCATGCACGAGTTGGACTCGCACTTGCCCAATTTTTATTAGTAACATAATGTCAATGAGTCCTATTGTTGAAACATCATATTCGTCCCCCCTTAGCGTACTTACGTAGCTTTTATATTTTACTCCCTCTAAATTTTATAGCCTCAGTAAATTTCGGAGCTGGCAACATCGCCGCTATGTATGTAAAGGCCAATGTCGGCCGAGTCGTTTCGTCAAGGGGACTAATCCAGAGCCAGACAGGCTTTGAGACTGACGTCACGTCCACGTCACGTGCATTGCAGACCAGATTTCCGAGCGCTTGCCGAAGGTTCCGTACCTGGTATAGTGACGTAGCGGTCAGCATACCTTCTTACGTTTATTTTATCAATTTAGTAACTTAGAAAAAAACCAGCCAATATATTGATGTGATGTGGTACAATTAAAATTAATATGTTTCCAAACTTTTGCCATTAGTGCAAACAGGTGTATCCTATTGTCATATTTTTTACTGATAGAGGTACACCCTAAGGTAGCAAATTATTACAGCCAGTAGAACGTTCTGACCTTCTGGGCAAGAAACTTTGCAATGTTTTGTTTTGTGTTTATTTGTTTGTATTAGTATTTTGAATGTCAAACCTAATAGGTCAAAATCTTGCTACCCTTGACTCAGTTTCGACCTAGTCTGCAATTATTATTTAGTAGAATAATAGGTATATCTTAACGATCTCTCTCAATCTACTCGAACCTTCACACTTGGCGCAATGCCAAAAGCTGGAGCCAGGCCAAATACGGTACGTAAAGACAAGGAACTTATTTATTTGACTGCAGATAATATTAATTATTACTCCAAATGTGACTAACTGCCAGAAATCGGTCCAAATAAAAAAAGACGTTTTCATTAAATCTCTTCATCTAAATGAAGATTGAAGCATTTTTTGGGCAAACATTGGCATTTTGGTGACAAGTCACACACAAAAATTGCACAAAATATAATAAGACTATTTTAAAACAAAATTGCACGCATCAAACAAATTCTCGGATGTCAAAAAAAATACATGTCTCCATTATGCTACGGAACCATCGAGTTTTAGACATATCTTATATGGAATAAAATTCAACTACCATAACCAATCCTAATCATGCACTTGTTAACGTAATGATATAAACTGTAACTGGACAGCTTGTTTTATTTTATAGTCGCATTTTTATTGCATAAGGGTACCTAATAAAAATGTTGACATTTTGGAATAGCAGACTTACAATAATTCACAAAAAAAAACGATTTAATATGAAAGCCACTTATATTATATTAAACTGGTTGAACTAAGTTTGCTCCAGGGCGGTGTTCGAAGTGGCTCTAGGATATCTGTAATCATAAATATTTTGATAATATCGTGGATATACCACAGTCATTTGCAATAAGCTTAAATAAACAAGTAAATAAGACTCACACTCATTTTATAGAAGGCAAAATACTACTTTTTTATAACATTCAGCTATTTATATTATCATATTTTATCTCCACGAGACACTATTTGATTTGCGATATTTAATTATATTATCTTAATTGATTACTTTAAGATCCAACATTTATATATAAAGTAGCAACTTGGTATGCAAATGAGAAAAAGTCATGACATTATTTATCTCTTTACCGTAGAGTGAGTAAAATGTATCCTGTATTAGTTCCGAGTTTACTGTTCTAAAGCATCACCTCCCCATTACTGAGTTCACAATTGTGTTACCAACTAGCAATCCGGTTACATAGAAACGTACGCGGGATCGTAAATCACTGGTTTTGGCAGCAGTTTAATGACTGGACAGCGCATAATCTAAAGTTAAAACCTCCAACGAACCTTGCGAATATACTTGGAATGAAGGCAACACCATTAGACAGTGTCATTTATAAGAATATTTCCAACGAATAATACGTGAATTTATATCTCGTCAACATTGTGGGGTGTTTGACCCAGTTGCTGGCCGTGTACGTCAATATGAAGGTTTTCCACGAATTTTTTATATTAATATCTATAATGGACCAGGCACCAGTAATTGATCAGTTAATGATAAAATTCTGATAAAAAAATTAATAAGAGAAAGCATTTACGAGAGATTTGTTTATTATTATTTATTTAGTTAAGTATACAACTTAAGTATATACAGTTCCCTGTAAATCTGTTTGTACAGTTTGTCTGCAGGTGTGAGTCTCTATACAATAATAAAAACAGGGAAAAGCTTTCAAGTATGAACTTTGGTCTTGTTTGGGGCCGACGTATGTCAACTGTCAACTTTGCCTTTCTCAGGGTTTGACGTTTGCCGCTGTACTTACATGGAGGGACCGTCATTTAAAAATATTTTCGGTATGATAAAAGTGATGTAATGAGGTTTCTCTTGTTTCTATATAAGTATGCAATTAGTTTCTTTAAATATTAAATAATAAAAACGAACAAACTTTTCATAAGTTTGATTATGTAGTGAATTTTCTAAAGTTTCATGACTCATTGGTGTAAACTGTAATGTTATGTAACCTGTTTTTCAATAAATAAATAAATAAATAAATAAAGGGTAGAAAGTACCAAGTTCCACATAATACCTAAAAAGGTCTGATGTCTGACGACATTTTTACAAGCTTTTATTTAACTTGCATTGTATGTTTAAAGTATGTTTATTCGGGTGAAATCTTGCAACTCAATTTTGAAGCAGATATCGTCAACCGATTGAGCTGAAATTTTGCATACTTACTTAACTTTGATGACAATACAATAATATGGTACCATGGAGCTGATCTGATGATGAAGCCGGAAGGTGGCTATAGGAACTCTATAATAGAAAAAGCAATCCTACCGAGCTTGGGCTCTTTAGAATCGTCTCAGTGAGCATTTGATGGATATCCAAAGAAAAGTACAGTCGGCTATAAAAGCTTGCCACTAAAATGACATTTTTGACAGAAACTTATTATATTACCCTTGTATGGACATAGCTTTAAGTAAAATCTCATATTTACTTCTTTTATCGATATAAATGGATGTTTATCTAAAAATTAAATTAGGCCCGGCCGTTATAGTCCAAATCAAATAACTAACCATTATAATTTTAATAATAACGGCATTAAATCCCAATGTCGCCAGTTGTTTACATTTACACATATTAATTCAAAATATCTGATCATCATGTCAGCTCGTGAAGGAAGTAAAAAGTAACTATGAATATTTTGTCGTAATTTATTCATTCTCTTCGTATTTGCAGAAATCACTGGAGCAAAGTCATGGTCGTGGGTATTGATGATGACACGTGTATGGCTGCTTTAGGCAGAAAGGGCTCACTCTCACTACACACCGTCTTCCGCTTTAATTTGACCAAATGACCAAAAACGGCGCGCGATCATAGCGTGCTGGATGTTGCAATCGTAATTAGGTAATAATTAACAGAGCATGATGGAATGGAGTATCAAGTACCAGTATTTTGGAAAATGCTAAATGCTTGTTGTTCTTTCGGTAAAAAATTTTTGTAGTATTAACTACCTTTGTATAAGAACGATACAGTGCAGTCCATAACAGTAACTTATATCCACGCGTTAAAGACAAGGTAACATCTAATATAATACATAGGTACCATATAATATATAGTTACCATAGCAAACCAGTGGTCTTCTCCAAAAATTATGTGTAATTGTGCATTCCGAGCATTATATAAAAAAGTATAAACAGTAAACTGTTATAATATGATCAATGCGGATTTGGAGTCTATTTACAGCTGGGCAAATAATTTCGGGTTAAACATAAACGCAAAAAAGTCGCAAGCAATTGTTATTGGTAGTCCTCACTTTGTAAATAAAGTATCTGAAATGGTGGTACCTGATATTCTTTTTGGTGGGATTCCTACCCCCCTTTCCTCTACAGTTAGAAATTTGGGTATCACCATGGACCAGACGCTTTCGTGGGCACCGCACATAGCTCAAGTTAGCCAGAAGCTCTTTGCATCTCTCCACTCTTTAAGGCGCCTGCAGAACTTTCTGCCAATTTCCACCAAGATCACTCTTGCCAGATCTCTCTTGCTCCCTCTACTAGACAGACTATGGTGATATTGTTCTACTGGATCTTAAGGAGGAACTACTTGACAAGCTTGAACGCCTACAAAATGTGTGTATCAGGTATATATTTGGATTGCGAAAATATGACCACATCTCTTCCTTTCGAGTGTAGCTGGGTTGGCTACCGATTCGTCGGCGTAGAGACGTGCATGTCCTTTCATTGCTCTTTAATGTCCTGTTTAATCCTACTTCTCCTCCTTACCTTAGTGAAAGATATTCGTATATGGCTGATGGCAGTGGTCACCGCTTGCGGTCTAGCGCCAATCTCACTCTGGCTGTACCGTCTAATAAGACGCCTACCTATAGCAAGTCTTTCACGGTAAGCGCAGTGAAGTTGTGGAATGAGTTGCCTTTGTCCCTTAGGAAGTCTCCATCTGTTGCATCACTTAAGATTAACTTGAAGAAATTGTGGCTGTCCGATGACGTGTGAATTCATTGAATACTATATTTATTTACGCATTTATATGTATTATATGTGGATTTATATATATATAATATATATCTTATAAATAGTATAAATATATGTGTATTATTACTTACTTAGTTTATGTACTTATTATAGTTTTATTAAGTATAATATAGATATCTTGGTTGTACGCTGTGTAGTTTGCCTATTTTCTTCGAATACCCATTCCTTCAATTGCTCAAAGGTTAACTGGAAGAGATCCCTAATAGAGATAAGTTCGCCTTTGTATATATTTCATTTGTTATCAATGTATTTATAACCAGTTGTTGTGTACAATAAAGCGTTTACATACATACATAATAAGCTTGATTATGTCTGGAACTTTATAGTAAGTTTTGTAAGTATACAGGTTTAAAGCCTTTTCACTTCTCGACTTCATCACCCCGATTAAATAGTAATATATATCTACTTATTAACTGATTTTCCGGTTTGGGCAAAATTATTTTGAACTTGAATATTGATGAAATTATTCATATACAGTTCATTATCACGACGCGAAAATTGTGACAACTGTCTATGTGGTGCAATCTAAAGCGCGTTTCAATCGCAGATAGAATGAGATAGCAGCGATTCAAAACAAATCAAAGCCGCAGGCAAAATCTAGTTTCATATATGATTGACATTGGAGTGTTTCCAGTTCAAAGCAAGTTTTCGTGACATAACGTTGCGAATGTCCGTTTTGTATTCGCTGGGAAGCCGACGAAGGCCGGGTATCGCGGACGAGGCTGCGCTAACCTTACACTCTTCCTTCTATGAATCAATATTTGAGCTGCTATTATTAGCTTAATATGTGCTGGGATTATCCGGCAGGAATTCCTATTTCTACCTCTTCGATATTTTTAACGTTTGCTATGGCTTGTTTCCTCTGATAACCTTGTGGTCTCCTGATATGACATAGTGAATCAGTGACATACTTTTCTCTTGTATTTCCAAAATAAATAATAAGTTAAACTGTTTCTTCAGGCATTCTTTGAAGTGAGTCACTCAGCGGCCTCGAGGAACTCTGAAGCGAGGGGAATTAAATGTTTTGAATTAAAACCTGAAAATCGACAACTTTCAACTGGTAACTTTACGATGACGTATTAGCTTAGTGACCGTCCACACACCGAAGTCAATATATCCTGGAATACAGCCAAATAAATCAGGATAAAAAAAGGCGGAAGTACCGGAAATTTCCTTACATGTGTTTGCCAACCTCTACATTTACGCGTCGATCAAGGAAAGTGATAATTTATTAGCTTTTGCGTGATAAGTGGCGCGTGAGCAGAATTGCGAGACCCAACAGGCGCGGGCCCTGTGTTACAAATACAAATAGTTTATTTGTTCAACACGGGTAAAAATAGTACATAGCACAGATCTTATAAAATAAAAGCTACATCACCATGTTGGGCCGCGGGGCATACAAATTTTAGCTATTAATGGACTGTTCCACCGGGGTGTACAGTCAGCATCAAATGCAGTCGGACAAAAAATCATTTACTGAATAATATGCTTTGTCCACTAAAAATTTTATATGCTATATACTACTTATATGACTCGGAACATTGTTATACATTTTTGGAGCCATACCAAGTACACATTTTCTGTAAAACGCTGTTTTAGAAGGCATGAAACTTATTTTACTCACTAAGACGAACACTCCTAAAGTGTTTAAGCAATAGCAAATTTCTTTTCACAAACATTACAGTTTCAGATATATGGAGAAGGAAGAGTTAGTAAGTATGCTTAATTTTATAAAGTACTAGCTGTGCCCCGCGGTGTTACCCGCTCATCCCACGGGAACACTACATTTATTCGGGGTGAAAAGTATCCTATGTCCCGGGGAAGGACCCCGGGACTAAAACTATCTATATACCAAATTTCATCTAAATCGGTTCAGCAGTTTAAGCGTGAAGAGGTAACAGACAGACAGACAGACAGACAGACAGACACACTTTCGCATTTATAATATTAGTATGGATGGTTTACATGAATCTTGTTGCTTAAGTCCACATTGTTGCCCTGTATCAAGAAGAGCTACGCGCCGCAAACTGTAAGCCGTACCGACACACACACATCGTTTGGTCTTGTTTCAGCGTACCACTTTCTGTTCTGGTTTTTTGCACGGCATTTTACACTAACAACCCATTTCAACAATAAAAAAAGCTGAACGATATCTTCGTCTCAGGAAATAGACATATTGGCTAGAACTCGTAACGTAATATATCTTCCGAGAACTGTCAACAACCTTGTAGCGTTTGGTAACAATTTTACACAGATCAATCAAATATGATCACCAAACAATCGCTTAATTAACTTCTATTATTTGCGATCTGTGGAACCTTGGCTTATTTGAGTTATCGATAAATCTGATCTCACAGGCACAAACAAGGTTCTCAGAAATAAACATTGAGACATATGACATTTATGTTTCCTATACGTCGCCTATGAGAGTATCATTTGTTCGAATGAATAGTAAATGTACCAGTGCTGACACTCGTCCCTTATTTGGCACATTGAATTTTAATTTATAAGAAATAGAAAAAGACAGTGGAAAAGTTTGTAGTCATTCATGAATTATAAGTAGCTTATAATGCATAAAATAATGACACTTATTTATTCCTTGTATTGAAACTGTCTAACAATAGTTGTTAATTTGAGCTGATTCAAGCATCAGCTTTGAGCTTCTAATATTCGAGCACACAATATCAAATAACTTGCTAATATTGAAATGAGGTCATTTCCTTAAACGATATCAAGAATTACTCGTACTCTATCGAAATGTTCATTTTATACGGCTAATACATCTTCGACCCCGTAGTCATTTACCATCAGGTGCTGCAGATCAATCTGGTCAGTTTATGAATAAAAAAAATAGTCAAGTAAGTATAAACTTTTAATTACGCCGCCCAAAGGTTGACTAAAAGGGGTCGCTTTAGAACGATTTAACTGTCTGATGATGACGATATACCTCTTTTGTAATCGTACATAATAGCCGTGTTTGCCTTTAATTCTATTTTTATCTATCTATAGATACTAGTGGCTGTAGACTTCACGAATCTGTTTGGACATGGCTGAATTTTAGAAAATATAAATCAACTAAATAATAATTCCATATAATTACAGAACTTGCTGACAAAAATTTCACGAGAATCGGTTGAAATGCAACCTCTACATGAGAACAGCGGGACATATGAAATCATTTTTACCCAAGCTGAAATGGAGACGCTTCGCTCGCTCGGTCAATGGAGAATTAATAAAATCATAAAACTTTTATAACAAAACCATAAAATAAAATGACGCCGCAAGCGAGATTTCCCGTGGCAGTAAATATGATGACGACACGATGACGATGTAGGTACGATATTTTATCAATTAATGCAAAACGACCAATTATCTAAATAGTCACCAATTTTATGTTTTTAAATTAGGAAAATCATTTTATTTGCATGCTGACATTTAAAAGGACCAGTTTAGCTTTATTTAAGTTTGTATAAAACTGTTTTTATTATGAAAAACAATTTATGATTTTTTTTTTTCTATTTTCCGGTGCTAGTAAATTGTGTGTCCCATGAATTGATCACTCTCAATATATGTGGTCGGAAAAAATCAATCAAAGGTGATGACATAAACAACACAATGTTTAAAAATACAAGTTATTACGCGAGTCATTACATAAGATCAATAATATCTACTATCAACACAATGTCAAGTCTCTCACCCTGACCCTGGCGCAGCCTTGCTGGAGACACATCTTCTAATCGATACACTATCACAACTAGGAAGTACTTAAAATAGAATCTTAATGTATGACAATCTTACACAAATAAAGTCTGAACTAGTCTACCAAGCGTGACCAATTTGTGATTGTGGCATTTTCACCTATAAGGGTCCATTTTGTCGCTTACCGTAAGAACGCATCTTGCATCTTTATGCGAATAATCTGTAAACGCCCCCTAATGGCAAGCAACAAATTGGTACCTAGATTTTGCTTAAAAACGTCACAGTCATTTAAGACCCTTTTAGTGACCCATGACAAGGACTGAAGAATCTTATTAGATTTATTATCATATTTACTGTACTGGGGTCTGGTCAAGTATGAGATAGATCACTATACAATAAAATAATATATATATATATTCAACAATGCGACTATATCAACGAAATAATATTATGTGTATGTACTCGAAAATAAGGAAATCTTTTGTATTTACGCTACTTAGTGAGTGATCCAGACTCGATCGTGTTTTTACCTATGACTGAAAAAAATGTATAGCTACTTGAAGATCATCACCTTTTCTCACCAAATCATACACAGGTGCACTATTATCAAGACACATTACCTAGACTTGCCTATGGACGCATGTAGGATTTTT
The DNA here is from genome assembly GCA_947623375.1 of Apotomis capreana. NCBI lineage: Eukaryota > Metazoa > Arthropoda > Insecta > Lepidoptera > Tortricidae > Apotomis > Apotomis capreana. The sequence goes on along the minus strand of OX392500.1, from coordinate 2,223,519 downwards.
AAATAACACAAGTCATTCCGGTTAAGGCCAGTGAGATAAGCAAGTTAGCAACATCGGCAATCTAAATGCAAATTTCCGACCCCAGGCTTCGAAATAAACTTGCGAGCTTAGAAATAAAAACCAATTTTCAATAAAGATGCAGTAAATTTATTGTTTTCATTGACGTCACGATACCGGTGTTAGGGGACGGCTGAATAATAGCATTTTATCGAAGTTCGGCCAAACTGGACCGGTCCTGCGAAATAATGAGGAAACTGCTCAAATACGATGCAGCTCCGCTCCATGCATCGCGGGTATCAAACAGTCCACTGAAAATATAACTTTTGATCCTGTACAAACCATTTTTTAAAAGACGGTTCGCACTTTCTGTTGTGGTTACGGCTACAATCTTACAAGGTTTCACCGCCAAGCAACTTCGGTCTTGTTCTCGTGTGAATTCAGACTTTAAAGAAGTGGGCTGTATCTTAATAATTCAATCGATAAATGTATCATTATGTGGAATAAAAATGTGATGTACACAATTGTACGGTACGCCTTCTCGTGGTATGAAATTAGAACATTTTTAAAATACTAGTTCGATACGGTGTGTTTAGTGTAAGTGTTTAGTTTATTCGACTTACCCAATCTGTTATGAGTTCTAAGGGATCGATGGCCACCATGATGATCCCTATGCAGACGAGGAGGAATCCATATACTAATCGTATCACAGGCGCTAGAACAAATGCAATTTTGTGTTAGACAAGTGTATTTTTTAATGAAAAACATTAAGCATTTCCTAAAAGTAATTTTATGAAATCGTGATTTTCTTCGAAAGTTTTTTTTTTAAATTTAGTTGAATCCTGTGTATAATATCATCTTAATTCGACAAATAATTCAAATTTAACGTTAAGATTTTATATAGAACGCTATCCATTGTTTAGACAAATGATATCTTTTGGCTTCGCTCAAAACTAATTTTGCTGTTAACCATGCCTGACCATGGGCAGTACATTAAAATAATAAAAAACCGAATAAAAAAAGGAGGGTTTTGGATGTAGGTACTTTCAGCTTGTAATTTTTTTGGAATAAGTTACAAGGAGCCTAACCGAACCATTTACACCATGGTGTTCTGCTTAACAAATCAAACTGCACCTATCTTATTTGTAATTGCCATCATACTTACTTCTCCGTTGTATGGTGAAATTCTGGAATTTTATTATAGATATCCTTCCTTTACTTGGCACATGTTGTATCGTCATTTTTATTTATGATATCTGAAACAAAAAAAGATACCGTCACTTTCCATTTCCAGACATTTAATTAATCAATCATTATGCCCACAAAAACTTGCAAGGGTGAGTGTACCAGTAATAGACCAACCAAGGACAGTAGTGGATCACATGGCGTGAAAAAAAACAGACGGTATTGTTGCAACTGCTTCACGAATTAACTTATCAACTAGGTACTAGAAATTCTTGAGCATAATATATTACGGATCGACTCATTCCATATATAAGTAACAGAGAAGGAAACAAATCCGAGTGAATTATATAAAGTCGACCACCCAAAAATAATACAATGTTTGCCGTAATAAATCAGTAGCGCGGTAAGGTATCCGAATTTCTAATATAACAGTTAATATCAACTAACATTTCTTAAATATAATAAAACTTAGGAATCTTCTGGAAGGCCAAGAGTTGACGGATGGACTATTTTGTTTCCGTGGTGTGATGGTTAGGAGCGATAATGATCATATTAACCAATTCTGTTGACGGTCAATGTTGATCACGTTGATCTTCTGGGTCACTGATTAAGTACAGGGCCCTGCGATGTTTACATAAGCTCGTCCGGATATGTATGTCTTGTCTTGGGATGATGATTGAGGCAAGATATGATTGAGGACAAGAAGAGGATATGACTACTGACTAGGTGGTAAAAAGTGGGTCACTAAATATAGGTGTCAGTTCCTGTTCATTCGCCTAGGCCCGTCACAAACATCGGCCATCGACCACATTGTTTTAGTGACTTCATAGTTTCGTGAGTCAATGTAGCGGTTACAGATTTTAACATAATACCGTTTAAAATTTTATTGAAATATGATAATTCTACAATATTTGGGGGTTTAAGAACATGGCGTGGTCAGAATGCATTTCATAATAATTAATTTATAATTACTATTAGCTAACCAATGCCACATCAGCACTCTATAAGATATCACAACTTTTGGTCACTTATGATAACTTCATTTCCTTTTTCACATTTAGTTTTAAGTGATTACGTCCTAACTATCCACTCTCGTAGCCTAGCGTGGTAGCTCCTGGGTGGCTATTAATGTGTGAATGCGTCGTAGACTACATTTTTGTGCCTACTGTTGTAGCTAGTATACTGTGACACAATCTTTTGCAAAATGACTTGTTGACACGAATTTACACAAGAGTTTAACTGTACAAGCCATTGTTTGTGAATATATTTTTTACACATTCCATAATTATCTCGATAACTGAATAATTTTGGCTATTGTTTATCACTTATGAGATTTTTCTTGTACCAGGAAATTGTTAATACGTGTTAACGTTACATGTCATTATTGTGACCCTAAACAGGACTTCCCAGTTTGTTGAAAATAAAATGGCTGCTCTGAACAGAAAACACTGTGTGTTATATTGATTAAAATGATCGAAAAATGTTCTTGACGTAAGTATTGGCGACAAAAAAAAAGCCTTAAAAAATAGGGCCAATTAAAGTATTGACTTTAATCGGCCCTATTTAGAACGCTATAGGCCATACGCCATAGAATCCGAAACATTAAAGAAATACTTTTCGTTGTTTTCACGAATTTCATGTCTTACTACCTCCCGATGAAAACATTATAATAAATCCACATTATCGGCAAGGGGCTAGCTTGCTTTGCCATTTACTTACCATAATTGGTTCAGATCTTTTTTAATTAAGCAAGTTTAAAATCGGTTCGGAAACCGCACGTGTTCCGACACCCGTTCGGACGCAGCCACATAAATAAGACTTTGACTGGAAATAAAACTGAAGAGACCGTGCAAATGTTTAAGTAATTTGAATTGAAATTATTGAATATAAACGATTGAAGTATCTGTCATAGAAGTTGAAAGTAGAATAATTATGTGCACTTGTAATAGATCGTGAACCAGTCGTTGCGTTGTCCAAATACTGGTAATAAGAAAATTAAACAAAGCTTAACAATTCGAAATGTAGCTACTTCTGAAATATACCTACAGTAGAAACCGCTTGTCTTTGACTATGAATTTAAATACGATTTCCCGCGAAATACACTGTTTTCGGTGGGTTTTTGCGTAATGAAAAGCTTGACTTAATACCTGGACTTTGCCTGGTCCTTCCAGGAAAGTCTTCAGCGAGTTTTACTGTAGTTGATTAATCTTCCATTACATTTTCGCAAATAATTGGATTGGTTATAGCCGTACCGGGCCTATGATGGTGGTGGTTATCACGTGATAAATAAATGACAAAGCATCTGTCTCAGACACTGGCGTTTTGTCAAAAAGTGATGAAATCTGTGTCAGTTATTTATGGGGTGATAAAAGCAACCATCATAGGCGCGCAGGTAATGATTTTACATACCTACTTAAAAACTGACCACATAAAAGTGCTTATCACCGCGATAACGAGACATTCATTAACAAGTCCCCTGTAATTACTTAAAAAATATATTTTGTGAATAGTTCTCTATTTAACTATAACTTCGGTGTGTTGGAGGTCAACCGCTTTGTTGTACTTTGGTAGGAGCACAGTAAATATAACATAGAGCAGTAAAATAAATGCGTAGAAAAACGTAGACTTAAGCCGACGCGCGCCCCACAAAGAATTTACCTGGATTTTCGATTACAGCGAAAGCTCACGATCTGATACGAGTGGAACGGTACGATTCGAATTTTAACCCTAAGCGTTCGCAACCAAGTATTCGCCTCGTCGAGTCATACTCATGTCAAGCGTAGCGCTAATAAGATTTAGTTGAACTACTGGTATGGTACAGGCCGGTACAGCTTTACTGTGATAGCAGCTTCTTTGTATGCAAGCCAGTAGGTAGTTAGGTAGTTAAACTAACATACAGTCGAGTTCATAACAACTACAATATTACATTTTTATGTATAACGTTCCTAAAGAAATCCAAGGAAATAGCAACCCTGCATTTTTTAAGATTCATCTATTGTAAATTGAAATGAGAAAATTAGAATTCTGTAACACTTACAAATTAGGTTTCATAGTTGCACTCTTAGAATTCTTAAGCTTATCTATCTATATTCTATATATATATATACATATATATATAAAAGAAGAAGTCCTGACTGACTCATCAACGCACAACCGAAACTACTATTGTTAGAGAGTTGATTTTTGCACAGTAGCTTACTTTTATAACGTGGGCTAGGGATAAGAAGGGAATTTTGGAAATACCTCCCCTAAGAGGGTTAAATAGGGGTGCAAAGTTATTATGGGGGAAACTTTTTTTTTGGAGCTAGAGACTTGAAACTTTGTAGAAAGATTACTTATTCAAAAACACAAAAAATACTTTCAGCGTTTTAGAAAATTTCACCCTTAAGGGGGTTAAAAAGGGGTGCAATGTTTATATGGGAGAAACTTTTTTTTTAACTAGAGACTCGAAACTTTGTAGAAAGCTTACTTAATCAAATATAAAAAAGTCATTTCAGCGTTTTGGAAAATTTCACCTCTAAGGGGGTTAAAAAGCGGTGCAAAGTTTGTATGGAGAACACCGCTAATATTGTTTATAAAGAAGCGTTACGCTTATCTATCTTCGATCTTCTATTCTATATATATATATATAAGTGCTGCCTTCTTATGAAAAGAGGTCATTATTTATTATTGTTTTGAAAAAAAGTTTATCATTTATTATTGTTGAAAGAAATACTCTTCATTAAACTGCCTCCATCTCTCGAAGAGGTCATTATTTATTATTGTTTTGAAATAAAGTTTATCATTTATTATTGTTGTAAGAAATACTCTTCATTAAACTGCCTCCATCTCTCGATTTCCAGTGCTGAGTTTAAGATTGTTTTAACCGCCTTACGATATTTTTTTTTTTTTAAATCTCACTCATAATAACTAAGATCCCCATTTTCTAACTCCAAATCCATGCGTCGCTCTATATCTTGCAGAGTCATTTTTGCCAAAGATTAAAAGCATCAGGTAACTGACGGAATAAATATTAAGCATCCTGCAAACAATTCCCGTAATCTTATTGGAAAATCTTCTAAAATTCTTTAGCCTGTAGACCAAAATAGTAATCGCATCATTAAATTCGCTTATGTGCATTTAGTTTTTACGTAATGGTCACATTTTCAGGATTTGTTTTTTTTTGCTATGTATACCTACACTAGACTTTTTAATAACTGGGGTACCTTCAAGAACGTTTAGAAACATTTTGGCCAGCCTCGGGAACTCCGCCACACCACTCTTTTCGTTTAATAGCCAGGCCGGCGTGTACAAATGCCAGTGCTGCCTTCTTATGAAAAAAAGTCATTATTTATTATTGTTATGAAATAAAGTTTATTATTTATTATTACTGAAAGAGATACTCTTTATTAAACTGCCCCCATCTCTCAATTTCCAGTGCTGAGTTTAAGATTGTTTTAACAGCCTACGATATTTAACTTTTTTTTTTAATCTCACTCATAATAACTAAGATCCCCATTTTCTAACTCCAAATCAATACGTCGCTCTATATCTTGCAGTCATTTTTGCCAAAGATTAATTTTGCCGAAGATTAAAAGCATCAGGTAACTGACGGAATAAGTATTAAGCATCCGGCAAACAATTCCCGTAATCTTATTGGAAAATCTTCTAAAATTCTTTAACAATTGCATATCAGTGTCTGCCACTGTTTGAAATGTAATATGTCTAGACCATTTTAACTAAGAATAAAATTCACTTACTTATTTTAATATATTTATCATCATCAAAAATCTACGCGGACGAAGTCGCGGGCGGCCGCTAGTATTTAAATATAAGCTTTGAATGTTCACAAGCAAGTTCTTCAAACTCTGTAACTCTTAAAATTACCCTATTAGTACTTGCTAATAACATGCTTCACGTATCGTCTGCATGCTTGGCCTAATTAATAATTAGCTCGACCAACAATATTATCTGCTATTACGAATTAGAAAGTTCCACAATACTATTTAAAACTATTGCTATCTAAACAAATACGTATTCGGTTGACCTACTTGGCCTAACGTTACTGAAAATCCCGCATTGCGTGCTTATTATCTATCCCTCTCATTCATAAATGTAATATACACACGTATAAGTAACTACATAATATGCATTGTTTATATACTGCCTCGTTTTGTTAATAGGTTATCTGAAAGAGATCGCTGTTTAATGATACGAGCGTCTGTTGCTATACGTTTTTTAAATTGTTTTTAAATATTTATGATTGTTTCTATTTACATACACTACATACTTATCTATATGTTATTGATCCTCATTTTAAGGACTAGGTATAAGGCTTGGTAATTACCCATTCAAGCCGCTATAATAAATAATAAGTACACAAATTATTCATTCGTATGGTATTTATAATGCATATCATATAAGTCGTATTATCAAATTCATTTCGATTTTACCGTTTCCAAAATGGTAAAAGAACACAGAAAAAAAAACAGTTACCGCTACGTAAGTGCCGTCACATCGCCTGTGTAGGCATAAGAATAAACTAGAGGTAAATTAATTGAGTTAAGTGTTATATTTTAGTGTCAATTTATTCGTTTAGTGTTATGCACAGGCATTCCTAGAAATATTTGGTCTGCGCAGATAGGTAGCACTGGCGAAATGACGGGCATTGACGGTATTAAATGCTAGTCCTAAGAGGCAAATTGAAATTCAAACCACGAATCTAAACTATACTAACTAAGTGTGTGAGTTGCACTTAGAATACTAAATTATGCTCTTAATTTACGATTCGGGCAAGCTAAGTCAAAAACCGGCCAATTGCGAGTCGGACTCGCGCACCGAGGGTTCCGTACAAACACTTTCCATCCCTAAGTGGTTAAGTTAAGTTTGCACCTGGTATGTATAGCGCCCCATATAAATTAGGTGCAAAGTTAGGTATTAAAAAAAAAACTACTTACTAGATCTCGTTCAAAACAATTTTCGTTGGTAGTTTTTATAGTAATGTACATCATATGTTTTTTTTAGATTTTTCATTTTCTTATTTTAGAAGTTAGAGGGGGGGGGGGGGCAACTTTTTTCCACTTTGGAAGCGTCTGTCACGCAAACTATTCGGTTTAGAAAAAAAATATTTTAGAAACCTCGATATCATTTTTGAAGACCTATCCATAGATACCCCACACGTATGTGTTTGGTGAAAAAAAAATTTTTGAGTTTCAGTTCTAAGTATTTATTATTATTTTTGCATCAAAATCTTTATGCGGTTTACAGAATACATCTACCTACCAAGTTTCAACAGTATAGCTCTTATAGTTTCGGAACAAAATGGCTGTGACATACGGACGGACAGACGGACAGACGGACAGACGGACAGACGGACAGACGGACAGACGGACAGACAGACATGACGAATCTATAAGGGTTCCGTTTTTTGCCATTTGGCTACGGAACCCTAAAAAACGTAGGGAGTAAACTAAACTAAGATAGGTCTAAACCGAAGGAAACTTGGGAAAGTATTGCGACCGCGTTATGTAAGTATTTAAGGGAAGCAATATATATATCTGCGATAAAAGGCTGGCGATAAAAATAGAAAGAGTAGTGAATGAGCTATGGGCCAAGACTATTACAGAAACCTGAAACCGGAAACCTAAAACTGGAAACCTAAAAACTCAAATCGGAAAAGCAGCAGACTTCGCTGGCGATGATAGATCTCTTCTAGGGAAGGGGGAGGGATTGGCAAGCAAAAAACCCCATTAAATCGTGATCACGGAAAAAATGTTTTTACTTTGGCTTTTGGCTAATATCTTTATCTAACAAAACAGCCATAAAAAATACACTCTACTTTTTACGTATGTGAATAATCTTATTCAGTGTTTTTTTTATGTATAATAATTTCTATCATCAAGAATATGGAAAAAAATGTTACTGTCTATATGTCCGTAGCAAAGGGCGAACGTGCACTGCCTAGATAGATAGTCACCGTTAGGTAACGAGGCCCTACGCTGACAGGTTAAGGATTATTCGTGGTCACTATATGCTTACTACGACATACCTACATATGTATATTTATAATTATATACAATAGTATATTGGTAGTCCATACGCGCGCTCATCCCATAAAGATTTTTAAATCACACAATTTAAGTTATTTTTATTCCGATAAAGATATAAACGCAAGGAAAAATTTACTCCGAATTTCCTACTCGGTAATTTAGTGTACCCTTCTAACTTTTCATCCACTCTATAGTAAAGATGCAAGATGTATGCTTTCCTCTTCCTCATCCGCTTTGATCCATCGATAACAAAAAAAATACAAAAAGCGACAGGAAACCGAAAAAAATGTTATAAATGTTCAACAACTGGTGCCTGATCAACTATAGGCTCAAGCACCTTGTAAATGCTATGTATTTATAAACATTGGAATATGGATTAGGACAATGGCCAGTTACCTTTCAAATATCTCTTATCTAAATAGATATTAATTGGCATAAATCACATATTTTTGTCCGTTTGTCAGCGCCAATTATCGTCTTTGTGCGAAACCTAACGGATATTTGTATATGTCTAAAACGACGTCAGAAAAGTTATCGCATTACAAACACGTCAATATACTGACGTATTTACTTATTTTAAAAAGTAAATTTGCACCCTGCATCTTCCTTGTTCTTGTGTGCTTTTAGTACTTCCTAGACTTTACGTTAAGTATACGGAATACAATGTAATTCTTTGCTATTTACGCAGTGTCTGATTGTTAGAAATAGACAGATAACTTCTAGCATCTTATACTTCTATGTCATCTATTGGTAATGGACGATGAAGCTGAGTATGGAATATGCTTACAGTATGTGAGCAGACAGAATTTGATTCGAGTTTTGTATCTGTCTCGCTCTGTCTTAGGCGATCGAGATAAGAACCTCTCCCAATTCATCCAAACCCGAATCCCAATCTAGAGCTCACGGACTGCACCTACATAAAGGCTAATAGTCTACTCACTTTCGACTTGAAGACATCCAACTTATACTGAACGGGTAGAAAGTTTTTCAGAAAAATCTTCCAATACATTATTTTTATATTACTTTATAGAGTTTACAAAAACAGGCAAACTGTGAGTCGGAATCGCGCACCGAGGGTTCCGTACAACTAAATATTTTTACCTTTTTTCTGTATTTTTTGTAATAGCGGCAACAGAAATACATCATTTCGGAAATTTTCAACTGTCTAGCTATCACGGTTCATGAGATTCGGTCTGGTATCGGTATGGTATGGACAGTATCGAGCAATAAAATCACGTTTGTTGTATGGCAGCCCCACTTAAATATTTATTTTATTCTGTTTTTAGTATTTGCTTTTAAAGCGGCAACAGAAACACATCATATTTGAAAATTTCAACTGTCTAGGTTCACGAGATACAACCTGGTGACAGGCAGATGGAAAGACGGACGAACAGCGGAGGCATAGGGTCCCATTTTTACCCTTTGGGTACGGAACCTTAAGAAGTTAGCCTGGTTTGACCATGGATAAATAAATATGTGTGGATTTATGGAAAAGACTAAGGTTAAGGTTAAAGGTTGGGTAAGCATCTGGATAACATTTTTACTCATCTGTTGCATAACGAACTTGCTTCCTAATGTCGGCCGGACTCGAACCCAGACCTTCGCGGCATTGACCTCGCCGGGCCGGTGCGCTCTCGTTATGTCACCGTGCACCGACAAGAGCGGACAGGTCAATATCTTAGTTGGGCCATAATATACGGCAGTAAATAATAAAATCGTTAAAATTATACTGCCACTACAGTGATGTATCTATTAGGAATGTGGCCGATATAAACCGTGCCGGGCCGTGTTTTTTTTTTAAATGTTGTAAAAAAATACTTTTTTTGACTTGACCAAACTATCTCGACTCGGTGTCTGAATCGGTGCAACTAGAGTTTCAAAAATGCAGTCGACATTAATATACCGAGTTAGAGTTATTGCTAAATACTTAAAAAGCAACGACTTATGAATGAAAAGGTGTAGGCACGAGACATACAATTTAATGTCAAATGTCACTATTAAACATAATTTACATGTGTCATGAAAGATTTTCACTGAAAAATGTTTTTTTTTTATTTCATTTAAAAAGCCAAAGATTCAATATTTTGAATCAGTTATGTGTTATGTATCATAATTATGATATTTGACAGAAATTATCCAGGTCCAGTGTTTTGTAATGATGCCATTAGATAAATACCTATTAATAACAAAATAATAATAATAATATATGCTGACAAAGTGCGTAAGGTTTAGTATTTAAAAAAATACGTGATGGGAAATATGGAGATTTTTTTTTTGATTTCGGATTGATCATATCATTAATGGATATTGATTATTATATATCCCGCTGGTCGGATAGATGAGATGCCGAGCTGATATTCAGAGGTATTGGATTCAATTCCCAGCGTGGATCAAACGTGAGGATTTTTAGGGTTCCGTAGCCAAATGGCAAAAAACGGAACCTTATAGATTCGTCATGTCTGTCTGTCCGTCTGTCCGTCCGTATGTCACAGCCATTTTTTTCCGAATCTATAAGAGCTATACTGTTGAAAATTGGTAGGTAGATGTATTCTGTGAACCGCATTAAGATTTTGATGCAAAAATAAAAAAATAATAATAAATATTGGGGGCTCCATACTTAGAACTGAAACTCAAAAATTTTTTTTTAACACACACATCTATGGATAAGTCTTCAAAAATGATATCGAGGTTTCTAAAATATTTTTTTTCTAAACCGAATAGTTTGCGTGACAGACGCTTCCAAAGTGGAAAAAAGTTCTAAAATAAGAAAATGAAAAATCTAAAAAAAACATATGATGTATACATTACTATAAAAACTACCAACGAAAATTGTTTTGAACGAGATCTAGTAAGTAGTTTTGTTTTAATACCTAACTTTGCACCTAATTTATATGGGGCGCTATACATACCAGGTGCAAACTTAACTTAACCACTTAGGGATGGAAAGTGTTTGTACGGAACCCTCGGTGCGCGAGTCCGACTCGCACTTGGCCGGTATTTTTATGCGGTTTGGTTGATATCCTTGTTACATTCAGGTTTTTCGTTAGCAGTTAGTCTAATTGTATTGATCACCTTCATACTCGTATATTATCATTGAAACTATAGGAAAACCCCGTCATTTTCGAATTGACTGACCTTATATTCCAATATTTATCTAGGGGCGGTTTAAATCTAACTAACGTGTATGGCTCCAGTTAATGAGCATATTATCTCCTAACAGCCACAGATAATAGGAGGGAAGGGTCAATATTATTTTCCTACTACTCTCTTTTTTTACACAGACAAACAAAAAGAAGAAAGTTGTTTCACTTAGGTACTACTTAATATCCAAAGTAAAATAGTTATAAAGCTTATAAAAATAATATTCGCTGGGTTGTATACATATTTTGTATTCGTGTAATGTACATTTATGATTTTTTTACAAATTTCACTTTTTAAATTTTTCACTACATCTGGCAGTATTAATGAATAAATTTGGTATAAAATGAGCGGAATTCGTGATATTATTTTTTATAATTTTATAGGCGTACAAGTAATATTTATTTATTTCTAAACAATATCTTAATTAATTAGTATTATAATTATTATTATATCTTGAACTTTGCATTACATTATCTTAATTCATACTTTATTATTTTATCTGAAACTGGAGCATATATTATTTTAGTGTTACGTATATATTTTATTCCTTATTCACTAAATAAAAACACAAATATCACAATGACATAAATGGTCCAATGTTTCTTTCTTGTTGACTGTTTGTTTTGATAGTTTCAACGGAAACGACCTCAATAACCATACTACTAATTAATAAAACTGTATTACGCAAGCTCGGTAATATGAAAATGTCCTCGGTATGTAAAATACGGATAAATTCCTAAAATGCAAGGTCCATCTTACATTAAACTGGTTTATTAAATATTGTAAATTAAAAGTAGTAATCGTTTGAAATACAAATAAGTTCCTTGAATGAAAGTATTTACTTGCATTCCTACAAAACTGTTGATACACGTTAATCACGCCATAAAGTTAATATTAAATTTAAGTAGTTATTATAATACTAAACAAAATTACCGTAAACCAAAACAAAAATGTCAAAAGCATAAATGACAACTAAATGCGATGGAGTATTATCAAATTGTAAAGTAAAAAATATAGTTTAACGGCGTGGTTAAGTGACATACCTAATTCTAATTACTTTTGACTTTTTGATTGTGCAATCAAAAATAATAAAAAAACATTAAAAATGCAGTAAGATTACCAAAATGTGTTTATTTCACACTTTTTTAATAATATCAAAATAACTTTAAAGTAAGATTACCAAAAAACAAAAGTAATGTAGGTATAAAATCAATTTATATATTTATAAAGATATTTTTAATTAAATCCAAATATCCTTACTGAATTGTATCGGTTGTTGTAAGCTGTACAATAATTAGAATCTCAAAATATATAACACTATTGGTATAATAAATATTAAAAGATAACTCAACACGACATATTTCATATACAACATAACTAATACAAATTAATTAATCGTACGTATAATAAAAAAAATAACTTCCTTTTTTAAAAACTCATTTCATAATTTCACCCAATGATTTCCAAACACTTACCAGAATTCGAAAAATCCAAGTCCTCGCAAGATTCACTAGTCGTCACACTCACTCCCGCGGGCGTCTGCGCGCCTTATCAGCGTATCACTGCCTGCCGGCCGGCGGCCCGCTGGCTTATAGGTAAATCGCGAGCCCCGGCTTCGGTGGCCTACCGCTCCGGCTGCAAGGGGACAAAGTTCACTGCTTACTAAAATGCAGTTTAGTACAGCCTCGCATGGGGTAAGGTAGGCCTTATCAGCGTATCACTGCCGGCTGGCTTGTAGGTAAAACGCGACGCGAGCCACGACCCGACGGCTGGACCCTCCGTCATATATAAATTAATAAATATTACGGGACAATCTTACACAAATCGACCTAGCCCCGAACTAAGCAAAGCTTGTACTATGGGTACTAGACGATGATATATTCGATTATCTATTCTGTGGTAAAATACAATATTTGTATTATACCGTACCTACTTACCCCAATTTGGTTGTACCCAAACTGGAGTAGGGAGACGGGGGGCGAAATACATATCCCTCTAATATAGGTCTTAAATCATTGAACGTGAAATGAAAGTCCCTTTCATAATTCTTGCTTACTCATCAACATGATAAAAGGACGAAAATACTCCTTACTTAAATGTGAAAATAAGAAAATATCGTGTTAATATAATTAGTAAATAATAATGAAGCACAAACAGACATGTAACGATGTTATGAATAAATTTTTCATTTTCATTTTCATTTTTTTTTTTTCATTTTTGCGCAGATTATTATAGAATTTGTGTACTAGGCGTCTGTTGGCGGCGGAATGTAGGCTGAAGAAAGACGTCTAGTACACAAATTTTATAATAATAAACGCAGATATTGAAAGGGTCCGCCACAGAACAAGTCCTTCCCATTCAGTTCTTAAAATTTCGAAACGTGAGGTTATGTTTTGGAGGAGGACACAGGCGAAAACGAAACCTCGATTTGTATGGAAAAATTAGCAGTAGTATTTCCTCTTAAGGCGGCTAAAAAATGACGCACTGTCTGACGTGTTTTCCATTGTGAAAATAATCGGTAATCTGTATCCCAATATACAGGGGACATATAATATTAATGTACTAAATGTAAGCAGATTTATTCCGTAAAACAATATTGGCAAAAAATCTAAAACCTAATATTCCTAAAAATAGATCTTTTTTTATTATTATTAATTTTAGCACATACTTAACAATGTGTTTAAAGTGCGCCAAACCACATGTTTTACTACGTAGTCTACGTACCCCCGCGCCGAAAAATTTCGCGCTCGCTACGCTCGCGTACTTTCTGATTTTGTTACTATGCACCCCCGCGCCGAAAAATGTCGTGCTCGCTGCGCTCGCGTTTTCATCTGATTGTGTTACTACCCACCCCATCGCCGAAAAATTTGGCACTCGCTGCGCTTGCGCTTTTATCTGATTGTGTTATGGCCAATATTTTTTTTCCTATGACACAATATCTGAGTGCTTGATAGACACAACTACCATTATCCATTATAAAAAAAACGTTAAATATTTCCTTGACTTCTGGGGCGGCGAAGCTTATAGGCCCTGAGCGCCGAATTTCAAAATACGTCCCTGAAATAGCTATGTTACTACCTAGAACTCGGGAAAAAGTATTATTCACTTCAAAAAGTTGGTTGAAATTATCAATATATTTCTCATAATATGAAAGAAATAAATTTTAAAAGAAATAAGGCCTCTTAATGATTTATCCGAGTGTAAGTAAACAACCACGATGACGTTAATTTGCCTAGTTATTCGTGCAAATACTTACGAAGCTTGCGGTCCCAGATTCGATTCTCTGAAAGGGGTGCTTATAAGATGTTATGAAGCGAGTTTTGAACACGCTTGCTCTCTGTGCCCTTGCTGTACTAAAGTAGTCGTTATAAATTTACTTATATATACTAAATCTAGGCAAAAAATTGGGCATATTTTCCAAAGTAACAGCGCACATTCGAACTATACATAACACAAGATATTATCCCTTCTTCTTATGACTTTCACATTTTGTTGATTTTTGCAAGACGTGAAAAGGTTTCCTCCATTTTTCTTCTCCGGCTAAAAACTATCCCATTACCACCTCTGAATACCATCAGCTATCCCAGGGATTCCCATACCAAAATTGATTAAAATCCGTTTGGCCGTTATGCCTTGATAAGCCCCAAGAATTTTGATACGAAATCTGATGAGATGGCGTTGCATTTAATGTTCAACTAAAACAAAAGAAAACGTGCATTGCACTGTTAAGATTTTCTCCTGAGATCATGACCGGTATTTGACTTTAGTGAAAATTAATTATTATCATTATTAAAATTTTAGGTAAACAAACAGTCACTACAAATTGACTAATCAAATAAAAGTAACTTAGAATTATATACAGTATGTGTGACCAACACCGTTCACCACTTATTAACAGGCATTGAAACGATTGACATTGAAACCACTCAACATATACATTCAAAAATAATCGGAACCATATAAACTATCACTAACTTTTGGTCATTTTACTATTTTTAATTGGAGAATAACTAAAAAGAAGACGTGTTTTGACTACTGATTTTTATGACGTCACAACTTCACAAGCCAGTATCGTCATAAAAAAATCATAGTAGCAAATCGTTTTTGACATTTCATGAAGCCGATTTGAGCTGTCATCACCAGGGATCGGACAAATGTGCGTCATTATACACGGTGTCCCGTATTTAATGGACAACTTTCTAACGTCCTACAGAACACCTTAGAATGGTCCAGAAAATAGGCCTTTTTTGCGTTATTAATCCCATTGTTTTAAAGATAATAGCTATTAACTATCTATATTATATTTTCTTTAATGATTGGGACCTTGTTTAACTCTAATGACCGTCCCTCGGCAAATTTGAATATTAAATTACTTGACCGTCACTGGAAGCTTTATATTTATTGAGATAGCATATCTGTTTCCGTCGAATTATCTCCAGTTTTCGTGCTTTATTTGACTTCCGTTTTCCGGCTCAGTGGCGACACCTGGCGGGACGCGCCAGTTTTTTACAAAGTGTAAAGTGAGTTGCTGATTTTAGTTCATTGGCGTTAAGTTTCCCGTCGAAGCAACTTGTGCGCAGCATAGTCGATGACTTTGTATCTGCGACGGTTAAAAATTTAAATACGAATATCAAAGGTACTCATGTAAGTACTTAGATATAATTTTAATAGTACGTGGTCATTCCTTTTAACAGTTTTCTGTTCGGACCACTAGGTACTTATTTTATTGTTTTTCCAGTTTTTGTGTCTACAGGTTATAAAATGACTGATAGTATTTGAACTCCGTTAAAATACAATCAGTTGAGGTTTATAGTACAGATTTAACGTAATTTATATTGCAGAAATGGATAATCTTGGCGATTCGACCGAGCCACAGGCTGGGCCAAGTGGGATGGCTCGAAAACGAGCCCGGAGCAGCGGTAGCAGTAGCAGCTCGTCAACCAGCAGCTCATCGAGTTCATCTTCGTCGAGCAATCGAAAACGATCACGCCGCCATCGGCATAAGAAATCTAAGCGATCCCGGCGTTCCAAGCACTTGATGGATAAATTATTTAAGGAAATGGGTGAGCTCCGCAAACATATTACAGTTACATCTGCCAATGATAATGTTAATGATACAACTTACCAAGATAATGTGTCAATTTACTCAGAAGTCAGTGGAGAGCTATATGAAAATAATGTTACTGACGAGACGTGTCCGAACGCTGAGGGTCAAGAGGCAACCTTGCCGTTTACCTTCGATATTGAAACTAAACTAAAGGAACCATCTGTTCCTAAGACTCCAGATAATTTTCTAAAATTGCTTCTGGACGTTCAGCGTTTGGGAAGTACTACTTGGTCTGAAGTAAGATATTCTGACACCCAAAAACTGTACAATCACACTCCAGGTTTCATAGACCTCGAAACAAACGAAGAGGTAAAAATATATGACACCTTACGTCATCTAGCTTATGCTGATAAATCATATGCAGCTATAACCTATTGCATACTAAAACAAAAGCAAGCAGTGCAAGATAGTGTTTGTAGCCTCCTGTCTTGGGCAAAAACCACAAATTTCACTTTTAACGAGCTAAATTCCAAAGTTGACAGTCTTTTTCAAAAAGGAGATTTGCAGAAGATCACATCTGATCTTTTACAATTAGTTTGCGGCCACCGCGCGGAAGCTATTGAAATGCGCCGGGAGGCCATTACGAGTCAGATTCGAGAACCATTGGTGAAGGCATCGGTAAATAAAATTCCCCCTTCAACGTCTCACATTTTTGATAGCGAACCTTTCACGTCAGCAATGGAAAAGGCAGGCGGAGTTCGTAAGGCTTTTTGGCCACTTAAAACTAATACCCAAGTCAAGCCCAATCAAGCCAACAGTCGTCCCTCGCGGGGACAAGGCATTCGAAAACCCACAATTCCATCGCGTGGAATTCAGTATAACTATAACACTGGCTACTTGCCCTTGCCTAATATGCATACGCAGGTTTGTAATAACTTACCCTCGCGGGGTACCTCAACCCCAAAATAATCAAAACGCTTACCACCAACCCAGTGGAAGAGGTACATTTCAAAATCGAGGCTCGCGGCCCGATCGTGGAAGTAACAGGGGACGTGGCAGTGCCGCTAGGGGTTACAGAGGGAATCAAAAACGGCAGAAACAATGACTCGGACTTTCAAGCAGGTCGGTTAGTGCATTATTACGCACATTGGAAGAATATGGGGGCACCAGACATAGTATTAAAGTTAATCCAAGGTTATCGCATACCATTTTTTCAAAGACCCCCACTTGTTTACCCAAATGTGAAAACAGGCTCCTTTCACACTCCTGTTTCAAAGGAGATGTCCAACATAATACAAAAAATGAAAGGTCAGGGCGTTTTAACGACTGCCCAACCCTCTCCAAGCTTCATCTCCCCTCTATTTCTTGTCCCAAAATCGGACGGGTCAGCACGTCCCATATTCAACCTAAAAGCATTAAACGACTATGTATTGACCGAACCATTCCACCTTATAAACATGCATCGAATACCCGACTTTCTTCAGCCCAACGATTGGATGTGCAAAGTCGATATATCCCAAGCGTACTTTCACGTGAAAGTAGCAGAGTCACACCGGCGATTCCTACGCCTTGTTTACAACAGCGAACTGCTGGAAATGACGTGTCTCCCATTTGGTTTAAGCACAGCGCCGAAAACCTTTGCAATACTAACAAATTGGATAGCACAAACGTTACGACTACAATGGAATGTCAGAATTCTAGTATACCTGGACGATTTTTTGATAGTTCATCAAAATGCCCACATTCTTCGCAACCACGTCAATATCACTGTAGAGACCCTCCAGTATCTGGGCTGGATAGTAAATCTGGAAAAATCGGTTCTTTATCCTCAGAAAAGCATAATTTATTTAGGAATACTTTGGCGCACTTGGGACAATCTAAAATCCCTACCGAAAGAAAAAGTAATATTACTGAATCAAAAGCTCAATCGGATTCTCGAACAAGGCACGGTAACTCTAAGAAACGCACAAAGTATAGTAGGGTCTCTGAATTTCGCCAGCTTTGTTGTCCCGCGGGGACGACTCAATCATCGGCGTTTATTAATGTTTCTGAACTCTCTACCACGCCTATCGACAAAATCATTTCCGATTCCCCCAAACGTACTGACCGAACTGACATGGTGGATTCAAAATTGTCAGACATCAACACCCTTGCATTACCCTCCCCCCACCAATTTTCTAACGACAGATGCCTCAGACCTAGCCTGGGGGGCACAGTTGAACGATCTGGCTCTCTCAGGCTCCTGGTCACAAGAAGAACAGGACCTTCATTGCAATCAAAAGGAGATGCTAGCCATTCTCCACGTCCTTCAAGGTCACGCCCACTTATTACATCACAGCTCGATCCTGATTCAATGCGACAACAGGACGGCTGTAGCTCATCTGAGGAAAGAAGGAGGGTCGAAATCACTAGCCCTAGTGAACATATCTCATCAGATTTTGGATCTCCTAGATCAAAATCAAATACACTTCAGCATACACTATCTCCCCGGCAAGTACAACTGTCAAGCCGACCACTTGTCGCGTCACTGTCAACCCCCAGAGTGGCATTTACTGCCGGCTTGCCTGGAGATAGTGTTTGCGAAGTGGGGAACTCCAGTAGTAGATCTGTTCGCCTCAGCAACAGCTCATGTAGTTCACAATTATGTGTCTCGAGACCTGAGGGACTCACAAGCCCTATACCACGATGCGTTCAGCGTTCAGTGGAATTACCCACTCGCGTGGGTATTCCCGCCTCCATTTCTAGTCCCCCGAGTCCTGGCTCATCTAAATCAGTCGACTGGGATATTTCTAATAGTAGTGCCTCGTTGGGAGAAGGTATTCTGGCGTCCGGATCTAAAGGCCCGGGCACTAGGAGCCCCATTGACCCTGAGGAACCTACACAAGAACCTAGTCGACACGTCGACAGGACTACCACCCCCGAAAGTCGAGAACATCATCCTCGAAGTTTGGAAATGTGGGGGTGGTCCCAGGCCATAGAATCCTGGAGCACTGAACAACAATTGTTGCTCAAGAATTCTTGGAGAAATTCAACCTTAAGGACTTATAAGACAGCTTGGCAACGCTGGATTTCTTGGTCAAGTACTAAGAATATAAATCCGAAAAATCCAACAGGAGCGCAATTAGCGCAATTTTTATCAGATTTATATTTAGTTAATAAACTGTCATACAATACTATACTTTTACACAAGTCCGTGGTTTCTACATTGTGTAACACTGAAACATCAAGTAGTTTAAGCTCACACGTTCTAGTAAAACATATTTTAAAGTCCATATCCCTGAAGTGCCCTAAAAACGCAAAACCCGCTGTTTGGGATGTCAGTGACTTGATCACCTTTATAAGTAACTATATAATAGACATTGACAATGTTTTCCAAGTTTCGCGCCATACGGCAACTTTATTATTACTCTGTTCTGGTAGACGGATACATGATCTGACCTTGCTTACAATAGATCCGGATCATTGTATAAAATCCGATGAAAGTATAATATTTTGGCCTCAATTCGGCTCAAAAACGGACAATAGTAGTCATAGACAGTCCGGTTGGAAATTATTAGTTAATACTAGTAATCGAAATTTGAACCCTTTATTCTGGATAGAACGAACTATAACACTGTTAAATGAAAGACGCAACTCTGCAAAATCGTTTAATTTGTTTATTACAATCAGAGGTAAACCGCAATCGGCTTCACGCACAGTTCTAGCAAACTGGGTAAAGACATTGTTTAAAGAAGCAGGCATCGCCGCTGCTCCAGGTAGCACTCGATCAGCTGTAGCATCTAAAAGCTGGTTGGAAAATAATTCTCTCGATGAAATCATGGCTCGTGGAAATTGGCGATCAGCCAATACCTTCCAACAATTTTATAGACGAGAAGTAGCAATTAGTACTAATTCTACTAATGTCACACAATTGTTTGATCCTGTATGATTATCATTAGCACACACTAGTTTGTAAGGTTTAGTTGATTATGTACCTAAACGCTATGTTTATATGTAAATATGGTTTTTCTGACAAATCTAGGTCAAAATACCAATATCACAGAATTGTTTGTATCTGTATGATGTACATATCAAAATACTAGTTTGTAAGGCTTACCTACTTTCACATAAACACAAAGTTGATAAGTAGGTAGGTAGTTACATTGTTGTATGAAATCTAGGTCAAAAGACCACAAAGTTCTTGAAGTGTATTAATTGCTGTAAATTTGAAAAATAAATATACATATTGAACTTAGTGTTTTTCCGTTTTATTTAACTAATAATAATTATCACATTGACGTTACTAGTGGCGACACCAGGCGATAACAAACAGGTCTCAATATAAAGCTTCCAGTGACGGTCAAGTAATTTAATAGCCGCGTTTTACCTGAAATAAAACGCATATTAAAATACTTACCTCACTGGAAGCTTTCGTTTCATTCCTGCCTGGTGAAATTGAGCCAATGAACTAAAATCAGCGACTCACTTTACACTTTGTAAAAAATTGGCGCGTCCCGCCAGGTGTCGCCACTGAGCCGGAAAACGGAAGTCAAATAAAGCACGAAAACTGGAGATAATTCGACGGAAACAGATATGCTATCTCAATAAATATAAAGCTTCCAGTGAGGTAAGTATTTTAATATGCGTTTTATTTCAGGTAAAACGCGGCTATTATTTTTTTAAATTTTAATTGTAACACTAACTTGCGTGTATTAGAATTTTAGGGTACTTACTTAGAACATTTTTTTGTGTTAATTAAAAAAAATCGTTTTTGTCTAAAAATATTTTTTAACAGATCTAATCACTTGTGGTGAAGAAATAAATAAAAAATGGAAGTCGTCAACTTTTTTTTAAAATAGATTATCTCAAAAATTTCGGTTGGTCCACGGTGTGTCGTCCATTAAACACAAGACACGTTGTATAATGACGCACATCTGTCCGATCTCTGGTCATCACATACCGTATTGTATGATAGTAAGTAGATAATTTATGATTCTCGCACAGCGAGCTGGGATATTCCTCAAGCCGGCTGCTGCAGCCACAGCGGCGCCGGCGGCATCGATCCTCGGGCCCACGTGCTTGCTGACGCAAACCCTCGCTTGGGTCACCTTCACGGACACAACGACATATCCAACAGCATGGAATGGGGAATAAGTAGATAAAATAAAATAAACTAGATTTTTCTTTATAGGAATAACCTAGATCATTACCAGAAAAAAATACAGATTTTTCTGTAGCTTAATAAAATAAAGAATATTTTCTCCCGCCTTGCATGCCCGCATCGGCATCGTACGGAAACCTAACCGAGCGAGGTGACAATTTTTTCGACTTGGCGAATGCTTGTATACCTACATACTTTAAATACGAAAAATATAGAAATAGTTTGACCACCATTTTTAGGGTTCCGTACCTCAAAAGGAAAAAACGGAACCCTTATAGGATCACTTTGTTGTCCGTCTGTCCGTCCGTCCGTCCGTCTGTCAAGACCCTTTTTCTCAGGAACGCGTGGAGGTATGAAGCTGAAATTTATATCAATTACTCAAGTCTACTGTCCCTTGAAGCTGTGAAAAAATGAAACTTCTAAGCCAACGCAATCAAAAGATACAGCCGTTTATGCCGCAAATTTTCGACACTTGCAAGGGAATCAAAACCTACAGGGTGCTTCCCGTGAACTCAGAATCTTGAAATTTGGTACGAAGCAACGTCTTATAGCATAGATAAAGGAAAAATTACGAAAACCATAATTTTTTTTTTTAATACCTAACTTTGCAGCTAATTTATATGGGGCGCTATACATACCAGGTGCAAACTTAACTTAACCACTTAGGGATGGAAAGTGTTTGTACGGAACCCTCGGTGCGCGAGTCCGACTCGCACTTGGCCGGTTTTTTTTTTCTCAAGTGTCTTTTTTTGTAGCAACAAGAAAAGAGACAAGAATTTCACAGGGTTCTTCCGTCGCGTAGTGGCGGCAAAAACTTGTGTATTTAGTTATTTACTCATATTGTATAAAAGCGGCCGAGTGATGAAAAATAAGTTTTTTTTTTTTTTTATACCGGACAACCGGATCATAATGTGCCTATTGAAGGACCCTGAATTAAAATTCGTCTTTGGATGCCTGTATTTATGCAGCATCACGTCAACGATTATACATATTTCCTACGGGGATAGCCGAACACCTAAAAATGGTTACAAAACAATTTGTTGTCCAATTATGGTAAAGAAACGACTCTTTTTCGAGCAATAAAATTGATTGATTATAATCATTGAGTTTTTACAGGTTAAGTAATATATTTTTATTAAACAGTAACGCACGTAGGTAGTATTCTTATGGCCTGTGCTGTGCGTCTGCGAGCGTGAACCAAATGTTTACAATGAAGCAAAAAAAATAAAAAGAAAACCATATAATTATATTATTAAAAAAATTTCGCTTCATTGTAAACAAAGGGAACGTAATGTTTGTATCTAATTTTCCTAATGTTGTTTAGCGAATTCTGTTTACCGCGTCGTATTGTTTACCTTGGACACAGATTATATAATACTATACTAGTACAGATTGACGAAGCGGTACTAGGAAATGGAACGACCCTAACTCTGGCTATTCAACTGGCTATTTTCTTTCCGTCGATTATCCAACAGATGGCAGTAGTGAGACTGCGATTTATGCGTCTCGGTCACGCCATCTAAATAAGAAATGGGAACATGATGTGCGTGCTTTCTTGTTCTATAGCCTAACTATAACGTCACATGATCGATAGATGGCGTCTTTTTCTGTCACGCGCGGACGCAAGTCAATGCAGAAAACGTTTTTGCAGGCATCGTACGAGTAGCATCTCAATGTCTTATGCGCACTGACCTTGAATCGTATCGGCATCTCTTTCAGACGGGCCGTACCTATCTATACTATAATATCTATACCTTTTTTCGTAAGCACAAAGCTCAACAGTCACAAACTACAATTTCTCGCGCGAGATAATTGACTGTATTTTTCTGTGCAGTAATCTGGGAGGTTGAAGGGTAACTGTATTCGTTCGGAGAGTCATTCTCATCAACAAATGTAACTTTTTTCTAATTTATCCTTACCGGGCCATAACTGTTAAGGTCTTAAGCCTTTTTTCTGAGTTTATGTTTAAACCTTCTTCCTTTCATAATCTTGTAAAAACTTTATAATGCAGTCACTTTTCTTAAACATTCAAATGATGTTTGGGACCGGTAAGGATAAAGTTAGATAATAAGAATGACCCTGGATTGCTTTAATATTAAATAAGAACAATATAGGTACAGGATCATTGTCTGCTTTATTTCATAATAATCACCACATGTCATATTTACACTACTTAAGAGCCCACCCATGCAAAATTCGTCAGGTGAATGATCCTAGATCTCAACATCCATAGCGATTAAAAATCTGTCCTTTGAAAATAAGAAACTTAAAAAGTTTTTCTTCAATCTTGTCAGCGTGAAAACACGATTAGTAATAATTTTCTCGATAGTTTTATCTCTCAAACATAACCCTTTTTAGGGTTCCGTAGTCAACTACCCTT
Source organism: Apotomis capreana (assembly GCA_947623375.1). Taxonomy (NCBI): domain Eukaryota; kingdom Metazoa; phylum Arthropoda; class Insecta; order Lepidoptera; family Tortricidae; genus Apotomis; species Apotomis capreana. The sequence goes on along the minus strand of OX392500.1, from coordinate 2,199,601 downwards.
ATAGTTTCGCCATGTCCGTCTGTCCGTCCGTCCGCGGCTTAGCTCCGTGATCATTAGTACTAAAAAGCTAAAATTTGGTATGAGTATGTATTACGCCGAAATAACGGTAAAATAAAAACCAAAAAATAAACTTTTCAGGTACCTACCTCTCGAACACAAAAAAAAATACAAAATGCTTTATTGCACACCAAAAAAAATTTACAAATTCAATACAGAACAATAATTTTAATAACGGTAGACAACAGGCGGTCTTATCGCTAAAGAGCGTTACCTATAGTGGGGGTGTTTTTTTTTTCGTTTCAACACTAATGTGTGGGGTGTCATTGAATAGGTCTTTGAAAAATAATAGGGGTCTCCAAACATTATTTTTTGATAAAATCAGCAGTTTTGTAAAATTTGCTCCGAAAATTATAAAAATTGTCCCCCCCCCCCTTTTTATACTTAAGTACTTTCAATGAAAACTATATTGAATAAAATCGGTCAAGCTGTTTTTGAGTTATCGCAAAAATTCATAATATTCTTATTTATTAGTCAACTAGGAACCCTTATAGTTTCGCCATGTCCGTCTGTCCGTCTGTCCGTCCGCGGCTTAGCTCCGTGATCATTAGTACTAGAAAGCTGAAATTTGGTATAAGTATGTGTATGTATAACGCCGACAGAACGGTAAAATAAAAATTTAAAAATTTTATATTTTTCGGGTACCTCTCGAACACCTAAAGTGGGGGTGAATTTTTTTTATCTTTTCAACACTAGTGTGTGGGGTGTCGTTGGATAGGTCTTGTAAAAATAATGGGGGTCTTCTAACATAATTTTTTTGATAAAATCAGCAGTTTTGTAAATATTCGCTCCAAAAAAAACATAGTGTCCCCCCCCATCTAACTTTTCAACCACGGGTCAAAAAAAATCGGAAAAATTCATGTAAATGAAGCCTTATAAATAATATCAATGAAAACTATATTGAACAAAATCGGTCGAGCCGTTTTTGAGTTATCGCCAAATTTCATATTTTTTCTTTAAAAGGACGTAAGTTGACTTCCAGAAGGTAATAAGTGATTACAGTTTCTAGGGCGTTTACGACCTTTTTATAGAGCTTAAAATCTTTCTTAACTTAAACCTCTGGCTTAAAACAGCAGTTTATTGTGAAGGATGAGCAACTACGGAACCCTACACTGAGCGTGACCCGACATGCTCTTGGCCGGTTTTTTAGCTTAATAGATGCACAATTTTATTATAAGTTCTCAAAAACTGTAAAAGTATTTTCAATATAAAATGCACACGTTTATGACACAACTCAAAAAACATGATTTCCGCGCTTCCGAGCATGCACTTCCATCTCGCTCACGTTTACGCTCAGTGAGAGAGAGACCTAGCACACGCACCCCCCAATAACTCCAAATCTATTTAAGATAAAAAACATGAAATTTAGCTTATGTATTTAGATCCTTTAGAACAACTAGAACCCCAAATTTCATCAATAAAAGAAATAAAACCGCGTACGGAGGGTTCCGTACACACTTTCACTTATCTCATCTTAATTAGCCTGTTAAGTTTGCACCTGAAATATATGACGCCGCATACAAATGACGTGCAAACATAACGCAACCGACTTCTTCAAATTTGATGTATTAAAGGGACTATATTTTTAATATTTTTTTTACAAATGTATAATTTTCAGATTTGATAAGTATTTGTAGTATGTGACGATATTACTTGCCAAATTTTATAGTTCTAGGTCATCGGGAAGTACCCTATCATTGTGATTCCCTTGAGTGTCGAAATGTACATTTTTTGCGATATAAACGGCCGTATCTCTTTTTTCACGCTAACGTAGAAGTTAAATTTTTTCACAGGTTCAAGGAACCGCAAACCTGAGTATATTATGTTAATTTCAACTGGATACCTCAACGCATTCTCGAAATAAAGAGTCTTGACAGATAGACGGACGGACGGACAACAAAGTGATCCTATAAGGGTTCCGTTTTTTCGATTGAGGTACGGAACCCTAAAAACCCAGCAGAGTAATTTTGCTAAGAGGCAAGCTTCGCCGACAAAAGAATTGAGATCTATATGGGCGCCAAGTTCTTTGCACTAAATTTTTTAGATACAAGGCCATGCGACATACTCAATGCATTTATGTTAATTGGGGTGTAATTCAATATCAAGATTTGACTTGGCTAGTTTTCACAAACTGACAAAATTTTATAAAAGTATTGTTATCAAGCTAACAGTATAAGTAACAGCATGAACACTAACTTGCGTACTTACCTTTACGAAAATAGGTTAATGATTAGACAAATATAATAAGTACCTAATATAAATTTATATGTAAAAACTTTTTCTTTCTCATTTAACAAAAATCGTGATTTTTGACTACTAATAAGTTTTCCATTAGAAAGTCATGTTAAATGTTAAAATTATAAAAAAATATATGCATTTGTTTAACTAATATGTACAAAAAACAATAAGCGGCCGTTTCAAAGAAAATTACAATTTGTTTTATAAATAAACAAAAATAGATTTTTATCTGCAAAAAGTACCAATTCAACTTAATTATTGAGCAAAACACATGTACATAATTCAATTATAAACTAATCAAATTTCTCTGCGCACACTGTCCCGCCAGCCCAGAATACAGAACCGAACAGGCTTTCAGAGCTGCATCTTGTGACGACGTTATGGACTTGGCCGCAGAAGTGTGAGGATATGAAGGTACTCCACTCGTGGTTGATGGACCATCAACTGACACCGCAGAAGATGAAGTTGACAATTGGTCCTATAGCTTCCAGCCATAGCGTCCACTTCTTTGTAATGCGGGTCTTTTTTCCAACTTCATTTTGCACTTTATTTTCAAAATGATTGATCCACAGATATCTGTTATACGCAGTTCATCATGGTTTATATGTTCTATGGTCATGCTTCCTAAAACAGAAAATTAAGTATCTTAACATAAATAAAATACAATAATAATAATTATTAGTAGTTTGTTTTTCTATACGAACAGGTCTAAATCAACACAATAATGGTTAAAGGCTAAATAGGATCACTTTTTTCTCCAAAAGAATTCACAATTCACTTAACTTGGGAAAAAAAATTAAAAATAAATGGGTAACCAATGAACACAACTTTTTTGTAGCGCAGGTCCTGAGAAATATCAATGTACTTAGATAAAATATTTAACATACAAACACCAATAGAATTAACTTCATTCTTTACAAATTGATAAGGCAGTATGAAGTTCTAACATTACAGAAAACATAGCATTTGAAGGTCAAGCAAATAGTTTAATTTTAAGTAAGTGCTCATCTCATTGACTGATATTATCTCAGTGACTTTGTAATTTGTTTGATTTGAATTATGTTCTACTATCTTACAAATTACAATAATTTTGGACTAGGGTCTTATTAATTATTCACTTTGTTTCTTTAAAGAATAAAAATGTGATTTGTTTATCGATATGTACTTTATTTCAAATGTTAAGTTTGTCTTAAAGACAACACTTACATATATACCTAAGTGGACTCGCCTACCTATATGCTTAAGTGGACCTATATACCTGAGTCCCATCCAGGGGACATAGGACATTAAGTCATATACCTGAGTGGGCCAATATATAGAAAATAAAAACTTACCGCAATTAGACATTTCGTTTGTCAGTTTTCCCAAGATAAGAAGACGAAGGTATTCAGATCCAAACAATGTCTATGAGCGGTTTTGAAGTCGTATCTATAAGAATTTGCTTCAAGTCCGTGTTAGGTGGCGTAGGTCAGTTTAAACAACTTAAAGCAGCTTAGGGCGGCGATTGAGAGAGAGGGGCAACGATCCTCGCTCTGGGTCATGGTTGGTTCAGCAAGTCTCCATTGCCATTCAGCGGGGCAATGCTGCTAGCATAATGGGGACTTTTGGACCGAATATGGCCTTGAGAGGGGATTTAATAAGTTAAGTTTTCCTTGACGAGGCGTGTCGCGGATTTATTTTATGTCATTTGATTCTGACGAAGCATGTTGCGGATATACACTGTGAATTGCATGCATTATTTTTAAATTGACGAAGCATGTGGTGGATTTTTGTTTGTAGGTTTCGGTTTTATCTTAAATAAATTAAAGTTCTTCTTGACTTAAAGCAAGGTTGCAAAATAAAATCACATTCAACTCAAACAATAACAGAACAAATCGAATCGCAAGTCAGTGCTGCAAACTCCCACATCACGTGTAATAAACAAGAACGACAACAAGAAGGTCCTAAAAATCAGGAGCCAGTCATAAATATCAGTAGGGCTACTCCCATGTTCAAAATTCGACCGTCGTATAGTGCCGTCCCTCTCGATCTTCTGTCGAAGTATATGAGTAAACGGGACAGCACTATACACCGCTGGCCGAATATCGAACATCGGAGTAGCCATTCAGAATATTCAGATTCGTCAGAATCAGTCGCGTTTCGTTCCACTCACAAATCGGTTGACAATTATCGGATGTCAACGTTGCCAAATGACCGCACACTTATATTAAATATGGTGTATTTACACAACTTTTGTAAAAATAGGAGATTTGTTCGATTCCAAAAAGTAATTCTAAAGATTCTTAAAAATCATATATTTATAATCTGACAAATCAGGAGAGTTTGCAGCACTGTCAGAAGTAACTGTCTGGAAGGAATGGAATGCCCAGTTGACAGATTCATAGTGTTGCCAGAACGGATTTACGTTTTCGGAAATTTCGCAAAGTGCATACCTAATCCATTAAGGGACGGGTTTGAACAAAATCGGACGAAATCCAAAAAAAATAATAAGATCTATGCAATACTACCTATGTGATTGGGTACAAATTATTAATATTGGTTTATTCATCTATATATTCTTTATTTTTCATCTTTTTAAGCGTGCATAGTTTAAAATAAACTAGTCCTCCAATCATAATAAGCTCGACGAATCTCCATTGCAAAAGTCTTAAAAGAGACGACGATTGCAAACGGGCGCTCGAGGTACGATTTGGAGTTTCAAAAAGCCGGGAAACTGACATTTTTTTATTGGTATGGCCACCCCGTCGTAGGCTGTGTGTGAGCGCAACAATGGGATACACATAAAACGCCATCTAGCGTTACCACTGCAAACAACTACGAATGCTTGGATGCTGAAACATAGCTAACACTTTCGTGTTCTCGGTTGATTATTTATGATTATTGTTTTCTTCGAAATAAGATGATAAATCAGTTTATATTTTAGGTTTTGTTTATAAAATATGCTATAGTTTATTTTAATCACGAAAATGCTGCTTAATTTGGCTGATTCATATTTTATTAATTTACAAATGTTAACGGTAGAGCCATCTATTGTTCACTCTCAGTACTAAAAGTAACTTCTTCGGCTTGGGAGGCCCTGCCCATGTTCAAAATTCGACCGTCGTATAGTGCCGTCCCTCTCGATCTTCTGTCGAAGTATATGAGTAAACGGGACAGCACTATACACCGCTGGCCGAATATCGAACATCGGAGTAGCCATTCAGAATATTCAGATTCGTCAGAATCAGTCGCGTTTCGTTCCACTCACAAATCGGTTGACAATTATCGGATGTCAACGTTGCCAAATGACCGCACACTTATATTAAATATGGTGTATTTACACAACTTTTGTAAAAATAGGAGATTTGTTCGATTCCAAAAAGTAATTCTAAAGATTCTTAAAAATCATATATTTATAATCTGACAAATCAGGAGAGTTTGCAGCACTGTCAGAAGTAACTGTCTGGAAGGAATGGAATGCCCAGTTGACAGATTCATAGTGTTGCCAGAACGGATTTACGTTTTCGGAAATTTCGCAAAGTGCATACCTAATCCATTAAGGGACGGGTTTGAACAAAATCGGACGAAATCCAAAAAAAATAATAAGATCTATGCAATACTACCTATGTGATTGGGTACAAATTATTAATATTGGTTTATTCATCTATATATTCTTTATTTTTCATCTTTTTAAGCGTGCATAGTTTAAAATAAACTAGTCCTCCAATCATAATAAGCTCGACGAGTCTCCATTGCAAAAGTCTTAAAAGAGACGACGATTGCAAACGGGCGCTCGAGGTACGATTTGGAGTTTCAAAAAGCCGGGAAACTGACATTTTTTTATTGGTATGGCCACCCCGTCGTAGGCTGTGTGTGAGCGCAACAATGGGATACACATAAAACGCCATCTAGCGTTACCACTGCAAACAACTACGAATGCTTGGATGCTGAAACATAGCTAACACTTTCGTGTTCTCGGTTGATTATTTATGATTATTGTTTTCTTCGAAATAAGATGATAAATCAGTTTATATTTTAGGTTTTGTTTATAAAATATGCTATAGTTTATTTTAATCACGAAAATGCTGCTTAATTTGGCTGATTCATATTTTATTAATTTACAAATGTTAACGGTAGAGCCATCTATTGTTCACTCTCAGTACTAAAAGTAACTTCTTCGGCTTGGGAGGCCCTGCCTTGGAGGATTTCGTTGAAATGATGTGTTTCTTCGTATATTATGACAAATGAAATACGCATTTAAGTAATTAACACATTAAATTTCATGTTAGATTTGTCAACACCTTTAAATAATAAATGTTATAATTTCTGGTAGTACCTAGCATTTAATCATCTTATCCAGGAAATTAAGTATAAGCATAAATAAAATGCACTTTGATTACGTAGCCAGGAGTTATTCAAATTACTTACCTAGTTAAATTTTTAGAACGTAAAGGTGGCTAGTTCTTAGACCTTGGATTATTATAATTTGATGATCAAACTCCTCCAAATGGAACTAGTACGACCTAAATATCACTTAATGTATATTGAATATAAACAATCAACATATGTTATTATGGGTAGGTATCCCTCGCGATCCCTACCAACGTTTGTCCTAAAATCACTTGCCCTAACTGTTTTGTCCTAATGGGCACTAGCCCTAACGATCAATTGTCATAACAATTGTTTTCTATAATGTAAAGATTGCCCAAACATCATTTTTCCGAAGAATTTTTAACATAACTATCAATATTTCTAATACTTTTAGCCATATTCCTCGCAATCCGTAACAAAGTTTGTCCTCATATCACTTGCTCTAACTGTTTTGTCCTAATGGGTATTAGTCCTAACAATTAATTGTCATAACATTTATTCTCTATAATATAATGGTTACCCTAAAACTCATTTGTCCGAATTATGTTTACCAAATATATCAGTAAGTATCCCTATGTTTTTTGCTAAAATGGCTTATCGGGATTTGAACCCGGAATCTCCAGCTTCGTAGGCAGGGTCACTGCCGACTACGCTACGGAGGCTTTACAGTAAAGGAATTTAAAACGTGTACCTTTTTGACCCTCATTGTTATGTGATAAGAGCGAAAAAGGTACGTTTAATTTCCTTGACAGTGCATTAGGATATTAACCAATTACCATTGGCAAGTAAATAAAAATAATATACAGGACAAAGATAAATGGCGCATTACAGTTTATTGGATGACACATTGTAAGTAGTAGTTTTGAAATGTTATATTATGTGTCCGAACTGTGCGATATATTAGGCTGCGAAAATCCGAATCTAGGGCTCTCGCTGGTTAGGACGCGTGCCGACACAGAGCACCCTAGAGTGTTTTTGTAAAGTCGGAGGTTCGAAGGGAGAGCAACCCTCGCCCGCCTTGACAAAGCTCAGGAGGGGATCACCTCTAGTGGAATAAAAATTCTTGTCATAATTTTGATTGTCATAACTCATTTCACTTCATAACCTTCTCGCGGGCACGTTCTCCGATTACACACAATTATACTGTAGACGGGAGACCTATGGTTAGGTTTACCGAAGTGAGAGATCTAGGGGTCCTTTTTACAACTGAGCTAACGTTTCGAAATCATGTCACAAATGTTTGCAAAAAAGCATTTCGAAACCTCGGTTTTGTGCTTAGAATGGCAAAGGGATTCACAAACATGAAGGCGATAACTGCGTTGTATAATGCATAAGTGAGGAGTCAGCTGGAACGCAATGCCGAAATATGGGCTCCGTACGAAGCAAAGTATAGTCTCATGCTAGAACGGATACAAAATAAATTTATAAGGTACATGTACATGAGGCAATACGGTGAGTATCCATTTTATCCGCTCATATATCCCACATTATTTGTTTTAGGCATGGTCGGATATGAGGAGCTGAAAGTCAGAAGTGAACTCTCACTCGTGACGTATGTTTTTAAGGTGATAAGGGGTAAGATACACAATCCGGATATACTGGGTGCAGTGGGTCTGTGTGCCTCCCCCCCCCCCCCCCCCCCCGCGCTCGCGACGCGCCGGCGGCGGCCGGGGCTTCTGGCCCTGCCGCGCGCGCGCACCAAGCTGCTGCGAGAGGCGCCGCTGACGCGTGCACTACGCACCCTGAACTTGATCGCGATAGATCTGGACTTGTTTCATTGTGCACTGAGTGAATTAAAAAAAAATGCTTTATGGAAGATTGCCTAATCCTAGTTAGGTAATCATGAAATGATACCTGTATTTATTTAGACATAAGATTGTTTATATGTTATGTTTGCAACAATATCGCATTGGGTATAGCCTGTAATGATAATTGTATGTGTGGAAAATAAATAAATAATAATAATAATAAGCCCGCAGGGCAGCTTGTGGCGAGCTGTTGGGGAGTGACGACCCCACGGACCCGAGATCTCCAGAGAGTCGGTCAGGGTCCTCGTCTCCGGTGTGCCTTCATTGGCCGGAGTGGAAACCCAAGAGGACCCGTAGGACTCTCAGCTCTGGCTTGCCTTCATTGGCCGTCCAGAGAGGAGCGTTAGAGCTATATGCTCCAGGGGTGGAAGTGTTAAAGGGCATCACGCCGCGAGTAACTTCGTAGAAAGCGCAGCACACCTCTCGACACCCCTGAGCCCTCACGCTCGTGTTGCTTCCGGCCGTCTGCACGATGGCATTAAGGGGCCCACCAAGTGAAGGGCGAGTCACCACCCGCCAGAGGTAACAGTCACATTGATGGTTACGGCGGGTGACATTTTTCTACTGCAATAGCCCAAATAAATAGTCCATCCAAACTCCATTTTAATAGCCCGGTTTCTTTTTCATATCAATGCAATAGTTCAACCACCTGCTGGGACCGGTTCATGGATGTATCATCTTATTGATATGATCAGGAACGGGTCCCAGCAGGGCTACAACCACAGCAAATTTCTCCTAGGGGCCTCTACGTGTTGGATCCATATCCCCACGCAAGCCTACCAAAAGACCGGGACGTATGAGCCCGAGACTCGATAACGAGATAAAATAATAATAATAATAATAAACGCTTGCCAATGCACAAACGTAACCTAGCGCTGATGGGAGCCCTGGACGCTTTGCTAGACCCGTACCTTCGGGCTAGCGAAGATTAAGCTGATACCCACTCGATCATGTACTGTGGGGCCATCGCGGCGTGCCGCGTTGCTCGTGTCAGATTCCCGGACACTGACCGAGCACCGCGGACCGCCGGGGGTGTTCCTGCCTGGCAAGTACGGATCGAGCGGCGTATCAGCTCGTTTAGGACTCTCATTGCCAAGCTAATCTGTTTTAGGGGGGGCAACAACCGCCCCCGTGTGATGCGCTACGTGACACAAGCCTTTGCGGGGACTGGCACCAGGCCCTGCGATTACATGGCATGTGTCACGGAGCGCATCGACTACCTAAAGCAGAAAGTTTATGCATGGGCAAGCCGTATTCGTCGCTACAGAGAGCGTGTGGATCGATTCCAGCAAAATCGCCTCTTCCAAAGTGACCAAAGGAAGGTATACCGAAAGTGGGAGGGAACCGATCAATGTGTGACCGACGGGCAACTGCCGGATCCTACTGCCATGATTAATTTCTGGCGTAGTACCTGGTCGGTTCCAGTCGAGCACACCGAGGGCGAATGGATGAATGTTGTCAGACGTGAGTGTGAGCCGATCGAAGACATGGGGGCTGTGATCATCAGCCCCGATGATGTGAGTTGTGCGGTCCGTACGGCCCAGAACTGGAAAAGTCCCGGGCCGGACGGATTGCACAACTTTTGGATCAAGTGGTTTCGATCCTCACACGCACGCCTGGCAACACAATTTCAAGACGCCCTCGAGCTTGGTTCCCTGCCATCTTTCATGACTACTGGTGCTACCTTCCTGCTCTATAAGTCCGGTAGTACCACGGAAGCGAAAAACTATAGACCCATCACGTGCTTGCCCACTTTATACAAGCTCCTTACGTCCATTCTGAGAACAAAAATTAACACGCACATTGTTGCGAATAACGTTTTGGCCTTTTCTCAGAATGGATGTAGGGTTGGGTCCCGTGTTACTAAGGAGCTCCTCCTCATTGACACGACCATTTGCCAACAAGTCCGGCGGAACAGGGGGTCTCTCTCAGCCGCCTGGATTGACTATAAGAAGGCCTATGATTCGGTGCCTCATTCATGGCTGGAGAGGATCTTAGAGCTGTATAAAATCGATACAGCTCTAAGATCCCTCTTAAGCGCGTGTATGAGGCAGTGGACCACAGTCCTTCGTCAACCAGGTGGCGGAGATGGCCCCCCTGGCCCGCAGGACTTGATAAGGATTGAGAGAGGTATTTTCCAGGGTGACAGTTTGAGTCCTCTGTGGTTCTGCCTAGCTCTGAATCCGCTCAGCACGCTGCTGAAGGATTCAGGACTAGGTTGCCGGCTTCGAAGAGGAGGTGAGGTCATTTCTCATCTGCTGTACATGGATGATCTTAAGCTGTATGCACCAAAACGCCAGGATCTGGTGGAACTACTGGAAGTAACAGAAACCTTCAGTAGTGCCATCAAAATGGAGTTTGGTGTAGACAAGTGTGCGGTCATGCATGTACAGCGGGGGAAAGTCGTAAATTCTGCGAACTTACAGCTTTCTGAGACAATGTCCCTCAGGTCTATCTCCGAAGTTGAAACCTACAAGTACCTTGGTATGTCACAGTCATTGGGTATTGCGGACGGAGACATTAGACAGGCGTTGAAGGAGCGTTTCTTTTGTCGTTTGACAAAAGCACTTAACAGTCTTTTGTCCGGTGGCAATAAGGCGCGCGCCTTCAACGCTTGGGTGATGCCTCTACTCACTTACTCCTTTGGCATACTAAGGTGGACTCAGACTGAGCTGGACGCCCTGGATACGAGGGTCCGTCAGCTGCTCACTACACATCGCATGAGGCACCCACGCTCGTCAGTTATGAGAATGTACATCCCGCGTAAGTGTGGGGGCCGTGGCTTTTTAAACGCCAAGGACCTCCATAACCGCGAGGTGTGCAGTCTTAGGGAGTATTTCCTAAACAACGAGTGTGGGATTCATCGCGATGTAGTAGCAGTTGACAAAGGCCTCACCTCTCTCTCCTTAGCGAACGAGAACTGGCGAGACCAAAGGTGCTTAGCACCGATGACCGCAGGGCTGTATGGAAGAGCAAGGAGCTACACGGGCGGTTCTACAAGGCCCTTACGGGGCCCGATGTAGATCTGCTCGCGTCGGTGAACTGGCTACGCTTCGGGGATCTCTTCGGGGAAACCGAAGGTTTTGTCTGTGCAATTACGGACGAAGTAATGATGACGAACAATTACCGGAGATATATCCTGAAGGACGGTACGGTCGACATTTGTCGGGCATGCCGCCGTCCCGGTGAGTCACTCAGGCATATAATCTCCGGTTGTTCTCATCTTGCTAACGGCGAGTACTTGCACAGACATAACCAAGTAGCCAGGATCATTCACCAGCAACTTGCTCTTCGATACGGTCTTGTGGGGTCTGAGGTGCCGTACTATAAGTACGCACCGATGCCAGTTCTCGAAAATGGTCGTGCCACGCTCTATTGGGATCGATCTATCATCACGGACAGGACTATTGTAGCCAATAAGCCTGATATCGTGTTGGTAGATCGATCTAAGCGCCAGGCAGTGCTCGTCGACATCACCATCCCGCATGACGAGAACCTCGTGAAGGCCGAGAAGGACAAACTCAGCAAGTACCTTGACTTGGCTCACGAGGTGACCGTCATGTGGGATGTTGACTCGACGATCATTGTCCCGATAGTCGTTTCGGCGAACGGTCTTATAGCGAAGAGTCTCGACAAACATCTTAAGAGACTCTCGCTAGATGGCTGGATCAAGGGCCAGATACAGAAGGCGGTACTCCTGGACACGGCGCGCATTGTCAGGAGGTTCCTCTCTCTGCAGCCCTAACCACCGGTAGCCTGGGCCCTGCCCCGCTGCCGGCGGCACCCTAGGTTAGGTTTTTTATAATGTGTTTATATATTTTGTAATTTCTTTATTGTATTTTACTTTTGATATAACTTTATTGTAAAAAACCTAACTTAAGATTTTAAATGAATAAAGGAGATAATAATAATTTCGCATAATGGCTTTCCTCATACATGTTATTTGTCATACATAAATTGTATTGCATAATATTTTAGATGTCATAATTATTGTTTGGCAGGCTTTTCATACGCATAATTTAGTATGGCACAAAATTTCAAGTCATATTATTGAATGTTATAATAATTGATAGTACGAAGCATAGCAACGCATAGATTATGGTGTTCATAATTAATGGCAATAGAAATTATATAGTATACGTTATATCACATGTACCAATCATAATATTGTATAACATTTGAAATAATGATACAAAACTTACATGAACAGAAAAACAAAAAGGGGGGACGGAGGGGCGAAGCCCCCCGCATTAAGAAATCCTTTTCCACACTGCCCTCTTGGTTGTAGGTTAGGTTAGAACTGTGAACCTACAAATACGAACATCGGCTAGAAAAGTAGGTAAGGTTAGGTTTGAAAGACCTGCGACCCCCTCAGAAGTGAACTGCTGCCAGAAAAGCAGGCTGATGTTGAAATTAAAAATTAGGAGCTTGATATTTATGTGCTTCAGTATTATGCGCCAATGTACGATATGCATAAAAACATTATGACGATGAATGATTATGATTCAGGGTGATATGCTCCAAAATTATATGACATTCCGAACTCATGCGTAAAAACATTATGGTCATAAAATTTATGCAGATTAATTAATGACTATACACCTTATGCGCAAGGACTATTATGACAAAAGTGGTCATGCACACCGACATTATGGCTTTAAAATTTATGCAACCCAATATGGAATCGCTCAGGAGCCGTGCGAAGCGGAGCGGAGTACGGGCGTCGCGGAAGGGCTGCTCTCCCCGTAGCACCGGAGCTAAGGCCGAGTCAGTTGGAGTTCATTATCTCGGTAATTATCAAGTTTAGAAAAATGTTGCCCGTACAAAACAAGCTCATTTTAGCGTATTCTATTCTATACGATAACACCATTAAAAACTTCTGTCATTATGACACCATCTTCTTCTCTGTCGTTTCGCTCTTGGCAGAGCGGTCGTGGTCACGTTGAGGCGTCCACATCGGTGGTAGAGGCGGACACAACTCTCCGCACGATCTCCCGCCATCTTTCCCTGTTGGCAGACTGTCTGGCGCAGTCAGATACGCAGTTTCCTGACACCATACCACCCAACAATTTTTTTGCGAACAACACCAAAACCGAACTACTGCCATTTCATAAAATGATAGTGTAATCATAATTACTGAAAAGAATCGTGAGGACAAATAATGTTAGGTAATAGAATAATAGGACAAACTACATTAGGGCATGGAAAGTTAGGTAAAATAATGATTAGGACATATGATCATTAGGGCTAATAAAAATTATGATACATTACTTTTATGGAACATGACATTAGGATAAATAATCAATATGGCAATGAAATTATTAGGGCAAAAAACTAGAGCATAGGAGTGTTAGGACAAATGATCATTGTGCCAAACAGTATTAGAAATAATCGGATAAAAATCTTTAGGGATTCCGATAGACCCGTTACTATAGCAAAACGGGACTTAATCGCATTCAAAAATTGTACTTTCTTTGAGACCATGAACGAGATATCACGTTCGAAGCGTAGAGGTCATTAAATAAATACTTTTTAAAAGCGATTAAGTCCCTTTTTGGTATAAAAATGTGTGAAAATCGTATAAGTTTAAATCCATAAATCAACATATATGTATAGTGCGATATCCCAGACAATGACTCAAATGGCTATGTCAATGTCAAACTACTTAGGTATACCTACTACCAGAGGCGGCCTTAGGGGGTGGCGAACGGGGCAATCGCCCGGGGCCTCGCTCTTGCAGGAGCCTCGCGCAACAACCCAAGACTTGAGTCTTATAAAAAAACAATATTTGCTTAACTATATTTTTTTTTATTTACAACTTTTGATTTTGATCCATAATAATTTATTAAGGTTATAACAGTAAATTAAAATAAATTAGGTTATTACTGATTGATTAATTCAAAACATATTTGAAAAAATCATTACTTGAATATCGCGCCTCGAAATACTTGAAGATCGGTTTTTTATCGTATAGCACTCGGGTCACCTCAGGAGTCGGGACATAATCTCTGCTCTTCTATTGCTCGGGGAATCCCCGTGTTTCATTTTGTTCGTCAACGCTTGTCTGCATATTTTGGTTTCATGTTTATGGTTTATTGTTTAATATAAAAAGATTAAAGGAAATTGGTGATAGTGAACTTTTGAAGCAATGCAGCGACTTGCAAATATCTATGACAGTAGGAGAATATGTGATATTGATGGAAATTAATTGTACGAAGAACTGAATATGTTCATCCGTGTGTATGAAGGAAACGACGACATTATCTCGGTGCTGAAATACATAATAGAAAAAAAAAACTGAAGTTTACCCCACATCGAAATAGTCCTGAGAATGATTGCCACCACACCTGTTACAGTTACGTCTGCTGAAAGGAGTTTTTGAGGCTTAAAATTATTAAAACATATTTGAGGAATTCGATGACACAAAATCGGCTTTCAGCCCTTGCTATTCTTTCAATCGAAAATGACTTAGCTCATTCGTTAAATTATTGTGCTTAGTTAAAGATTTTACTCTTAGGAAAATCCGCAAACATCAATTTTAAAATTTATCATCTCTGTATTCGTTAATTTAGTAAATCTTTCAATGTAAAATATTTTATCTCATTTTTTTTCAATTTGTATAACTTTAGCATTTCTTGTCAAACATGACAAATACCTAAACCTAACGACCAGACCAGACCTACTTTCGCATCTCATACTTTTCACGAAGGACAAGGGCCTCGCAAAGAGCTGCCGCCCAGAGCCTCGCAATGGGTAAGGCCGCCGCTGCTACTAGCTTTTGCCCGCGGCTTCGCTCGCACAGATTGGAAACGTGTCTGTACCGCTGTACGTGTTTCTGTTTTAATAATTTCATCATCATCATCATCCTCTTACATCTATAAAATAATTGGGCAAGTGCGAGTCCGACTCGCGCATGAAGGGTTCCGTGCCATAATCTATAACAAGTTTGTTGTATGAGCCCCCCTTAAATATTTATTTTATTTTATTTTTAGTATTTGTTGTTATAGCGGCAATAGAAATACATTACCTGTGAAAATTTCAACTGTCTAGTCTATCGTCTATCATCGTTCTTGAGATATAGCCTGGTGACAGACGGACGGACGGACGGACGGACAGCGAAGTCTCAGTAATATGGTCCCGTTTTTACCCTTTAGATACGGAACCCTAAAAAATTATATAAGCAGCATCCATAAAAGTGCGCCACTTACGAATTAATTGATTACGTAATTTATACTTAAGATATAAATAAGATAAGTTGTAAACTAAGCACAGCACAAAGTTGTGTTTAATTTAATTGAATTACCTAACGACTATCTTCCCCAACTTACAGAAAATAAGTTTCAATCAAGAAATTCATATTTGTGACAAGTTTTGCCGACTGTACTTTTCTTTGAACATTCATCAATTGCACACTGATACGATTCTAAACTCGGGATTGCGTTAATCTATTACTGAGTTCCTAGGGCCACCTTCCGTCTCCATCATCAGACCCGCCCCAGCGTAATTATAACTGCCGTCCTAAAGTAAAAGGCGACCCTTTTGTATGGAGCTCCATAGCAAAAGGTCGCCTTTTACCTTAGCAGATTGTACTGTCATCAAGGTTAAGTAGGTATTCAGAATTTCAGCTCAATCGGTTAAAGATATTATCTGCTTCAAAATTGAGTTGCATGATTCCACCCGAATTAACGATTATAAATAAAAGAAACGATGCCTGGTGAAACTGGTTGAAAAATTTAATGGCTCTCGCATCAGGTTCGGTGGTCCAATAGGTAGGACGCCCGTGTTGGCCCGAAAAGCCGTTGGAGACAGAGGTCCAAACCCTGTCTGAACCGTTAAATTTTTCAATTTTACGCTCCATAGTACACATTTAAATAAAAGCTTGTAAAAAGGTTAATTTTTAAAGCAAGGGCAGATGGGGTGTTACTAAACTACCGACTACCGAGCCATACATTTAACTGCATAGCCACTTATTCTGTTATGATTATTGAGGCTGTTCAGTATATTAATCAAACATATATTCCTACCTCATTGTCAAATAAAAACCTTTAGACGAAAGTCGCCCATTAGCTGATATCGTTTTAATAATACGTGCGGAAAAAATCCGCGCGGACGAACTCATCGCCACTATAACCTGAGCCCTACGCTCGTATTAACATGTTCATCATCGTAGATTTCACCTTTGGTTTTGCTTATTAAAATTAATTTTGCAAACTCATTGACGGACGCGGCTGACAAGTCGAAATCATTGCGAAGGTTAGTCTTTTACAGACTAGAATCGCAAAGCTTATATTATTATATTATCATAAACCTTCGGTTTTACGACAAACCATTATCAATTTATCACACGTAAACCTAACATGTAAATAATACTTTTTAATACAGTTGCTCAAAAAGTGGTACTTTTCGTAGCTGCAAATCGTGCGAAAAGTTGGATATTTCGAACTAGTGCTTTTTACTTTTCAATTTTTTTTAATTTTCTGTAGTACTAACACGTCATGTCTCCATACATCCAAACAAAAGTCAATCACTTTCCGACTTTATTTATTACGTCATACAGCATTGCTTATCATTATGCTTAAAATATTTAAATTGCATATTGGATTTTAATTGATCAGGTTTCATTGGGTTAGGTGTCTATTAAAAATATTCAAAAACGTTTTTAATAATTGGCCGAGTGACTTTTATTTAATGAGTAAATGAGTATTATGCGTGACCTAAAAAAATTAAAAAGAAAAGTATTGTCACAGATTAGAAAATACAGTATTAAGCGTGACCCACGCGCTGCTTTATAAATTCATAATAATTATGAATGATCGCTATTTTTGTGTATTAAATAATATTTTCACTTCTCATGCTCTTAAAATGTTACTTTAGTCTCTGCATTTCGGGACTAAAGCTCCTTATTAATCTCTAGGGACTAAAGTAAAATTCTTTTAATTTACTTTGAAAAACCCCTAAACAGCCAATCACGACGTTTGTGAATGGAGGTTTATAGCCATTTTCAGTGATAGGTATACAAACTTTTTTGTGCCTGAAAATAACCTCAAAATTACAACTGCTCAAAAAAAGTAAAATTGTTTTAATTTACTTTGAAAAACCCCTAAACAGCCAATCACGACGTTTGTGAATGGAGGTTTATAGCCATTTTCAGTGATAGGTATACTTACAAACTTTTTGGTGCGTGAAAATAACCTCAAAATTACAACCGCTCAAAAATTCAAGATTTTATTTAATGAAACACGATTAATTATTACGAATACGAATGTAATTTTATCATGCATGGTCCATAAGTCCATATTTGTCTTAAGTAAAATAGTTTTCAAGTTTGAATCTGTTGGCTAAATATGCAAGCATTTAAAGCGTCACTACAAAAAAAAGAAAAAACCACGGAATATTTCTTTTTTTCTATTAAAATTTTGAATGGAATGTATTAAGCTTGAATTGTAATCACCAATTAGACCAATTAACTGTGTCACTTTATAAATTACGGACAAAATATGTAATCATCATCTTCCAATGAAGAAGAATAAAGCTGAAGGCTATAGAGAGACGTCAATCCAAAATAAACACAGTATCTATCGAAGGTTATACTATATTGAAGGAATTAAAATATCCTCAAAGCAAAAATCACAACCAACATTTGACCCACGCCCATCAACATCGCGGGTTGAGAATGAGCCTTAATGAAATGACCATCGGCAACCTTTTTGAGAAAAGGTCTACGTCTCTAACTATACCTACTCTCCATTCTCTCCAACCTTTACTTCGACTTCGAGTGAAAATATTGAACATACTTCTCAATTACAAACCACGCCGACCCAGCTTAGTTTACAGGGGAAAACCATACATTTAAATGTAAAGAATTGTACAAATTGCCCTTTATTTTTTTCTGAGGTTAGATTAACGGCTGTACTACGTAATTGTAAGAAACTTTGTTATAATAAATATCGTAATTTTATATTGAAATTCGTTTATTTTCCTCGCATTCAAAGTGAAAAGTAGAGTGTTTAACGCGAGACTAAACAACCATAATGACACTCGAACTATTAGCCACCCTCGCTAATCTCGTGTCATTATGGCTTGTTTTAGTCCCTTGTTGAACAATCTACTATATATTTATTTACAATTGTATAAAACGTAAAGAACTAAAAACAGATTCACGATGTTTATTGTTTGAAATCAATTAAATTACTGTGTAACATTATCATATCTCTTCTGAAATATTAAAACAATTTCTTTTGATTTGGCTGAATGATGACAGCCGACGCCATCTTGAAAAAAGATTACAATTAAAAGTAAAACTTTATTTTTCATTCAAGATTGTTTTAATTATTTGTAAATGACACGTAAGATTTGTAAAATAAGAGTTTTTGATACAAAATGATGGATTCTGATGTTACTTTGAAACTAATAAAATGCCATGTTAAGAAAACATCCGTCCTGCAGCACTGGTATATCATAAAAAGAGATTATAATCAGGAAAATATGAGAAAATTCTTATACTGTCTGAGCAAACTTTCTTTCAGTGGAGTCTATATGGAAAACGATGCAAACAAAGCGTATAATTGTTTTTATGATGATTGTACGGGCTGCTAGTGTCACATACACCAATTATGAAATGTTGTTTGCTGGATGTAATAATAACTCACTAATATAGTAGAAAATACACTCTTTAATTATAAAGTCAAAGTAAACTATAAAAGCGCGATATTATGAATGATAATGCTAATGAGGACACGTGTGCTTGTTGTCTAATGTGAACGTGTACTGACGCGTATGTCAATGCTTTACGCGATTGTTGGTTATTTCGCTGAGATGGCAATGTGCGGTATGTGGACCGTACATGCTGCCCCGCGAGAGAAGCGTGAGATGAAAAATGATACAAGTTTTATGATAAAAGCAATTGATACAAAATAAAACATTAAAACTTATAAATTTCTAAATTATAAACTGCCGCTGTCCTGGAAACTAGTGTTAGTGCAAAATAGGTGAGGTAGCTTTGTTTTGCTTCGTCGTCTTGCGAATGCTAGGATTGCTGGGTAATGTTTCTAATTCCAATTGAACGATCGAAGTTTGTCTTGACGAATGCCCCAGGATTCTAGGTTGAATTTCTGGAGCGTGGGTTGCGACGGATGATAGCTGCTGTTCCTGGAGTTCCGAACGAATGTCGGCGCTCCCGCTGCGGCGACTGCGCAAGCGGCGAAGGATGGCTGCTCCAATTGATATGAGCGCACCAACAAGTAAGATGTAAATGATGGAGTACTGGTGTACGTCGTGATATGAAATGTTTTCTTTTAAAGGTGTCTCAGTCTTCATTTGTTGAATTTGATTTTTAATTTGTTCGAGTTCAACTCTGTTATCAGTGATATTGATTTCTGATAGTGGGAGTGAAATATTAATTATGTGATTTATCTGCGTGATTTCTGGTGTGTAAATGTCCGATGTAGTTTTAATTTCACTCCAGAGATCCTTGACATTGACAGTGATACCGTGAAGTCCTCGCCCTTGATGACGCAGCTCTGACCGAGTACGATAACCCCGGCACTCTCTGTCTGCGTTGCCGTAACTCGATCCTCGCATATGATTCGTAGTGTGCATTTATCACAACAGTAGTATAGGTACGTGTTTATATTGTTTAATTCCGTCCAACTATTTCGGCATGTTGCGATAGTAGTAAGACATTGGTTTGTCATCTGATCCTTGATGCAAAGACTTTCATCTGACTTGAAATGAAAGACTGGCTTTTTTGTGCGGCAAAGTCGAATAGATTCTTCATATCGGAGACACTGTTGTATGTCTTTTTCTGACATAATGAGATAGGTATCCTTGCGTAAATTGATAGCTACGTGGCTGGACACTGGTACCACGCTGATTGATTTATTCTTGTATTGTTGCGGGATCAATATAATCTTGTATAAGTCAAAGCTCTCTCTATTGACCAGTGGGATTTTAATTTCGAAAATTACATATCGCTGCGTAACTCTTGCTTTAACTTTTAGTAAATGATAAATGTTCGCCATGCCTGTTTGTATGTTGTTGGTGGGCAAGGATAAGTCTTGAGATAACTGTCCTGAGATAATGCTTAGTTCGCTGCGTAGTTGCTCGGGTGACAGTAGGTGAATGTTAAACATGCCGTGGTGAATATCCGTTATTGTATCTAATAATGTGTCTTGAATAGATTTTAGTTTGATAAGCATATTGTTGGCGATGATTGTTGACAGTGCTAATTCATTCATTATTTCTGTCCCGTAGTTCCGACGTTTGATTGCTGTGTCTTCTGTTCGCCGGCTACGTTGTCAGTGCTTGCTTCTGATTGTGATGACTTCAATGATTTGTATGCTGAGTTTAATGACGTATCGGTTGAGAGTAGCGACAATTTAACTATGGGGCGTTTGATAAGGCCGCCTTTTGTCTTTAGAGTTACAACACGGACTAGGCCATCAGCCCCCGGGTGTAACTGCACTACTCTGCCCAAGGCCCACTTTCCCGATGGAAGATTAGGTTCATGTATGATGACTATGTCGTTGATTTTAAGATTTGCTTGCTGTTGTTTCCATTTGCTACGAATTGACAGTTGACACAGATACTCTGACTGCCATCGCTTCCACAGGTCTCGATGTATCTTTTGTGCTCTGTGCCATCTCGTTCGCTCGTCCTGTTCCGTGTCCAATATGGTCAGAACAGGGCCACTACTGAGGAAGTGAGATGGTGTTAGGTAATCTAAATCATCGGGGTCTTCTGATACTGCGCAAAGTGGTCGGCTGTTCATGCATCCTTCTATTTGCGTTAGTATTGTGTAGAACTCTTCATATGTGAGTTTCTGCTCGCCGATTACACGACGTAAATGATACTTTAGCCCTTTTACTTGGGCTTCCCACTCCCCTCCAGCGCTAGGCCATGCGGGAGCGTTGAAATGCCATTGTATGGACATCTCATTTACTTCAGCGAGTAATTCATGAGTGAAAATTTGTTGAATCTCTGCTAGTTCTTGCTGAAGTACGTTGTTCCCTCCTGTCAGATTAGTACCATTATCACTGTAAACGTGACTAG
This sequence comes from Apotomis capreana, assembly GCA_947623375.1. Taxonomy (NCBI): domain Eukaryota; kingdom Metazoa; phylum Arthropoda; class Insecta; order Lepidoptera; family Tortricidae; genus Apotomis; species Apotomis capreana. Next base: position 2,178,098 of record OX392500.1, on the reverse strand, counting down.
GCTTTCCACGGCGAGAAGACATCCTCTTTAATGCTGAGATAAATGCAGATGTACTCAGATCTGACACGAGTTCAAAGTGCACGGCCTTGGTTGCCATGCACACGAAGACGGCAACGTACCCCTTCGTGGTTTTCACTCCGCGACCTTTATTAAGTTTTATATCGACATACCCAGTAAAATCGACGCCTGTATGCTCAAAGGGTCGCGAGGGGTTGATTCTGGCCTCGGGTAAATCACCCATAAGTTGGTGCAGGCGTTTTGCTTTGATCTTCTTGCATTTCACGCAAGGCTGTAACCTTTTTTTTACTGCTCTGTTTCCGCCTATTATCCAGAAAGTGTTACGGATTTCTGATAATGTTAGGCGTGCGCCCCCGTGCAACATGGTGCGGTGCGCGTGATCTATGATAAGCTCGGTCAGACGGCCTTGATGCGGAATGATGTACGGATGTTTTTTATTTTTGCTTAAATTTGCATGCTTAAGTCTGCCTCCAACTCGTAGTAGTCCTTGATCGTCGAGAAATGGGTTGAGTTCCAAAATCTTGCTGCTTTTGTGTATTTGTTTATGTGATTTAAGTTTACTGATTTCGTCTTGATAGTCACGTTCCTGCACATATTTAATGATTTTTATTCTGGCTCGATTTAGCTCTGTTACAGTCAAGTAAGCGTTTTGCTCTGTGTTCGGTGTTATCGCTCGTAGTATCCAAGCGAGTACGCGTACTGCTCGCGTCATTGTGCTGAATTTGTTTAATATGTATTGTATTATGTCGTCATCGCTGTGACGTGCCGTCGTGACGTTAGTAAGCTTTGTTTTGCGTACTTCCTGTTCTGTGACGTAGGCCGGGTGATCTATTTCATGTTTTTCGTTGAATGATGGTAGGAAAGCGGGTCCATTCCACCATAACAAATGCTGCTTTAACTGCGCTCCGGACATGCCACGGCTGGCGCTGTCGGCTGGGTTATCACCTGATTTGATATATCGCCAGTTGCTCGACGGGATAACTTGCTTTATCTGCTCAACTCGATTGGCTACAAATGGTTTCCATCTTCCGCTATCTCCTTGAAGCCATCCAAGGACAGCGGTCGAGTCGGTCCACCCAAAGACCTTGATATGATGACCCGTCAATGCTTGCTGTATTTTGTTCATTAGTTTGGCCAATAATAGACCCCCTGATAATTCTAATTTCGGCAGGCTTAGATTTTTGTTTTTGGGAATTAATCTTGATTTTCCTGCTACCAGTGTTATCTTGTCGTTAACTTTACAGTATACAACACAGGCAAATGCTTTTATTGACGAATCGCAAAATCCATGCAATTCAATGCTGTCGGACTCACCGGTCTGGTACCATCTTGGAATTTTGAAGTCGTTGATGTACTGAAGGTCACATCGAATTTTCTCCCATTCTGTTCTGATGCTTCCGGGAAGTTCATCATCCCATTGTATGTTAGATAGCCAGACTTGCTTAAACAGGAGTTTGCATTTGGTGGTTAAGGGCGTATACCAGCCAACGGGGTCAAATATTTTTGAAATTTCCGATAATAGTGACCTTTTGGTCAATGTCTTCGGTGTCCCTGTGAAGTTGCTTTTCAACTGAAATGTAAACTGATCTTCAATTGGGTTCCACTTGATACCGAGTGTTTTTGTTGTTGATTCTAAATGCTTGAAGTTGAATTCTTCTTCTTTGTTTTGTGTTATGCTGACATCTTGTAAGATTTCGGCCTTATTCGATGACCATTTTCGTAGATTAAAGCCTCCTGATTTAAGAAGCTGTATTAAATCTGATTGTAGCTGTTTTGCTGATTCTAAAGTGAAACTTCCACTAACAAGGTCGTCCATATAAAATTCTTCTTGTAATGCTTGTGCTGCTCTGCTATTTGGGTACTTATGACCTTCGTCTATGGCTAGCTGCCTCAATGTCATCATGGCGAGGAAGGGAGCTGCCTTGGTCCCATACGTGATAGTTGCTAATTTGAATTCCTGCAACGGCTCATTTGATAATGATGATAATCTCCATACTATTTTTTGAAATTGCTGATGTTCAGGGGTCATCAATATTTGTCTGAACATTTTTGCTATGTCGGCGGTATATGCGTATTGATATTGTCGCCATCGCAGGATGAGGCTCATAAGGTCCTGTTGTAAATTCGGGCCTCGGTGCATTAAATCGTTCAAAGTGTAGCCAGTTGTCATTTTTGCCGATGCGTTGAAAACAACTCGTAATGCCGACGTCGTTGATTCCGCGCGCTCGACGCTATGGTGAGGTAAGTAGCAACTGGGTGTCTCGTTGCTAGTACACTCAACCATATGATTTAGTGATTGATATTCGGTGATAAATTCTTTGTATGCTTCTGCTAATTTCGGCTGTCTGATAAATTTGTTTTCGAGTTGACGAAATTGTGCCACGGCCATAGGTTTCGTAGCTCCTAGTTTTTCCTCAAAATCTGTTTTAAAAGGCATGTTCACGATATAACGGCCTTCTTCGTTGCCAGTTGTTGTTTTCTGATAATGATGTAAACAGTCGATGTCTTCTTGTGACATGTTTGATGTTTCTGATATATCTTCCACCGACCAAAATTTGTGAATATCTTCTACGTTGTTGAGAACAACGTTACATTGCAGCGTCTGCACATTTCCAGTCAAAATCCAACCTAGGCGTGTTTTTTGTACCAGAGGATGGCTTTTTCCGTGTCTGATGATACCTTCTTGTATGATATCAGAATAAATGTCGGCTCCAAATAAGATGTCTACCGGGCGGCTTGTGTAAAACTCTGGGTCCGCTAGATTAATGTTTTCTAAGAAATCCCATGACGGTTTCTTGAATGATTTGTTGGGCAAATTATTGATGAGGTTTCGCATAATACATACATCTGTGTTAAAGGTATACTCATTGTGTAGTGATGTACAAGTTATGTTAATGATGCCTTTGGAATTGTTTTCTTTTGAGCCGATGCCGAAAATTACACCTTTGCATTGTTCACGTGGTAATCTCAAAATTTGTGCTGCTTTTTCAGAAATCAAACTTGTTTGAGAACCTTGATCAATTAGAGCTCTCAAAGTCACCATTGATTGGTCCATTGCTTTGACCTTGATTAATGTTGTTGCTAGAAGTATTTCTGGTAATTCTTCTTGAGACACGTGGTTGCTATTGCTATTGTTAGGTTTCTTGTTTTCGACGGCAATTGCTTTGTGATTTGATGTGCTCGGGCTCGGGTAACCGTAGGCATCGTGAAGTAACGTGTTGTGATTTCCGCTACAAACGCGGCATCGTTTGAGCGAATGACACTCTTTGCCTTTATGATCGTATAAGCAATTTCTACATAAATTGTATTTCGCAATTACTTCCCGCTTGTTGCCAGTTTGTAATCCGAGAAATGCCTTACAGGCAAATAACTTATGGTCATTCGGACAATGTGGACATTTATAATGTTCATTATAATTGTTTGATGTTTTTGTAAATGAATATGATTTGGCATTCATGTTCTGATTAGTGCTATATGCTTTGTAAGAATGAAACTTCTTGTTGCTTGTTGAAGGTTCATTTTGATGCTGATGATTCTGATATGATTTTGATAAATCTGGTCTGCGACGGGATGATTCCAATGATGTAAATTTGTTTTCTAAGAACTCTAAAAAGTCTTCAAGAGTTGGTAATTCACGTGGTGTTTTCAAGGACTCCACGTAATCGTTGTGCGTTTCCGGGTCCAGTTTTTGAGTGAGCAGATGCACTATGATTGGATCCCACGTCGCTGTGTCTACTCCAAGATTTTTGATGGCGTGTAGACATTCATTGGTTGTGTCGTGAATTTTTTTGATAGATGCTGCTGAATGTTGCTGTGTGTTGGGAAGGCTTAGTAAAGTGTTGATATGAGATGAAAAAATCATCTTTTTGTTGTTGTATCTATGATTTAAAATATCCCAACATGTCTGATAGTTTTCTGAACTGATAAGTAAATGCTGGATCAGTTTTTCTGCTTCTCCTTTTAGTTTGCTCTTGAGAAATTGCATTTTCTGAGCGTTTGGGAGAGATGGGTTAGCGTGGATTGCTTCTGTAAATAAGTCCTTGAAGGACGTCCAATGCTGATAACTGCCGCTAAAAATGGGAATATCCATTTTAGGGGTTGATTTTTCTCTGTGGGTGACCGACCACATCTTGGTATTGATTTCTTTTTTGATTTTGTTAAACTGCATTTCGTATGTGTTGTAGTTCATCTCGTACGTTACGTTTTTTGTTTCTAGAATGCTGTCGATTTCCCAGTGAAGGGCATCTATGGCAGTCCATCATGCTTGTAGAGCCTTGAGGGCATCCTCAAACTCCCACTTTTCGTTGATATGTTCCAAGGTTATGTTAGATACAGTTCTGACAAATGCTCTAAAGTTGCTGGCTTGCTTACGTAACATCTCGTCAGTTTTGCTGAGCGATCCGCGGGTTGCTGTTTCTATTGCTCCTGTGTTGGTAGGGGCAACATCATCATTGCTTGTAGTTCCCGACAAAAGCGTTTCTGTTGGTTGTACCGGGGGTTGATCTTGGCGGGGTGGATCCGCACGGTCGCGAGGACTTGGCTGGGGCGATAGTCCTATTTTTGATGTTGCTGGGTCTGCTAGTGTAACTACTGGCTTACGTTCCGCCTTCATAAAGGCGCTAACATGCTGCCTTGTGGCCAGGTAAAATTGCTCCGTGACGCCGTATTGATTTTCGGAGAAGTAAGGATGATCAAAGTGTTCCCCCTCACAAAGCTTCTCGTGGTTTGCTTGAAATTCGGCCCCATACTGGTCAAGAATTTGTAACCTTCTTGGGATCCTTTCGGGCGTCTTGCGGTCTGCTCCGTCTTTTTTAAAGTTTTCAAGAAACTTTCTCATAGCTTCCATAAGCTGAGATTGGGTATCCAATATCTCCTGAATAGATCCCATTTTGATAGTAAAAATATACTTAACTGCACAAGTTGCTGTTGATCTGCTGTATAGTTGCTGTTATGCTCTGTGATGCAGCTGCTAGTGCTGCGATGCTGGTAAAGCAATGTTCCTGTTTCCTATGTACAGTGTAGACGCCTTCTCAATCTGACTGGTGAGACCCGCTTGTGGGAGGCCAGTCAAACCGATGCGATACTGCACTTTGGACACTCAAGGACACTACTTTTCTGCTCGAAGGACCAAATTGATGTACGGGCTGCTAGTGTCACATACACCAATTATGAAATGTTGTTTGCTGGATGTAATAATAACTCACTAATATAGTAGAAAATACACTCTTTAATTATAAAGTCAAAGTAAACTATAAAAGCGCGATATTATGAATGATAATGCTAATGAGGACACGTGTGCTTGTTGTCTAATGTGAACGTGTACTGACGCGTATGTCAATGCTTTACGCGATTGTTGGTTATTTCGCTGAGATGGCAATGTGCGGTATGTGGACCGTACAATGATTTTAAACTATTTTACGATTTGTGTTTCCCTTTTGTTAAAATAAAAATACAAAATATCAAAAGGCCGCAATGGATATCCAATGGCATAAGAAAATGCTGCAAACGTAAGAGACAGCTTCTCTGGAACTATCGTATCTCTAAAAAAATTGAAGATAAGCTATACCTCAAACAATATTCAAAACGACTAAGAAAAATAACCAAACTTACTCAAAAAGCTCAAAATGACTTTTTAATCTTAAACTCGTCGAACAAAACAAAAGCTACATGGAATGTGATTAAAAAGGCAAAACAAAACACTCCCAGGGAAACAGTCTCAAAAATAAATATTAATGGTACTATTGTTCAAGACCCAACAGACATTGCAAATAACCTTAATAATTACTTTATTAACATAACTGATAGTTTTAATAATAACCAAAATAATGATAATAGTTTAAATGGGATCACTAATCGAAACCCACTTTTACAAAATATTACCCGGAATCCCAATTCACTATTTATGACACCTGCGACACCCGATGAAGTTCATAAAATTATTATGTCTCTTAAAAATACACCAAGTGTAGGGTACGATGAGATCGCAACCAAAGTAATCAAACATACATCGGTAATTATTGCACCAGTGATAAGTTACATCGTTAACCTATGTATTGAACATGGTACTTATCCTGAAAAGCTAAAAATAGCTATTATAAAGCCAATCCATAAAAAGGGGGATAAAGAAAATGTGAAAAATTATAGACCTATAGCACTCATTCCGGTTTTATCTAAGATTATTGAAAAAGTCATGTATAATAGACTGTATCAGTTTTTTGAACATTTTAATATATTTGCAAGTGAACAAAAAGGCTTTCGTAAAAATAAATCGATAAATCTTGCAATCTTTGACTTAGTAAAAAAAGTAGCTATAGATATGGATAAAAGGCAATGCGTTTCTGTCATGTACATGGATATGACTAAAGCGTTCGTCTTTGTTTGTCATGATATATTAATAGATAAATTAGAAAAATATGGTGTAAGAGGTAATGTTCTTGATCTCGTGACGTCTTACCTGCGTAATAGATCACAAATGACTCAAATAAGTAAAATCTGTCCCAAATTAAAAACTGAAGTCATGTTTTGCTCAGATTTAAAAGAATGTAAAATAGGTGTACCACAGGGGAGTATAATGGGCCCACTTCTATTTCTGGTCTATATTAACGACCTGCCACGTGTTACGAAACACCCTATGGTATTATTCGCTGATGACAGCACGGTTATTTTTAGTAACCCAAATCAAACAAGCTTAGAATCTGAAATCAATTCAACATTAGAACTAGTAATAGAATGGCTTACTAGAAATAACCTTAAAATCAATCTCGAGAAAACGAAAATTATGAATTTCAAACTGAGAGGTGACATTGTGTGTCCTATGAATGTCAACTATGGAGGTTTTGCTATAGATGAGACGAAGTCAACCAAGTTTCTAGGACTCGTGGTAGATAACAATATGAATTGGAAGATGCACATTGACCACTTATGTAAGAAACTCAACCAATACTCCTATGCTCTATATATGCTGCAAAAAATTGTAAATACAATAGCTGTATTAACTGCATATCATGCGTATGTAACCTCTATACTTAGATATGGTGTAATTTTCTGGGGAAACTCTACAGAACGGGAACAGGCTTTCAAAGCTCAAAAGAAATGTTTAAGATCTGCATGCAACCTGTTACCCACAGAGTCCTGCAAACCACATTTTATCAAGCTTAAAATATTAACACTACCATGTTTATACATTTATGAGACTGCTATCTTTGTAAAAAGTAATACCTATTTGTTTAAAAATTTTAACAGTGCACGACTTCAAGGAAAAATTAGATCAGATATGCTAAAAAGTGCACTTCTCTCCAAAGGTGTCCTTGGAATGGCTCCCAAAATTTATAATAAATTACCTTTTGATCTAAGACAAATTGAAAATTTAGCTCAGTTCAAAGCTCGATTAAATGATCTACTAATTAAGAAAGCATATTATAGACTAGATGATTTCTTTATTGATAAATGTGAATAAATAATGCCTTGACATAAACCTATTCATAATATGAAATAATGTTTAAAACTAGCATAATAATAATAAATATATATTTGTGTGCCTAACGGTGAAACATAGATGTACTTGTTACTTGTAATAATTGTATGCCACCTGTTACCTACCTATGTTTGACAAATAAACCATTTTGATTTGATTTGATTTGATTTGACCAGAATAGATTTAACACCGTCCTATATAGGTACGAGCCAAGGCAAAAATTGCAAGTGTGTGTTTTTACCCGCAAAATCGAAAGAAAAATTACATTGCCGTCTATGAACATTTTATTGGCTGGAAACGAGAAAAAGAGAATTATTAACAACTTGAATAAAACTTTAAACTTACCAGCAAAGGCCTTAAATGCGACCCTTCACATCAATTGCTCTAAAAATTGTAGGTACTTTTAATTTTTATCAGACAGAAGTAAATATAATTGCCCCTTTCAATTACTGTTTTAAATTTGTATTCTTGCAATTTTTCGCAAATTTATTAAAAAACGTTGTTTGGTACACGTGTGGAAGTGTCATTTTAACTCGTCCCGAGTCTTGACCCTCGCCTTGCAGCTCAGGCCAAGACTCCTCGGGACTCGTTCAAAATGACATACTTTCCACACTTGCATCAAAAACTACTATTAATACTCTTAATAGGTATAATATTATAAACTAAAACAATAGTCGAAATAAAAAGGAGGGAATTTTCAAGTCGCGAGTATACCTATATATAAAAGTAAAATCAAAATCAAAATCAAAATCAAAATCATTTTATTCAAAATAGATCCATGTAGAATGCTTTTTGAAGGTCATTGCTATACATATACAATTCAAATCATCTTACAACTAAGTCATAAATACCCTAAAATACTAAGTCATATTACTTTATGAGATTTACAATCAAAACTGGTTAAAAACAAGCTTAAATAATTAACACTAACACAATTATTATTAACATTAATTCTCCAACCATATGTTTTCGTCTGAAAAATAATCGTCTACTTTATAATAAGCTTTCTTCTTCAAGGTTTGCTTTACCGTAGTCTTGAATCTATTCTCATTCATATTTAGAATATGATCAGGTATTTTATTATAGCAGCGTGTACAGAGTCCCACAAATGACTTTTGGATCTTACTTAGTCTAGTTCTTATTCCTAACAGTTTATCCTTATTTCTAGTATTCCTATTATGAATGTCACATCTCCTTCGAAATAAAGTCAAGTTTTTTCTTACATGCATAATGTTTTCATAGATATATTGGCTAGGTACAGTCATAATATTAATTGTTTTAAATAATTCTCTTAGGGAGTCACGGGTTCTCATTCCATATATTGCACGAATCGCTCGTTTCTGTAATATGAAAATTGCGTCCACATCTGCAGCTCTGCCCCACAATAACAATCCATAGCACATGACACTGTGAAAGTAAGTAAAATAGACGAGTCTTGCAGTATCCTCATCGGTTAATGCCCTTATCTTTTTCACAGCATATACAGCCGAACTTAATTTTTTTGCGAGTATTGCAATGTGAGGGCCCCATTGCAGTTTAGAATCTACAGTTATACCCAGGAAAACCGTGTTTTCCACAATTTGCAAATCCTCCCCATTAATTTTCAGACCTTGTACACAATGTTTAATATTGGGAAGCTTAAAGTGTAGACATTTAGTTTTTTTAGAATTTAGTACTAAGTTATTTGCCGTAAACCACTCATGGGCCCGTTGAAGAGCATCATTTATAATGCGTACATCCTGAGATCCTCTTTTGACTTTAAAAATTAATGACGTGTCATCTGCAAGGAGTATTATTTTGGATAGGTGTTCCGCCATGAATGGTAGATCATTAATATAAATTAGAAAGAGGATAGGACCTAGAATTGATCCTTGGGGAACACCTATTCTAACAAGAGACCCTGCTGATCTAGTTCCATTTACTAGTACACTCTGAACTCTATCTGACAAATACGATTTCAATAAGTCCAGAGACTTCCCTTTAATACCATAGTGATTTAGTTTGATTAGCAGAGTCTGATGGTCAACACAATCAAACGCCTTTGATAAATCACAAAATATGGCTATCGTATCTTTTTTTTCCTCCCAAGCTTCGAAGATATATTTGATCAAGTTTATTCCCGCGTCTGTAGTAGAACGGCCTTGTGTGAAACCAAATTGTTGTGGATGAAATAAATAATTGTTATTAAAATGCTGGAGTAGTTGTGTCATAATGATTTTCTCAAAAATTTTACTCAGTACTGGCAAGACAGAAACAGGCCTATAATTGCCAGGATCCTTGGTGTCGCCGTAGAAGAATAAAGATAAGTTCTCGAGGTTACTGTAATTTTCTAGGTTACGTACCTAAAGGGTCAAAAACGGGACCCTATTACTAAGACTGTTGTATGTGTTGCCGCCATTTAATAAAGCAAATACTAAAAAACATAATGAAATAAATATTTACGGGGACTATTGTTTTTAAATTTCCTTATTTCGGCATTTTCCTTATATTCATTCGACTCTTACGTCACAATCGCAAGATGCCCAAACCAGTCCGAGTACTAATTATTTTTTCACGAATATAGCTTTATTACCCGGCGTCCCTAGAAACGCGGTCAAGATCAAGACCAGAGATGGGTATTGTTCCACGCCACCCAGTTGCTTCACCGAGACCAGGACTACCACAACCACACAAACGTTTTCCGTGGCTCCCTTAAAATTGAAATACGAAATAAGGTCTATGATTTCGGAAAATTAAACACAATAGAAAGTTATCTCTTTTCATCTTCGCTACCTCAAAAGCTCAAAACTGGATTTAGACGGTAATTTGAAAAGAAAGATAAAGAAAAATATATTAGCTATTAATTTATCTTACTGTTATTGTAAATATATACAAATTTCTATAGAATGTATTCTAAATAATAACAAAATTCTTCCACATGATATTTACTTATTATTATTTAGCAAGACGAGGCATACGGATTTACGGATACACTTGCGCGTACTCACCATAAACAAACATTCGCGCCCACACACACTCACTCATACACACACACCCTCTCTTAGTCCTTAATAAAATAGAAAAATAAACTACAAACAGTGTAAACCATGCGTGCGGTAACCCTATACTGTTGTAAGTCATAAATTTCATATAAATATAGTTTTGTATAACGTCAAGATATTGTTATGGGGAAGAGCACAGCTTACCCTAAAGCACAGGTTTTACCTATTTAGGAGCAGTCGCTAGCTATAAGGAAAATTTGTAAAGATGTTTAACGAAATAAATTATTATTATTCCTTTATTTATTTCGTATCTTAGTCTAGGTTTCCACAAAATATGTATATAGAAAGTAAAATACAATAAAGAAATTACAAAATATATAAACACATTATAAAAAACCTAACCTAGGGTGCCGCCGGCAGCGGGGCAGGGCCCAGGCTACCGGTGGTTAGGGCTGCAGAGAGAGGAACCTCCTGACAATGCGCGTCGTGTCCAGGAGTACCGCTTTCTGTATCTGACCCTTGATCCAACCATCTACCGAGAGTCTCTTAAGATGTTTGTCGAGACTCTTCGCTATAAGACCGTTCGCCGAAACGACTATCGGGACAATGATCGTCGAATCAACATCCCTCATGGCGGTTACCTCGTGAGCCAAGTCAAGGTACTTGCTGAGTTTGTCCTTCTTGGCCTTCACAAGGTTCTCGTCATGGGGGATGGTGATGTCGACGAGCACTGCCTGGCGCTTGGATCGATCTACCAACACGATATCAGGCTTATTGTCTACAATAGTCCTGTCCGTGATGATAGATCGATCCCAATAGAGCGTGGCACGACCATTCTCAAGAACTGGCATCGGTGCGTACTTATAGTACGGCACCTCAGACCCCACAAGACCGTATCGAAGAGCAAGTTGCTGGTGAATAATCCTGGCTGACTTGGTTATGTCTGTGCAAGTACTCGCCATTAGCAAGATGAGAACAACCGGAGATTATATGCCTGAGTGACTCACCGGGACGGCGGCATGCCCGACAAATGTCGACCGTACCGTCCTTCAGTATATATCTCCGGTAATTGTTCGTCATCATTACTTCGTCCGCAATTGCACAGACAAAACCTTCGGTTTCCCCGAAGCGTAGCCAGTTCACCGACGCGAGCAGATCTACATCGGGCCCCGTAAGGGCCTTGTCGAGCCGCCCGTGTAGCTCCTTGCTCTTCCATACAGCCCTGCGGTCATCGGTGCTAAGCACCTTTGGTCTGCGCCAGTTCTCGTTTGCCAAGGAGAGAGGTGAGGCCTTTGTCAACTGCTACTACATCGCGATGAATCCCACACTCGTTTTTTAGGAAATACTCCCTAAGACTGCACACCTCGCGGTTATGGAGGTCCTTGGCGTTTAAAAAGCCACGGCCTCCACACTTACGCGGAATGTACAGTCTCATAACGGACGAGCGTGGGTGCCTCATGCGATGTGTAGTGAGCAGCTGACGGACCCTCGTATCCAGGGCGTCCAGGTCAGTCTGAGTCCACCTTAGTATGCCAAAGGAGTAAGTGAGCAGAGGCATCACCCAAGCGTTGAAGGCGCGCGCCTTATTGCCACCGGACAAAAGACTGTTAAGTACTTTTGTCAAGCCACAAAAGAAACGCTCTTTCAACACCTGCCTATTGTCTCCGTCCGCAATACCCAATGACTGTGACATACCAAGGTACTTGTAGGTTTCAGCTTCGGAGATAGACCTGAGGGACATTGTCTCAGAAAGTTGTAAGTTCGCGGAATTTACGACTTTCCCCCGCTGTACATGCATGACCGCACACTTGTCTACACCAAACTCCATTTTGATGGCGCTACTGAAAGTTTCTGTTACTTCCAGTAGTTCCACCAGATCCTGACGTTTTGGTGCATACAGCTTAAGATCATCTATGTACAGAAGATGAGAAATTACCTCACCTCCTCTTCGAAGCCGGCAACCTAGTACTGAATCCTTCAGCAGAGTGCTGAGTGGATTCAGGGCTAGGCAGAACCAGAGAGGACTCAAACTGTCACCCTGGAAAATACCTCTCTCAATCCTTATCAAGTCCTGCGGGCCAGGGGGGCCATCCCCACCACCTGGTTGACGAAGGAATGTGGTCCACTGCCTCATACATGCGCCTAAGAGGGATCTTAGAGCTGTATCGATTTTATACAGCTCTAAGATCCTCTCCAACCATGAATGAGGCACCGAATCATAGGCCTTCTTATAGTCAATCCAAGCGGCCGAGAGGGACCCCTTGTTCCGCCGGACTTGTTGGCAAATGGTCGTGTCAATGAGGAGGAGCTCCTTAGTACCACGGGACCCAACCCTACACCCATTCTGAGAAAAGGCCAAAACGTTGTTCGCAACAATGTGCGTGTAAATTTTTGTTCTCAGAATGGATGTAAGGAGCTTGTATAAAGTGGGCAAGCACGTGATGGGTCCATAGTTTTTAGCTTCCGTGGTACTACCGGACTTATGAAGCAGGAAGGTAACACCAGTAGTCATGAAAGATGGCAGGGAACCAAGCTCGAGGGCGTCTTGAAGTTGTGTTGCCAGACGTTCGTGTGAGGATCGAAACCACTTGATCCAAAAGTTGTGCAACCCGTCTGGCCCAGGACTTTTCCAGTTCTGGGTCGTACTGGCCGCACACCTTACATCATCGGGGCTGATAGTCACAGCCCCCATGGCTTCGATCGGCTCACACTCACGTCTGACAACATTCATCCATTCGCCCTCGCTCGGTGTGCTCGACTGGCATCGACCAGATACTACGCCAGAAGTTAATCATGGCAGTAGGATCTTGCAGTTGCCCGCCGCTCACACATTGGTCGGTTCCCTCCCACTTTCGGTATACCTTCCTTTGGTCACTTTGAAAGAGACGATTCTGCTGGAATCGATCCACACGCTCTCTGTAGCGACGAATACGGCTTGCCCATGCATAAACTTTCTGGTTTAGGTAGTCGATGCGGTCCGTGACATATGCCATGTAATCGCAGGGCCTGGTGCCAGTCCCCGCGAAGGCTTGTGTCACGTAGCGCATCACACGGGGGCGGTTGTTGCCCCCCCTAAAACAGATTAGCTTGGCAATGAGAGTCCTAAACAAGCTGATACGCCGCTCGATCCGTACTTGCCAGACAGGAACACCCCCGGCGGTCCGAGGTGCTCGGTCAGTGTCCGGGAATCTGACATGAGCAACGCGGCACGCCGAGATGGCCCCACAGTTAATGATCGAGTGGGTATCAGCTATTATTATTATTATTATTAAAGAAAAATATTTATTCCATAAAGCACACACAGACAGGACATTACTGGCATAACAGTGTTATATTAATTATCGTATGCGGATTAAGGATTTTTCCAATAAGTCCAGCAATGTGTGCGTAAAAGAAAAGGCTCAGACACAGCATGGTGCTACAATTCGCAAACAAAGAAAAACTGCAACACCAATTAATAGGGTCTCCTTTATTAAAGACCTAGGTTTTGTGTTCGATTCACGTATAACTTTCCACGATCACATTCGTACTCTTGCTGCCGACGGTTTTCGTAGATTGGGTTTTGCTATGCGCAACGCCAGAGATTTTCACGACCTTGGGGCTATAAAGTTGCTGTTTAATGCTCTGGTGAGGAGTATATTGGAGTCGTCTGCTGTAGTCTGGAGCCCTTGCGAGTCTTCTTACAGCTTACTTCTGGAAAAAGTCTTGAAAACTTTTTTGAGATTTTTATACAAAAAAATGTACGGATATATTATCCCTACTTATACCCTACTAAGTTTCTTCTCGGAAGTCTAGGTTTCCATTCCCTTGAAGTGAGGCGCAATTTCAGTCTGCTTACCTTGGTCTGCCGTGTGCTGCGAGGAGAGTCAGATTGCCTAGAGCTGATAAATAATTTAGTTAGGTTGTATGTTCCGGATGTCCCTCGAATCACACTTAGACCCCGTACGAGACCGTTGTTGGCTGTGCCAGCAGCTCGTACTGTGTCGCACAGGAACTCGCCGCACCTCCGGGCCTTGACGCTGCTCAATGCACTTCTGGTGTCAACACCGGAATATAATCAGCACCTCTAGCACAACTTTGACACGCGACTCTTTCTCGCGCTAGATATGCTACCTATCCCTTTCTGTACAGTATCGCTAGAGAGTGATCGGTGATGCTATGTCGCGCGACATAAGTCGCGAACCATAGTTGTGCTAGACGGGCTGTTTGCGTGGCGAAGGACGGCTGTGTGTACTGCGTGTTTGAGGTACTGTGAGTTGATGGATGACAGGACTACTAGTGTTCCTCTTTGATAAGTGTACATTTAGTTTCACAGTGTATTAGATTTAATTCTGTAATGCTGTGTAAATATATTTATTAATAAATAAAATAGATAAATAAATTTTGTCAAAGCCCAACAGGGAGCCCGGGGCCCGATTTAAACAAAGCAACGCTACAAAACTAAAATAAATAAACTAATAGCAGCAATATTAGAAAATAACAAATAAATAAATAATCGTAATCTTCTAAATATATAAAAGAAGAAACTGACTGACTGACTGACATATCAACGCACAGCCCAAACAAATTTGGCACGTAGGTTCCTTATAAGGTATGGAGTGCACTAAGAAAGGATTTTTCAAAATTATAAAGGGGTGAAATGGGGGTCCAAAGTTTGTATGGGGAAACAAGATTAGTTAGACTATTTTATTCGAAACTTCACAGGAGTATCTCTAACAATAAATAGGTAAACACGTGTTTCAGGTTGTTTTGAAAATTCAACCCCTAAAAGGGGAAATTGTGGTGTCAAAGTCTGACAATCAACATGGGTATGGTTTCTATGGTTTATCGGGTCGCTGATTACGAAAACAATAACGATTTTAATATCCAACGTGGCGGACGTGAAATACCATATCTCCAGTTGGGGTGCGATGGGGTTGAAATGTCTAAATATCAATATGGGTGTCTTATTTAAACGCACAGCCGAAACCGCTGGTTCCTTAGGTCTAGGGGTGCACGAAAGATTTTTCAAAATTCACCCCCCAAGGGGGTGAAAAGGGGTTGAAAAAAATTGTTTGGGGAAACAAGAGTACTTGGAAGAGGGAAGAGGGAAGAGGGAAGAGGGAAGAGGGAAGAGGGAAGAGGGAAGAGGGAAGAGGGAAGAGGGAAGAGGGAAGAGGGAAGAGGGAAGAGGGAAGAGGGAAGAGGGAAGAGGGAAGAGGGAAGAGGGAAGAGGGAAGAGGGAAGAGGGAAGAGGGAAGAGGGAAGAGGGAAGAGGGAAGAGGGAAGAGGGAAGAGGGAAGAGGGAAGAGGGAAGAGGGAAGAGGGAAGAGGGAAGAGGGAAGAGGGAAGAGGGAAGAGGGAAGAGGGAAGAGGGAAGAGGGAAGAGGGAAGAGGGAAGAGGGAAGAGGGAAGAGGGAAGAGGGAAGAGGGAAGAGGGAAGAGGGAAGAGGGAAGAGGGAAGAGGGAAGAGGGAAGAGGGAAGAGGGAAGAGGGAAGAGGGAAGAGGGAAGAGGGAAGAGGGAAGAGGGAAGAGGGAAGAGGGAAGAGGGAAGAGGGAAGAGGGAAGAGGGAAGAGGGAAGAGGGAAGAGGGAAGAGGGAAGGGCATAACCTGAAAACCAACAGGGGGTTTCTATGGATTATCGGGTCGCTGATTACTAAAAAAAGAACAATTTTAAAATTCAACGTGGCAGGCGTGTAATAACACCATTTCTCATGTTATGGTGCCATGGGGTAGAAATGTCAAAATATCAATATGGGTGTCGTTTTTAAACGCACAGCCCGCTGATTCTAGAGAGTCCAAATTTGGAACGTAGGTTCTAGGGGCGCACTAATAAACGATTTTTCTAAAGGGGGTGAAATAGAGATCCAAAGTTTGTATGGGGAAACAAGATTAGACTATTTTTTTCGAAACTTGTCAGGAGTATTCCTGAATTTCCTAACTATAAATAGGTAAACACGCGTTTCAGGCCTTTCAAGAATTCAACCCCTAAAAGGGGGAAATATGTTGACAAAATCTGAAAATCAACATGGGTATTATTTTAATTATTTATCGGGTCTCTGATTACGGGTACAGCAATAATTTTAAAATTCAACGTAGCGGACGTGAAATACCATTCCCCTGTCGGTGCGATGGCGTTGAAATTACTAAATATCAATATGGGTGTCATTTTCATGGTTTTTTGGGACGTTAATTGCGAAAATGGCATCAATTGATTGATTGAAATGGCACAATTTAATATCGTGGTCATGAAAATTCTTGAAAGCATTTGTGCCTAATTGCAATTCAATCGGTCCAATAGTTATGCAGCAAATCGGTTGTAACAGACAGACTCACAGGCATCAGCTACAAGTGATCCTATAAGGGTTCTTTTTTTGCTTTTGAATGAATGAATGAAAATCATTTATTTGCGAGAATTCAAGTGTGTACAATTAGGTGACATTTTATCGAGTCATGAATGTGAATTCTGCCTCATATAGGCGTGCAACATTTAATATCTTAACTAATAATAAATTATCATTTACTTAAATTAAACAAATTCCTTACAATTAAACAATAACCTGTTATTCCATATTATTTATGTCTACTCGTATTATAAATGAATAGTAATAAATAATAACCTATAATTTTATTTTTAAAATTAATAATGATAATATAAATGTCATGAATTGGGTTTAAAATAATAATTACATCAAGTTGACATTTTAAAATAATTATGGCACAATTAATAATTACAAAGTAACTTCATCCTCTAAGTACCTACTCCCTAACTGAGTAGAAGCATTTCTCAACTAGCCATTTATGAATTTTTGTTTTAAATAAATTTAGTGGTAATATTTTAATATCATTCGGCAATTTATTAAATATTTCTATTGACATAAAATATGCATTGTTTCTTACAATTTTTAACTTATATGCAGGGACACGTAAACGGATGTCTGTTCTTTGAGGTATTGGCCTCTGTCGTAGTGACTTACTAAACTAACCTCAAAAAATTGTGAGTGCTGCTTAACAAATATAGCTATCTGTTTTATGTACATGCTAGCGAGAGTAAGTAATTTATGTTTTTTAAAAAGAGGTTTACATTATTCATTATATCCTGCTTGACATAAAGCTCTTACACATTTTTTTGGACTAGAAAGACATTATTTGCATATGTTGAGTTTCCCCATAACAGTATACCGTACTGCAAAACAGAGCCGACATATCCATGGTAAGCAGTCAAGGCTATTTCTACCGCACCCACTTCTCTCAATCGCCTTAGCGCAAAAACAAAGCATGTTAACTTTTTACACATTCCTTCGATATGAATTTTCCAATTACAATATTTATCTAAACTTATACCTAAAAATGTTGTATATTCTACCTCTTCTATTTGAATATTTGAATACTTTACTATTAACCTAGTAGGATTTCTTCTCACTGAATGAAACTGCATCATTTTCGTTTTTGCCAGATTTACATTTAAATTATTTTCATCCAGCCATTTTATAATTTGAGTGATAGTTTGGTTAATGTCATCTTCAAAATTTACAATATTGTTACACTTAATCAGAACCGTGATGTCGTCAGCAAATAAGATTGTTTCATGGGAAGTTATTTCCGGTAAGTCGTTTATATAAAGGAGGAATAAAATTGGCCCCAGGATACTTCCCTGCGGAACTCCATAGCCATTCCTTTTGTACTCTGATCTTATTTTTTCCCTTTTTGCAGATTTTGACACCTGGGTTACTTCAGTGCACTGAAACCTGTTATTGAGATAGCTTGCTTTCAAATCTCCAGCTGTGCCTCTAAACCCATATCTATACAGTTTTGAGAGTAGTTTCCCATGATGAACAAAATCAAAAGCTTTGCTCATGTCAAAAAACAGTGCAACGATTGGTATGTTGTTATCTACGCTTCCTGTTACCGATTTAACTAGTTTAAAGTTAGCTAAAGTCGTTGATTTCTGACTCTGGAAACCGTTCTGTTCATCTTTTATAATTTTATATTTTGTAATGAACTCCTTGATTCTACTATAAATAGCCTTTTCTATTACTTTTGATAAAACTGGTATGAGTGTAACTGGTCTGTAATTATCTATATTTTTAGGATCATTCTTTTTGAATAGAGGCTTGACTAGCGAATATTTCAGTCTATCAGGAAAGGTTCCCTGTTGGAAGCATAAATTAATGATGTAGCTCAGAACAGGGGCAACAAAGATCGCGCATTTTTTTTAAATCTTAGTATTTAGTTCATCGTAGCCGACAGCATTCGTATTATTCAATGATAAAATTATTCAGCATATTTCATCAGGACTAGTAGGAGTTAAGAATATGGTAGCATTACAACTTTTCTATAGTGAATGTTCAGGTTTACAAAATTTATTACATCTAGTTTTATAAAGTGGTCATTGAATGTCGACGCAATCTTTTTTGCTTCTGTTATCGTAGTACTTTCATGTTCTATTTCTTTTATATATTTCTTGATGCTGTTTGTTTGAAGTGTGGGACTTTATTATGTTCCAAACAGCTTTGCACTTGTTTTTTGACTTTTGCAATAATTGCTGGCTCCCTAGCTGATGAGATCTTGAAATACATTTCCTTAATGTACGTGAATACTTTATATTATTATTTTTATGCTTAGTTTTATTGGAGGTTGTATACTGGTATCGGAAATACAGCTTCCTTTTGACTGCACAAGATCTTTTAATGCCTTTTGTAATCCACCTTAGTTTATTTGATTTATTCGTGAATTTAACTGTATTTTTAGGGAAACATAAGTTAAAAAATAGTATTAATGTTTCATGGAAGCAAGCAAATGCTTGGTTGCTATCCGTTTCCATAAACACTTCAGAGAAAGACAGTAAAGCCAAGCAATCCACAAATTTGTTTATATTACTTTTATTGAAATCACTTTTTACTTCCTGCCAGCATTTGTTTAACTGTTTTAGATTGAGTTTAAATTTTAACAGTTGCGCCGTATCATGATCAGATAGCCCTAATTTACATATAGATCCCTTAGCATTTCTTACGTTACTAGCTATATGGTCTATGCACGTAGTTTTTCTCGTTGGCTTGTTAATATGTAATTGTAGATGGTATGTGGACAATACAGTCTTCAGTTTTTTTGAACATATGTTTTCTTTAAGGGTATCTTTATTCAGGTCTCCTGTTACTATTATACGTTTTTTATCACGTTTTGTTAATTTAGCTAACAGCTTATTTAATTTATCAAAGAAGATGCTGATGTTAGACTTTGGAGTTCTATAAATACATAATATAACTAAATTACTATTTATTACTTCAATGCCACAGCATTCAAAACTTTTATAGGTAGTAAATTCATTTGTCAATTCTAAACTTTTACAATCGATATCATTGCGAACCAAAATACACACCCCACCTCTCTTTTCATTTGGCCGTGAGTAAAAAGACTTTAATTGAAAATTATTTACTTTAACCAGTTTTTCGTCCCCTGGTTTTAAGAAGGTTTCAGTAAGACAAATCGCCATAATATCATTTTTGCATTCCATACTTTCAATTCCGAGTAGTAGTAGGTCCTGTTTGTTTAATATTCCTGCTATATTTTGATGAAAGACAATATGATTCTTGTGACTCTTGCTACTTATTCACGAAAAAATGTGTTCGTTGATTTCGTTCTTCCTGTGTTTTCTACATCACTGCTATTGTTGGACTTATCGTTCCGATGTAAGGTGTCATTTTCTTTCTTGGAGTTGACGTCGTCTTTACTGGTGGCTACTGTAGTGTTGTGTTGATTCCTTTGTAGTTCATCGTCATCTACATCATAATACTCTTTTGAGGTATGGAATGAGACCCGTTATCCTAATAGATGTTTTTAATTTGTATTTGGTGCCATCTCGATTGTCGTCAAGGCCACTGCGGGCGGCGGCGCGGCGCGGTGGGACTGGAGGAGTAGTCATCGGAAAACTTCCTGCAGCCGTAATAAATGCATTCAAGCTTTTCAACAATAAAACGGCTAGACGGATATGCAGATTATACCCTAACTTTAACAAATAGCCTACTTTTTATTCTGAAAAAAAGAGTATTGTTCCGGCTATGGGAGCAAAGATAATTTATATTATATAGGAATGCGAGCGAAGCCGCGGGTTATTGCTAGTATCATTATAAAAGAAAAAAATTATAAGAAATATTATATACGTTCATTAATAAGGAATATTATATACGTGCATGCGATAATTATAGTACAATACGATTAAAATCAGTTAACGATTCGGATTGTATATCTATCTTGCTCGTACTTATGCGATTTTAATAAGAGCGTGCGAGAGAGGGGTAAAAGCCGAATCGTTAACTAATTTTAATCGTATTGTAGTAATATAAGTATGTATATGTAGGTGTAGAGCATGTGTGTATGGAAAGAAAAAGCAAAAACAAAGCAGAACAAGCAAAATTAAACTTCACGCTGATGAAATTATAAAGTACACAGTCCCTCAGTCCCAGTCCCAGATTCCAGTGCTTGGCTAGCCAACATCAAGGCTCGTAGTTTCCGCTGGAAAGTAAGTTTAGAGCCACATTTTCTGAATGGAGGCGGCAGGTCATTCCAGCATTTAGTAGCCTGGAACCGGAAACTACCACGAAATGCTGCACATTTGTACCGAGGAATGATGAGCGGAATTTAGTTGTGCCAATCGGTTTTTTTTTAGATTTCAAGACCAATCATTATTGGCAGTATATAAAGGACCAGTTGTAATCTTCGCAGAGTAAGTTAGGTAAGTATAAGGCGATGTGAATTTAAAGGTATTTAACAATATTTTACTGTAGTAAATTAAATTGAATTATTGTAATTACTTGTTCTTTTTAATACAACTCTACTCTACTACTAGCATCCATAACACAAGCCGACTACCTATAGAGCTTACTGAGAGACTAGATTGTTTTGTGTGATGTAGTCCAATATTTATTTATTTTATTTATTTATTTATTTATAATGCGGCGGTCTTATCGCTTTTTAGCGATAAGACCGCCTGTTGTCTACCGTTATTTATAAATTGTATTTGTCTTGTTTCCTTTTGTAAACTTTTATTGGTGTGCAATAAAGTATTGTATTATTATTATTCCCTTTATTCATTTTTGTACTTAGGCTAGGTTTTTTTTACAATAAATTTATATAAAAAGTAAAATATAAAAAATACATTACAAATATAAACACATTCTAAAAAAACCTAACCTAGGGTGCCGCCGGCAGCGGGGCGGGGCCCAGGCTACCGGTGGTTAGGGCTACAGAGAGAGGAACCTCCTGACGATGCGCGCCGTGTCCAGGAGTACCGCCTTCTGAATCTGACCCTTGATCCAGCCATCTAGCGAGAGTCTCTTAAGATGTTTGTCGAGACTCTTCGCTATAAGACCGTTCGCCGAAACGACTATTATTATTATTATTATTATTATAACTTATCTCTTCTTTGTAAGTACCCGTATTTTACAGAAATAATAACGCATTAATTATTTCTGTAACATACGGGTACTTAAATACAGGTAAATACTTCGTTAATTGAATGAATTGCGGGTAAATTAAATAAATTTTTGTATACCTCCAAGATGTTTATTTATTACTTAAGTAGTATGTTTTAATATAGCCCTAATTAGTTTATTTGAAATCCCGGTATTATTAAAATTAATCCAGTCTACATAATTCAATAAAACTAGAGCAACATCAGCGCCGAAACGAAACTATACGTCTGTATAAAAGCATCTGAAGAAGTAGAGAACACTCCATTTTTTCATTTGTGCAATGAAGTTTAAATAAATAAATAACTATCCGATGCCTGTTATCATTTAATTATCGCACGATAAACGCGACCGTATTAGATCAATAGCGTAAGACCACATTAGACAAACTAGTAAGAAAATATCTTTTAAGTACCATTATCAATTTTGACCTTTGTTCTACCGGGAATCGAAGCAAGATGTCACACCACGACACCATTAACCGTGAACCGGTCCGGCACATATTTGAATAACTAAATCCATCTAAGCATCATTATTTATCACGCAAGTTTGGAGAGATGACAGAATGACATGATAGCTATCGGAATTTGGTGTTACATTTGGATAACATGATCATTGAAGATAAAAGGAAATGCCATTGAAAATTAATTAGGCAATAAACAATTTAAAAATAATCATAAAGTTCATGGTAAGTTAGTTTTAGTTTGTATTAAACCTACTTATGACATTATTAAATATCTATTTATACCACAAACTACACATTTATTAAAACTTTCTATATGGAAATTATCAAATTCAAATTCAAAAATTCAAATTATATTTATTTGCAAGAATACGGTTACAAGATCTTAAGGCTACAATAAATGTACATGCGAATTCAACCTTCATGCAGGTGTGCAAATTGTTTAACATTATTAAAATGTAATATAAAACAAAAACATCAGGATCTTCCAAATCTAGAATATAAATAATACATATACAGTTCAATTATTTCAAATATTCCTTAATGCTATAAAAACAATTATCTTGAAGCCATTTAGACAATTTACGTCGAAACACAATTTTATTTTCTATTTTAATGTCATCTGGCAAGTGATTATATAGAAGAATACACATATTATAGCAATTCTTCTTGTACATGGACGTGTGACAAGGGGGCTGATATATTAGGTTTCGGTACTGAGCTCTTTGATGTCTTTTACTGGTCTCTGAACGATGACTAAAATACTGTGGATTATCCTTAACTAGTAGACAAGCGGCTTTTATGTATAGACACGGAAGTGGGAGTATATTGAATTTTTTAAATAAAGGTTTACAGCTCTCCAGGAACCAAGCATTATCCAAAGCACGAACACACCTTTTTTGGAGTCTGAAGGCTCTCTCAATATCTACGGAGTTGCCCCACACTAGCAACCCGTAACTTAGTACCGATGCCACGTAGCCATGATATGCCGTGAGCGCTGCTTCGACTGATACCGTCTGTCTCAGTCGCTTCAGGGCAAACACGAACCGATCCAGTTTTTTACATACGTGGTCCACATGGTGTTTCCAATTTAAATTGTTGTCAATATCTAAGCCTAAAAATGTAACGATGTCAACTGAATCTACTTTTGAATTGTCATAACCTATTTCTAAGGGCTGGAAATTAGCATTATAGTGACCGAATTGCATAGCCTTTGTCTTTTCAATATTAATTTTAAGATTGTTGCTTTTCAACCAGGCAATGGCGTCCGATAACGTTTTATTAGCATTTATCTCAAGCTTATTCTGATCTTTATGGTCGCCTTTTACTATCAGGGTAGTATCATCGGCGAAGATAATGCAATCTTGTTTAATAAAATGTGGGAAGTCATTAATAGCGAGTATAAATAGCAACGGTCCAAGAATGCTGCCTTGAGGAACACCAGTTCCATTGATCAGAAAATTTGATCTAAATATTTCTCTGGTCAGACAGTTTCAGTATCATAATACAAGTACTCTTTATTGCACACCTCATAAAATATACAGGAGAAAAACAATGCAAGAAATTACAATTAGAGGTAAACAGCAGGCGGTCTTATCGCCAACGAGCGATCTCTTCCAGACAACCATAATGAGCTGGCAAAAGGTCATAATAATGTTTATGATTTAGATACTGCTAAGATTCGGACAATCCGTACGTATATTTATGAATGAAATTACACTTGCATACAAGTATGTACAACCAATGACATATTATTGTAGAAAAAAATACACTAACGGATGTTACTCTAGCGTTATAAAAGTTCATTTGTATGAGGCAGCGGACTCCGCGCGACCGACCGTTTTTGGGCAGAGTCGATCGCTGTCGATAATCGATAACAGATCGTCCTCGTCGTAACCGTCATTACATTTTAAGTGCATTGCGATTCAGTTATTATTATTAATATTATGTACACAAAGAGCCAGTGTCCTATTATTCATTCAAGTGTGTTAAAAAGACATTTGTATGAGGCAACGGTCTCCGTGCGATCGACCAGTTTGGACAGAGTCGATCACTGTCGATAATCGATAACAGATCGTTTCCTGCATTATCATTGATAATGCTGACATTTTAATTTACTTGACTTTATAATCCTGTGTCCCCATGGTATAAAAATAAATTTCTGTCAAAAATGACATTTTAGTGGCAAGCTTTTATAGCCGACTGTACTTTTCTTTGGATATCCATCAAATGCTCACTGAGACGATACTAAAAAGCCCAAGCTCGGTAGGATTGCTTTTTTTATTATAGTTCCTATGGCCACCTTCCGGCTCCATCATCAGATCAGCCCCATGGTACCATATTATTGTATTGTCATCAAAGTTAAGTAGGTAAGTATGCAAAATTTCAGCTCAATCGGTTGACGATATCTACTTCAAAATTGAGTTGCAAGATTCCACCCGAACAAACATACTTTAAACATACATACAATGCAAGTTAAATAAAAGCTTGTAAAATAAGGTATGGCACGCACTGTGACTGATTAGTTGCCACTTTATAGTAACAAAATAATTGTAAGGTGAAAATTATTGGCCGCCAGCCGTACCTACAGAAGATAATAATTATGCATTTTTGCATAACGATTGTCATATTCTTTGACTAAGCTTTATTTTGTCGTAATAATTAATTTAAAACACTCACGTTTTTATGAGATTCATACAGCTAACAAGGGAATCGGGGAGTATTGTGATACACTACTGGCAACACAGAAACGGACTGACAAAACCAACCAGCCAATCATAGCGTGACGACGTCACAAGTCTCGCCTACTGTCATTCCGGAGTGCCGTACCTTATTTCCTCCATGTGTGTCCTCTAGATGGGGCAGAGGGCGTCCACAGTGACTTTCCAGCCCGATCTGACTTGAGCTTCGCGCTTGATCTCACTCCAAGTCTTCCCGATTCGTTTCCCTTCGTCAATCGTCAATAACCGAGCACCGCCAAGTATGTTGTGGAATGACCACGTATTCACTTCCCTTGGGAGCTTCCATCCATAGCCTATTTCGGTATATGGTCGGGGCCGCTTCGGAGTGTGTAACCAATGTAGTTCCCCTTGTAGCAAATCAATTGCTGGTCGATCGGGGGTTCAAAGCAGCGTACTCGAAGATTTCGAGATTTTCTCGGGCCTGTAGATTTCGAGCTCTGAGTTTAATTTTTCGGAAGTAGTTGGCATTGATTAATAATTCTGAAAAAACGGCATTAGGTCATCATATAACTAGGTCGATGCAGAGTCAGCCACCGGCTAAGCGTGCACCATAGATTGGAGCGGAGTTTTTTTTTTTTTTGCATTTTAAAACAAAAATTTCTAAAATCGGTTGAGAACTCGCTGAGATCTGCGCATTGTTACAAAGTCCATTCGAGTCGATCCATGGGAGCTTCGCTCCAAGTTACTGGGGCTAAATTTTAACATTTCGCTGGCCCAATATTACAGGGTTCTATGTTACATTTTCAGGGTAATTAAAATTAGACTTAATGTCATTATGACAATGTTAAAAAATGAACGTCAAACGTCAAACATAGAAAACCCTGTAATATTAAGCCAGCGATTTGTGATTACGTCCGGGATAACGCCACTATAATTATACTAGGTCGATGCAGAGTCAGCCACCGGCTAAGCGTGCACCATAGATTGGAGCGGTTTTTTTTTTTTTTTTAATTTTCTCTTCGTCACGACCTAGCGAAATTTAATTTGTTCATTTTAAAACAAAAATTTCTAAAATCGGTTGAGAACTCGCTGAGATCTGCGCATTGTTACAAAGTCCATTCGAGTCGATCCATGGGAGCTTCGCTCGCTCCGCTCCAATAATTAAGATGCCATGATCCTTGACTGAAGAGCGCACGAGGAAATGGGCTATTGTCTTGTCGGTGTCTTGTGGCCGCATGCTTACTTACAACTTACACGCGATTATATAGGTTCGTAACATTTGCGATACAAATAATTGATTTTGACAAAGAGCTGATTGTTTTAGACATTTTTCTCTATGATCAAACATGTTTCTTAACATAATTATTATTAATGTGACTACCTAGTTACAGAGTCCGGTATGTATAGAGACGGCATACTTAGCATTAATGCAGGTGCGTCCAAAAGTGCATAATTTGCGTCTGGCGTAGATAAGCTTTAGAACCTAAGAACATTTTAATTAAATAAAGACAGTCTAATATCGACCACCGTACGAATAACTTGTATTTTAATTATAAGTTTAGTTTTTAAAAAGTAGTTTTCCTTCCGGCGCGATTTGACTGGCGCTGCGGACAGGATACCGGTACGAAATCCTGCGCCTGTGAGGATCACGAATTGATCCGAGTGCATGACTTTCGTTAACGTGTTTACGTGAGAACTGGTATCTTCGAACCAAATAAATTTGTCTCAGTGCCTGGAGGACAACACGAAAACGCCTGCGGCTATAATTGGAGGAAATGGGGAAAAGCGTACTGTGAGTAGACCTCTTCACTGTCCCGTCTATCCCTGTTCTTATTCCATTGGCTGTGTAATTTAGTGTAGACTTTATAATAAGCTCTCTATACAAACTCTATAGTTGTGAATTATATCGTCCTAATATTAAGCTACTTAAGTGTGTTTAAAAACGATTATTAAAATACTAAATGGAAGAAATAGGAGTAGTTCCCAGAGATAATAATAATATTGAAGAAAATATAGTAAATCAAAGAGAAAAGATGGATCAAATTAAAGTAATTCCTAGAGAAATGATGGATTTAATTCCAAAATTTGATGGTGATGAAAAATTGTTAAATTTATTTTTAAGTAAAAGCGAGTATGTAATTCAAGCTTTTAGAAACCCGGAAAATCTTGCTCAGGATTTGTATATATTTCATGCAATTACTGGCCGGCTTACTGGCAAAGCCGCCCACTTGATAAGTGAACGCCAAGATATCGATACTTGGATGCAATTAAAAAAGCTGTTAACTCAACATTTCGGCGACCCGAGGTCGTAAGAGTGTATTGCGATAGAATTAGACAATTTAAAGATTAGGCACAGTGAATCATACGCTAGCTTCTGTAATCGTATCCAAAATGTCAGAAGTACATTATTTGCCAAAATAAATTTAATTGAAGATCCTCGTGAAAAAGAAACGAAAAAGACAATTTATAATCACTTGTCCCTAAACGTCTTTCTTTATAATTTGCCGGAAGACATGTTACGCATAGTGAGACTCAATAACCCCAAGCAGCTGGAAGACGCTTTAACAATAGTGATGGAAGAAGTCAATTTCTTAAACCAGTATAACGCAAAAAATAGGAACAATAATAAGCCTTCACAGCAAAGGCCCAGTTTCCCACAAAATAATAATTTTGGACAGAATATGAGATTTTCTCAACCACAAAATGCAGGATACAATTTTAATACCGCACAAAATAAATTCCCACCAACTCAAGGTTTTAGATTTGGCATTCCCAACCAGTCAGCTCCACAAGGTTTTAGATTTGGAAATCCTCAAAATCAAGGATACAAATCTTTGATGCCCAATCAACACACACCGAACTTTAAATTTGGGATTCCCCAACAAGCAGGTTATAGACCATTTGTTTCTAATAACAATCAATTTAGACCTAATAATTTCCAGCCAGCACACCAACCGCAATTTAAATTCGGTATTCGACCTCCATATCAACAACCACAAGGTCAAGGCCAATCTTCGCACCAATATAATAACGATGTCTCTATGCGAACAGCACCCCAACCAAAACCAAACTACATACCCCCGCGAACAACTAACAATTTGTTTTACGCAAATGAACTTCAAGAAATCGAACCTGCCCCTGAAAATTTCAATGAACCGAACGCCCTTGACTCAAACTACCAACAGTATTACACGCAAACTGAAAACGAAGAATACTTCTTAGACGATCAATATGATACTGAAATGTTACAAGACTTGCCTGAAAATGAAAATTTTCCCATAAAAGCCTCTACGACAGATCCCCAGAAATAGTACACCTTAACCATCATAATGCCTTAAAACTGCCACACATTGAAATTCCCGAAATAAACTCCAAATTCATGATAGATACTGGAAGCACACGATCATTCGTAAGCCCTGATATTGCAAACAAATACTTTTCAGAATTCAAATATAATGAACCATTTGAAGTAGTAAGTACCCATGCTCGAAGCTCTCATGCTGAAGTAATCGAAATCCCATTGCTAAAAACTTTTAAGAGTTGTGACACTCATAAATTTTATATATACGAAGTTGATAATAGTTACGGAGGACTAATTGGCTCAGATTTACTGAAACAACTTGACGCGAACATTGACATGAAAAACCAAGTACTGATAACGCGAGACACACAAATACCTATAATTTACCGTCCACCTTACACAATTCGCATTGAACCCCGATCTGAAACACGCACGAAAATTCCCGTAAATCTTTATAGTGGAAATGCAATTATAAACCATATAGATTTCGGCGAAGGTGTACGAACACCAACAGCACTTGTAGAATGTACAGAAGGCTTTGCAACCACTGTTATCCAAAATACATCCGAAAATCACTTTGATATAAAATTCAGTAAATCTCTCAATGTCACACCACATGAACCAAAAGAAATTGAAATTAACGGTTTACATTCAGTAGATAGCAGTGAAAAGGATGAAATTTTAACTCAAAACTTAAGTAAATTACGATTAGATCACATGAACTCGGAGGAACGAAATCAAATTTACAATTTGTGTTTAGAATACAAAGATATTTTTTACACTGAACATTTACCATTAACCTTCACAAATCAGGTAAAACACAAAATCCGAACCACTAACGAAGACCCTATCTATATAAAACCATACCGTCAGGCCCCAGTAGAAGCAGCTGAAATAAAAAAGCAAGTACAAACATTATTAAAGGATAATGTCATTCAAGAATCCCACTCACCTTGGAGTGCCCCGGTACATTTAGTCCCAAAAAAAATTGATGCTAGTGGAGAAAGAAAATTTCGCATGGTTATTGATTATAGACGGCTTAACGACATTACCATTGACGACAAATATCCACTCCCGAATATTACAAACCTTTTTGACAAGCTAGGTAAAAGTAGTTATTTCTCGGTACTCGATTTAGCGAGCGGGTATCATCAGATTGAAATCGAAAAAGAAGATCAGCCAAAAACAGCGTTTTCTACACAATACGGCCACTACGAATTCCTGCGCATGCCCTTTGGGCTCAAGACGGCTCCAGCAACGTTTCAAAGAGCAGTAGATAACGTTTTAAGAGGACTGCAAGGTATTCACTGCCTAATTTACCTCGATGACATTATAATTTTCTCATCTAGCCTGGAAGAACATATGACAAAACTTAAAGCAGTTTTCGAACGACTCCGACAAACGAATCTAAAGGTACAACTCGATAAAACTGAATTTCTATGTAAAGAAGCTAATTACTTAGGACATACCATTACACCCGACCGACTAAAACCTAACACAGACAAAATAGATGCTATACTGAAATATCCATTACCGAAAACAGTTACCGAAATAAAGAGCTTTCTTGGACTCATTGGATACTACCGAAAATTTATTAAAGACTTTTCTAAAATTACTCGCCCGATGACGTCTTGTTTGAAAAAGAATAGTAAAATTATTATTGACGAAAATTACCTAAAAGCTTTCGAAAAATGTAAAGAACTGTTAGTAAGTGCACCTCTATTACAATATCCTGATTTTACGAAGCCGTTCATATTGACAACAGATGCATCTGACTTCGCCCTGGGCGCAGTACTTTCTCAAGGTATTATAGGTAGCGACAAACCCATCGCTTATGCCAGTAGAACCCTAAATGATTCTGAAAAACGATACAGCACTATCGAGAAAGAGCTATTGGCCATCGTATGGGCTGTAAAACACTTTCGTCCGTACTTGTACGGCAATACATTTACCATTTTCACTGATCACAGACCCCTGGCTTGGTTAGACTCGCTAAAAGAGCCCAATAGCAAGTTAACTCGTTACAAACTCAGATTAAGCGAATATACATTTAAAGTCATACATAAAAACGGAAAACAGAACACAAATGCCGACGCTCTCTCACGCATACGATTAAACGCATTAGGAAATGACGGCGATAACGATCAATTATCAACAGCAGTTAACGTAGGAGATACTGACCAACTGGATGACTACATACAACGACTAACTGATGACATAGTTAGGTTAGGGCAACAAACACATGACCCTCAGAACCCTACTAATAACGAAAACCAGCCCGATATTAATTCTAACACCTCTGAAAGAACTTTAAGTGCAAACGAAAGTACCTTATCAGCACCGACTGACACACAAACGAATTCTAGTACAGATACTGTCCATTCCGCTGTAGATATGGATACAAATGGCATACCCATTCTGCATGAAGCTATTGACACCAAACCGAACCAAATTCTAGTAAACGCCTGGCTTAAAAATGAACTTTTAGTTAAAATAGAATCACATCCAAAACAGAAAATCCTAAAGGTTTTCCTACCCTTAGACAACACTGAACTAATAAAGAAATTCCTCAAAGATTATATTAGACCCAAAATTAAATATTTTATACACTTTAACAATACCGAACACAGACGCCAATTTTCAGATATAGTCATTGCATTATTCCGAAAGGATACCATACAACTTTACGAATGTACTGAAAGAGTAGTAAACGTAACTGACGAAAAAGAACAAGAAGAAATTGTACTTCGATACCATGACGGCAAAACATGTCACCGTGGAATCAAAGAAACAATTTCTCATTTAAAGCGAACTTATTTTTGGAATAATATGGAACAAACAGTCACTAGTATAATTAACTCATGCGAAACCTGTAAAAGGATGAAATATGACCGACGTCCTTTCAAACCACAAATACAGCTTACACAGACTCAGACTAAACCGTTTCAAGAATTATTTATAGACCTATATACAATAGAAGGCAAATACTATTTAACTATCATAGATGCTTTTAGCAAATTAGCGCAAGCTTTTGAAATTCCCGATAGGTCTACCCCCGAAGTTGTTCGTGCCCTAATAAAGTATTTCTCATTTTATGGTATTCCCACTAAAATCAGTTCAGACCCTGGCTCCGAATTCAATAACAGACTTATGAGTGAAATGCTTTCATTTTATAAAATAAACATTCACATTGGAACCCCTAATAACCCGAACTCTATGGGAATGATAGAACGCTTCCATTCCACAATCGCAGAAATATATAGACTTGCAAAGTATGAAAGGAAACATACAGATGCCGCTTCCGTAATGACGTATTCAATATTGGCCTATAATCAAACTATTCATTCAGTAACAGGACTCACACCGTTCGAAGTTGTCTTTGGACATACCGAAAGTAAAAACCAGTTTAATGCAGATTTTGATAAAGAATATACCCAGCAGTTAGTTAAAGACCATTGTAAAAGAACAAAATACCTATATAAATATTTGACAGATAAAATGTTAGCTAGGAAAGAAAGGGTTCAACAAGATAGGCAACGAGAAACCAATTTCGACTTAGATGACAATGACGATATTTCATTAGAGGCGTAAATAGACGACGTGCCAAGGACAAACCTAGGTATCAAAAGGCCAAGGCCAAGGGCAAGGTCCACAGAAATATAATCCCAGTTGAAACAAACGCGAGAGAAACCAGAGTCCCAATTAAAGATGTGCGACGTCCTCCACAGGTTCGTCCTGCTGCTGACCCAGGCAGTACTGACCCGGGCCCTTCAACTTCATAAAATCGAGAAGAACCCCGGCGTTTTTCCAATAAGAGAGGGTACCGCTCTTGTTAGTTATAATAAGTGGCTAGTTATTAAGATATTAGATATTAAACTTATTAAGCAAGACCTAGATTTAAATATACGAGATATAAGGAACTGGATAGGTTGGTTGGTTCATTTTCTAATATTAATGCCTCATACTTAATATACTGGGATGACGTAAAGCGACAAGTAAATCACATGTTAGATATCACTGTGGAAAAATACACTCAATTAGTTCCCAATAGCAGGCAAAAGAGAGGACTCATCAATCCTCTAGGATCTTTAATTAAACTTATCACTGGAAATTTGGATCACGACGATGCTATTAGATATAATAATCTGATAAATGAAGTCAAAACCCGACAGCATTCTGTAGAAAAGAAAACAACACTCATATCCGAAATGGTGAGACTTTTTACAAATACTACTGTAAATATAACTGACAATCTCATACAATTGAATACAGCCATAAATAAAGTTAATAACGACATAACCGAAATTTCAATAATATCTCATGTCAATCAGATAATACAGGCTTATAACTTGTTCTTTCATAATTTCCAACTGATATATTCTAAATTGAATGAGATTGAAACTGTACTCGCATTTAGTAAAATAGGTATATTGCATCAATCTATTGTTAACACTAATGAACTTGTAAAAACATTTAAGCTCATAGAAAGAACAGATAAACTTATTTTTCCATCAAATCCTGAAAACATTGTAAAAATTGAACAGTCAATTACATTGAAATCATACTTTAAGAATTCTGAAATAATGTTCATTATGGAAATACCAATAGTTAAGAGAGAAACTTACTTTTACTATAAAATTGTTCCCTTACCTATTACCGAACCTGAAACAAACCTCACCCTAATTATTTTACCTAAATATCCTTACCTTATTGTGAAGGGGTTGAATGCTAGCTCGCTCTCCACCCCATGCAAGCTCATCGAAGACGAAACATTCCTGTGTGATGAAATGCGATTAACAGTACCCATCAAAGACACCTGCATTCTCGAACTCATGCGATACTCAAGTAATGCTCCGTGTATGCAAATCCCGATAGAAGTGGAAAATGTGAAGATAGAGTTTTTACAGAAAAACAGATGGATTCTATGGGTGGAACGAAACGACGTTATTTCCTTTAACTGTGGCATTATACAGGCTTAGAATATTATTTTCTCCAAATAAACTTTATTAATATCTCTCACCGTTTTCCAGTTATAGCATGTTAAACTTTCATACGAAAAAGTGTGTGTGTACAACCCTATTTTAGAGTGCAATGACCTCTTCATAACACAGTTAACTTTTGTAAACAAACTTTTTACAAATTGCCTAGCCATTTCTTATCGGTTTAAAAACCTTTGAAAATACCCTTAAGATTGTTTTTAGACTTTGTAGTTGACATGATTGATAGACGTTACATTGACTTTTTGTATCGTATGCTGTGTGCAAAAATGCCGGAATTAAACGCTAGAGGCTATTTGAATTTGCTTCTTTTGTACGCGGAGTGCGATTACAATACTGGAGAGACTTTGCGCCAATACCGGAACAGGTATCCTCCTCCTCACCCAACACACTCTAGTACGATATTACGCGCTCTTGACCGTGTTGGTAACAATCGTCCTATTGTGCCACGAACGGGTCAGGATGACCAGCGCGGAGGACGCGTTATTCAACATGATGTCAGATTGGAAGAGAGAGTGCTGCAGTACTTCGAAGATTATCCGAGGTCAAGTTCAAGACAAGCGGGCCGACATTTTCGTATGACTCATACGAAAATACTCAGAATACTAAAACGTGAGGGCCGTCACCCTTACAAAATACAAAGAGTCCAGGCATTACTACCAAGAGATTGCCCCGTTCGCGAAGCCTATTGCCGGTGGCTACTGCAAAAGGTGTTAGAAGACCGAGACTTCATCAAACACGTAATATGGAGTGATGAAAGCTTGTTCACACGGAACGGTATGTGGAACAGGCATAACGAACACGTGTATGCCGAAGAAAATCCGTTTGCCTACCGTTATACGGGACACCAGTATCGTTGGTCTGTTAATGTTTGGGCGGCGATACACGGGGATACAATAATAGGCCCTGTATTTCTGCCTCAGACTTTAAACAGACACGGATACATGGCTCTGTTGAGGATAGAGCTCGACGACTATCTGGATGAGTTGACGCTGGCAGAAAGAAGACGCACTTGGTTCCAACAAGATGGAGCACCAGCTCATTCAGTAGTCGAAGTACGTGAAACACTGAATAATGTGTTTGAGGATCGCTGGATCGGCCGATATGGGCCGCACCGTTGGCCTCCTAGGTCTCCAGATCTCACACCCTTGGATTTTTTTCTGTGGGGCACCGTAAAGGACATCGTTTACAAGACTGAGTGTGAGACGGCTGAAGAGATGAGGGAAAGGCTAAGGGTGGCCTTTGAAAGTCTTCGCAGAAGAAATAACCGACACAACATCTTGTCGAGGGTGCATCGCCACACGCGGGCACGAGCAGCGGCGTGTATCGTACGCCACGGCGGTACTTTCGAACACCGGATGTAAATGTAGGTAATTGTAAATACTCCCAAACGTCAAATAATAGTTTAAAAAAACTAGGGTTGTACATACATTAAAAAATACAATTTTAATCGATTTTCGTTTTTTTATTATTAAAAGAATTTAACTATTGCAGGTCGATTCTACATGAAATACATAGCATTATAGTTTCAGGAATGAACATCGCTTCGTTCCACCCGGTATACCAAGGCAACTACGGATCTTGAGAGAACGTGTGCTAACGAAATCCTTCATTACACACTTTTGGGCACATACCTGCTTACAATTGACGATAATTGCGAATATAAAATTGGACAACATTATCTGAGAGAACAAACCATAAATGGAGAGAAAATCATATACCAAAAACTACCTTTGGTAAAGTTTCCTGAAAATCTGAAAACCGACATAAAACGGAGCGCTGATCCAGTACAACTGAAAGGAGTTGAGCTGACCGACCTGAAAGTGTTATCGTACGCACTGAAAAATAGTGAAGTGGAAAGTGGAAGTGTAGTGAATACGGAAAGCGTTAGCATAGGAACCATTGTTTTATATGTAATCTTAATTATAGGTTTTCTTTCATTCTTTTCGTATAAATATACACTTTTGGTATGCAAGTCTTGCAAAAATCAAAATAATCCTCCGAATAACGGTTCTTCGGATAATTTCGAACTAAAGGAGGGAGGAGTTACAGAGTCCGGTATGTATAGAGACGGCATACTTAGCATTAATGCAGGTGCGTCCAAAAGTGCATAGTTTGCGTCTGGCGTAGATAAGCTTTAGAACCTAAGAACATTTTAATTAAATAAAGACAGTCTAATATCGACCACCGTACGAATAACTTGTATTTTAATTATAAGTTTAGTTTTTAAAAAGTAGTTTTCCCTCCGGCGCGATTTGACTACCTACTTAGAACAGGGCTATTTCGATTTATTGGTATATATTTGAAACCTATACAGTTTGAATTTTTCATTGATAAATTTGTTTCAAAAACTACTCGTATTTGTCAAAATTCACGCAGTAAACTGTATTTTATTTTTGACCTATTTTCTACTGCACGCATGAAAACAATGAAACCATGAAATAGCTGTTACTTTCTAGAACTCGGGGAAAACTATTATACACTTCAAAAAGTTGAAAAAAATAATTATATAAGGCTGTTGATAAAAAAAAATTACATCATAGCATTTTTTTTTACATTCAGGTCGAAAATCATAAGCTTTTCAACCACTTAGGTACCTCAGCTTTCGTTTGAAATCCGTCTACATTTCGTAACGAAACTGAGGCATTCTAGACTTAAAATGCTTCGGATTTTTACCCTTCATAGCTAGCAACTGTATGCATGAACGTAATGTGTTACGTAACAAATAGAAAATATTCAAGTTAGACACGTTTAAAAGCACGTGGTGTATCGGTTAAAAGAAGACAAAGTTTACTCAAATGACGATCAACGTACGTTACATCTCGAGTTGGCAGTTAAAAATGTATAGGTACATATATGTTTTGCCTATGATGATTAAAACAAAACTGATAATATTTTTTTAGAATGAAACCCACGTCAACGTGCACGTCAACAAATGATCCTTCAGAGAGAAATAACATAAGTTGTTACTAAAAGTAAAACGGATTACGATAGGTGTACCTTAAATATATTGATTGAAGAGATCAGATTTCTCAAGGATTCTAACATCAGATCCTGATCTTGTAACAATTTGCCCAATTAGAAAGAATGGCCCTTTTATTTAAACTACAAATGAATTACCCAAATCGGTCAAGTCTTCTACGAGCGATCGGGGAACATAGCGTTAGCGACCCGTATTAATTGTCCGTGAGTGTAGTACGAGTATGTTATTGAGTTTTAACGGCTGGCACAGGTATTGTGCATTTATTTTGAACTGCATTACGAGTAAAGCATACAATTACAGTTTTAAGTATTAGGGCGAACTGCGCCGTTGGTCAGATTCGATGCAGTTATATCACTAGAACTGCATCTTAACTGCATTATTCAGTTCAAATTCAGTCAGCCTGCTTCGACCATAAAGTTAGCCATACACACTGAGGTATTTATGTGGGTATATCGGTATATTCTTATTTATGTATGTTTATTTCTTTTATTGTTTTGTGTTATCGTTTATTTATTTGGCTTTGTTCTTATCTTGCACCATGAGTAGGTGATTCAAATATTTATATTAAGAGGAAATATCACTACAAATAAATAATACAGATCGATAAATAATAAATACAAATCGACGTGTCGTTCCCGTCAGTTTCCTCCTTCAAAACTTAACCATACTTTACGAAATTCTAGGATCTTGATAGGCAGGAAAATGTAAAATGTCTCCCGAAAAACAACTTCATTTTATAAAACATTAATTTTAAAAGAAATTACCACTACTATTTTTTCCATAAGGGAGCGTTCAAGTATTACGTAACGCAATTTTTGAAGATTTTTGACCCTCCCTCCCCCCCTTGTAACGCGCCGTAACATTTTTCTGTACCCCCCCTCCCGCTCTCTAAACGTTACGTAACACCATAAGTGGCATAAAAAGTGACTATTTTTACCCAAAAGTCACAAAAGATATGTTAAAATGATTAAAATGACGACCAGACCAATACAATCGAGGGTTTCCCCGTAAAATAAACGACAAGGGTTGCCAACTTGGGCGTTTTAAATCACAATTTTTTTATAATAATAAAGAAACAATGTTACGTAACGTGTTGTAAGAAAGACCCCCTCCCGCCCCTGTAACGCATCGTAACGTTTTACGAGACCCCCCCTCCCCCTAAATTGCGTTACGTAATACTTGAACGCCCCCTAAGTACTATAAATAAATAACCTTTTCACATTTTGTAGATTATGGATAAAATTAAAGCAAATCATTTTATGTTCTTTTTTTGTTAGTATTTATGTGGCCGGTTCTATCGGCAGTAAACGACGTTGTTTTTAATATATTTACTTGCATATGATTCAATTTTTGTTTCTCCCGACCAAAGTCACACAAAATCCCGAAAAAAAAATTGTTTCTCCCGATAATATCCATTCCATTCGATCCATTCGATCTGGCAACCCTATTAGACGTCCGTACACATACAATTTAGTTAGGTGCAAACGTACCGTGAACTAAAAATATTGGAAAACGAGCACTGACATATCCTTTAAGTACCTACTCAGCTACCAAAAGTTTGTCTGGAAGAGATCGCTCTATTTAATGATGTACATTTGAGGCGTGCACTCTTTGTATCGCATCGTATTGTGAAGCTCACCGGAGTGGAGTAGTGCTCACCCCACCATATTGAATTTTGATAATGGATTTTCAATTCGGTCGCAGTGCATTAACCAAGAGCTGTTAAAACTGATGTTTATAAATATGTATAGTATGACAACTGAGCGGTAGGTATACGTCAAAATGAACACAACTGGTGATAATGTGTTTTTTTTTTGTCATACACATACGTCGACAGCGAAGACAGGGTCAGCGAATGACGTGGCAGATTCTCGACGTTAACGTTGCTGACAGGATAGATCAAAACAGACCAAAATCTGTGTGCGCTGAGCAACTGGCATAATTTAGATTTTGTCTATTTGAGTTAGGGGGACACTGACCCATAGACAATATTGACATTAATATTGTCTATGGGTCAGTGTTGCCAAAATGCAGAAAACAAAAATCTACCACTTGGTTTCTGCCGCGGTAAATTTAATTTGTCCCATTCATTTCATAACCTGTCCCTTTCATAGCAATTTCCCCTATTGATTATTTTTATTAAAGCAGTAACGTCTGCTAACATAAACCAAATGTTCCTCCTATTGTGTTGAACTTTTTCCCTGCTTCTTTCAAATAAACCCCGTCTTCAACAAAAAAAAGGACGGGTTGCACTCCGGGAGTGCCGGCAGAAGTGAAAACTCCGATTTTATTATATCTCACTGACACTTGATTTCTATTTTAATCTCTATTTCTTACTAATGTATGTTTATGATTACGCTTCACCATCTGTCACTTACAACATTTTGTTGTTCGAAGGCTCTTTGAAACAGACACGGTTGCTAGGTTACCGACTGCCTGTTATCTGTCGCGCGGATCTGTCGCGAGTTTAACATTTTTTACCCGTCTAAAAATTGACAAGCACCGCTAAAGAAGTTTTCACTTTAAAATCCTACTCTTCCACATTCGCGGTTGGCGCAGTTTGTAGTGCACCTGCCTACTGAGTCGGCGGTCCTGGGTTCGAATCCCGGATAGGGCAAATATTTGCGTGATAAACTCGAATATTTGTTCCTGGGTCTTGGATGTTATCTATTTATGTATTTTGTATATCGTCGTCTAGTATCCATAGTACAAGCTTTGCTTAGTATTTATTTATTTATTCTATTAGCAAAGAAACATGCGCCTAAACCTGGACCAAGCATGAGAGATAGGTATTCATATGTCTGCTTCTTTTAAAGATTTTAGACATTCGTTTTTGTAACTAAGATGTGGCGAAGATTTAAACTAAAATATACATACTAATGGTACGTAGATAGCTTATTTTTTATCATAATAATAATTACAGGTAAATACGTTGACAGCGTCAGTTGCCAGCGTGACCCGAAGTTCAGGTAGCTTCTCGACATTAACGTTACTGATAAATCAAAACAGTTGAAATAGGGAACTTGAAACCATTAAAAAAAGTATTCGATGAGACGAATTCAATGAGATTTTCATACCAATAAATAGTTAGGACATATTCCATACTAACCAATGTGATTATATAGGCCCGTGCGTCTATTGCAGACGATTTATGGTGTGATGTTCGGGGGACACCGTTTCTGGTGGCTAACTAAACCGATACGAAATCGAATGTGATAGAACACTAAGAACTTCAGAAGTGGGTGTCAAAGTTGGACATTGTGTCTACTGAACGCTAAAAACGCTCCATAGTAAAATAAAAGTTGCAAAGTTATGTCTTTACAATGAGCTATTATTTAATAGAAGAGTACCGTATGGAAAAACATGCATTTTTCTAGTATATAAATATATTGGTATGAATTTGGCTGCTATACATTTATGTTTACCCTTTTTTGTAAAGAATGTGATAGTAGGTACTTATTATCATTAGCTTTTTTTTAATATACTTACATATAATTAAATGAATGAAAATTATTTATTCCAGAATTCGAGATACCATAATAATTGCAATAAAAAACATATGATATGATTGAAATCTCGGTTTTGACGTAGACTTTAGCATCTATTGTAAGGATATATTTTTTGAGTTAATTTATCGTTTAATAACGGTATAAATAAAATAATTATGAATTCAAGCTTCATGCTTGTGCCCTATTTGTTTGTGCTGTCTATTTGCGTATGCTAAAGACTTCGTATATTCGCACCACGCACAGTGCGCATC
The DNA here is from genome assembly GCA_947623375.1 of Apotomis capreana. Taxonomy (NCBI): domain Eukaryota; kingdom Metazoa; phylum Arthropoda; class Insecta; order Lepidoptera; family Tortricidae; genus Apotomis; species Apotomis capreana. The sequence goes on along the minus strand of OX392500.1, from coordinate 2,137,991 downwards.
TCTTACATTAGCTTTCGGGTTGGGGCCATATCGAATAGAACAGATGTTGTACAGCTTACTAACGCCATCTTACAATCACGTAAACTATAGTTAGTTGTCAAAAATAATATGGCCTTAGTAGTATAACATCCGTGCTAGCTACGGCGCTGCGAAGAGGGCAGCCTTTCCGCCCTTGTGTGAAAAAGCACTCCGCTCGGTACTCCGCTCCGCAGCTTCGGCTTCGCACGGCTTCTGAGCTTTGTCACGAGGCCTGCTCGCCAACCGCACCTCCGGCCTTTAAAAAATACTCTAGGGTACTCTGTGTCGGCACGCGTCCTAACCAGCGGAGCCCGGATTCAGACTTCGCAGCATAATATACCGTATGCCTAATAGAGCGTCACGATAAAATGTACCTATCGTTGAAGCGTATTATCAAGTTTAGTAAACAACACTGGTGAAGCGATTTTGAAAGACATTGCCGAGACTCATGATAACGGAATGGAGATAGAGTTTTTGGAGAATTCCACGAGTGGGCCTCTTCTCCACCGTTCATCCGCCATATAATATTATAATTAAACCATTATGAGTAGAGTAGGGCACAGACCTCTTCAAATAGTCAAAATGTCATCGAGGTCACATCTACGACGTCAACGCGCAGCACGTCATGTCAAACTGGTAATCTGGCAAAGTTATCTTTGCTGGCGGCGAAAAGAGGAACCATTGCGAAATCGGTTTGCTATTCCCACAGTTATAGTTAGTTGCATGGCTACTTTGACTCGTAGCTAGGAACTTTATCAGTCATCTGCTTTTAAGAAATAATAACTATCCAAAGACCAATGGAATCACCCTGGGTTCGCCCGATTCTTCTGGCAGCTACTACGCTATTCGGCTCCATACATAATACCGGTATTCGATTTCGGTATTTCACTTATTATTACATATTTCTATATTTTACTGAGCTTCTCGTAATTTCAAAGCTCTATAATATATCAACATCTAAATTCAATTTAGTAGCGTTTGAAATAAAACCTAAAATTAGAAAAATATTTGAATTTGAAATTCAAATTTTCAATGAATTCCGGTAGTGATCCCTGGCTTCTGGTGTTGGAAAGAATCAATTCCATCTTAAAGCATGCTAGTCACTCCATAATTACTATAGGGGGGCGTATAGAGAGTACGTAATACCGATGTCCTGCGACGGGCCCGTGTTGGTGACATGCGTCGACAGCTTCGGTGGTGCGGTCACGTGTCACGTATGGCGGACGAGAGAATAGCTAAGCGCATCTTCTACTCGGAGTTGGAGGAAGCCTGGCGGGCAACTCCTCCGGTACAAGGATGTCCTAATGCGACATATGAGGAGTTGCAATATAGATCCGTCTCAGTGGGAACGTTTGGCAGCACAACGGCCAGAATGGCGTAGGATTGTTGATGGGCGAGTTAGCGAGTTCGAGGATAACCGCAAGGCTGTCCTCGATGCTAATCGCGATAAGTTGAAGGCCCGTCCACCTGCTGCCATAATATACAATTATGTAGACGGTGAACTTACGTGCCGACATTGTGCGCGTAAATTTATCGCGAAGATCGGCTACATAAGCCATCTTCGGGCGCATGAGCGCCAAATAAATTAGGAGTGGAAGTGGTCGCCATGGCCGAAATCGGTCGGAGTTATTGAGTTGAAATACTATAATCCCCACTGGTCCCCGTGTGACTGGGAGACCTAATGCGTGCACGCTACACGTGCCTAGAGTGCTCAGTGGGAAGAGGGGACTGGCTGTAGGTTATTTATATAAATAAAAATTAAAAAATGGATAATAATTATAATTATCTAAAACTCATCCAATTTTACCCGAATATACCCTAGAGTTCTTGTTAAAGTTATATGTTATTGTAGAAATCATGAGTGAATTTGCACAAATTGACAGTAAAGATGTTTTTCTATTTTGTGGCTTGGATACAAAGACCTTTGTGCCAATTTATTGCAGTCCCGTCTAAAATGCGTAATAATTTATTTCTATAAGCACGTCAATCACTAAATAAGTATTACGCATATTATTTTTTTCGTTTTGCCGCGGCGAATTGCGAGAATCCGAGACTTTATCACCAGACTAATAAAACGGTTTTATTGTGTATGTTTAGGACGACCAATTCACTTAATGGAAAAAATGGTGGGTACCATCAATCTGCAGATTTATATATCAAATTGAACCAGCATTGGATCACTTCGAACTGAATAATCTCCTTTCATCTCACATGGCACTTCGGCGTCAATTGAGAAACCTTTATTGACGAACGCATTGTACTCAGAAAGTTTATTGACATTGCTATATAGGTACATGTATTGCTAGTTTCGAATTGTTTATTTTAATATTTTATTTGAACCTTCGTTTATTTTAATATTTATTATATTTTCATCAGTAGGTATATTTGTAAATTGTTTGACGACGCGTTTGGCGCAGTTTGTAGACACCTGCCTACTGAGCCGAATGTCCGAATCCCGGTCAGGGCAAATATTTGTGTGATGAACTCGAATATTTGTGCTTGGGTAGTGGTTGTTCTATGTACTTAAGTATATATTTATCTATATAAGTACGTATATCGTCGTCTAGTACCCATAACACAAGCCTTCTTGAGCTTAATCTGGGACTAGATCGATTTGTGTGAGGTTGTCATATATATTAACAAAAAAATAAAAATTGGGTGTATTTTGAATGACGATCATTTAAGGACAGGGCTGCTTACTAAACTGAATCTTAAATGTCAGTGTCAATGTGTGCGTGTAAGACGCACAGGGCTGCCTCAGACGCATTGCAACAAAAAGTTGGTAGTTTAGTTGCACATAAATATAACATAATAAGATAGGAAATTATCCAACACATAACATAACGGTCGTGTTGCTGATGGTGGTGGTGATGATAAACATATACCTATAATACCTTACATTTTATTTAGTGATTAACATAAAATACCTTAATATTTCCTAACTAACTGCGACAGTACATATTTATTTCATAAGGTATACAATCGCAGCATCAGCATTCCGGTAAATAATGTTTTGAATTTGTTTGATGACAAATCCTTGGCAGCTCGTTACTGACGTTTAATAATGCAAATGTATGACGTATGCACATTATTGCCATACGAAAGCAGTTTGTAGCGCCACTATCCCTGTGCGGGACCGACCCTTGCTAGGCTATACCTTGTTCCATCGTTCCGGTTGCATATAGTAGCAGACATGTCCAGTCTCTACGGAGAATACGAATGGGATGGGGTTTTAACTCGGGACTTAACATCGGATTCCTTAAAATATTATAGAATGTAAAATAATTTAAATAAAACCATTATATCGCGTATGTTTATTACCTATTTGAGGAATTTAAGCTTACGTTTAAATGACTTTACAGTTGAACCTTTGATACAAAGATCAAAGTACAAAGAAAAAATTAAATAACCTGGCGGAAGAGACTATTCAATTTAAATTTTTCTTTGTGCATCAATAGTTCAATATAAAAAATTGTGGTATGTACCCACATCAATAACAATGAGCATAGGTTGGACTAATCATAGCAAAACAAGAGTTAAGAACAAAATTAACGGAAATACTCACAAACTGTTAGCCAATTTTAGGTTTCATTTATAAATATAAGTATGAATTACATTTATAAACCAATTTTGGCCAAACGTTTTGTGAGTATTTCCGTTAATTATGTTCTTAACTCTTGTTTTGCTATGATTAGTCCGACCTATGATAATGAGACATAGACATTACAACCCATAGCCCAATTAGCCAGTCCTCCATTTCATCCCCATAGCCCAATTTGTATTTAGATTCCATATATCCATCAATAGTTCTTGCACCTAGCGGGTGCTGTCACTGTGTGCGTCCCATGACACGGATAGGGACAGCACCCGCTCGATGTACACCTTACATTTCATTAAATTGTCGAAAGAGCCTCTACGCGTTGGCTTCGGCTCCGCGCATGACTCCCAAAGGTCCGGGACACTATTGTCCCGTGAGCGGGTGAGACATTACATGTTTCATAAATTCATAATCATAAATGTTTAAGTTTACCGTTACCGTTGTCAAAGGTTGACGGAGAAAAAACTTTTCTGTATATAAATCGAAGAAAATATAATGTAAATGACTTTTTAAGGGAAACTAATTTTACGTTCTATTTTCTTGAATTTATGTTTTCATCACGTTGAAATATCTTCTGAAATCCTATTTTGTAGTCCCTTGATGAACAATCGTATTTTTTTAAATCCACGCGTTTAGCACTTGCGTCATTACTGCAATGAATGCCAAAATGCCGATGCTAAAAACAAAGGCAATAAAAGATACTTTTCACACCTCAATAAGCGAGGACAAAAATAGATTCCATTACGGTAATTCTAAGAATAAAGTAACACAGGATAGATATTAAGACTGCACCGAGCGGAATGTGAAAAAATAGGCAGTTGCCGTTAAGTAGACAACGTCAACACTAGTTGTTTAATCCAAATTCAAATTCAAATTCAAATATTTATTTGTCCAACATAGGTATGTAAATTACACGATGTTACATTTTCGTTTGTATCACTATGTGGTGCCTTGGGTTGAGGCATACAAATTTGATTGCAAGCTTGCTTGCTAACATGCAACATAACTAATTTTACTGATTAAAATTAACATGCATGAAGTCCAACATTCCAACAATATTTTAAAATAAATAAATTAAAGTCAAATTCAAAATAGTTTTACAATAATTCAGTTTCATTCAGTAACAATGTCAAAGAAAGTTAAAAGATGTCTGTATTTAATTTCTAATTAATCTAATTTTTCCGTCAAAAACTCATTAAATGAGTAGTATGCCTTTTTAATAAGGTAAGCTTTGGTAGTTTTCTTAAATTTACAAATGTCAGAAATTGTCCTAAGGGACTCGGGTAATTTGTTATAAATTCTAGGAGCCATGCCAAGAATGCTCTTCGATAAGAGAGCAGTCTTAGATGGGTGTGCACGAATTTTGTTTTTTAAACGCTCACTGGTAAATTCCTGAAATAGATGTGGATGACTTTTAACAAATACTACCAATTCGTAGACATATAGACATGGAAATGTTAGTATATTCAAACTTACAAAGTATGGCCTACAAGATTCTGTGGGCAGTAGTCGACATATTGCCCTTATACATTTCCTTTGTGCTTTGAAGACAAAAATCCAATTTGTTGCGTGACCCCAAAATATTATACCATAGCGCAGTGTAGAGGATACATAAGCATGGTATGCGGTTAGCATCACTGATTTACTAACAACTTTATTTAACATATACAGAGCATACGAATAACGGCTAAGTTTCATGCATACATTATCAATTTGACACTTCCAAGTCATTTTACTGTCCAGTGATAACCCTAAAAATGTTGTATTGGTAACCTCTTTAATTTGTTGATTTTTATATTTCACGTTTAAATGTTCTAAATTATTTTTCCTTTGTCTGAAATTCATAATCATTGTTTTATCAATATTAATTTTTAAATCCATTTCTAAACTATATAATATTTTACCCTAGAAAACTAAGTAAAGTTGGACGAAAATTGTAAAATCGTAAGCAGGCATTAAGTGTTTTTTTTTATATATTTTAACATTGAAAATCTATTCTGATTTTCAGTAAAAAAAAAAATTAATGTTTACATTACGATTTGTCCGCATCAAATATTCGGGATTAAGAATCTTTATTTCTCAAAAGAAGATATTAACAACTTCACTTAAATGAGAAATTATTACTAAATATATATAAACTAGTAAACCACTATATGCTCGCCACTCTGCCGCGGTAATGCAACGCTAATTTCAATTATAGTTTGGTATTAAAGGTCCAGATTTATCAAGAAGAGCTTTTAATTCTCCATACATTTTTACTATGGCGGCCGCGCGCCGATCTAAATACGCATGCCCCGCGCTCTATGGTTCAGTTCAGTAACTAACGCTTGGCGCAGTCTTAAGAGTCGCCGTGGGTGTACATCTGCCGATTTTTAATGCCGCGTCCCCACGCCTGCCAAGCCTCGACAAGCAGTGCCGGCTTTAGCATTATGGGCCTCCCAGTGGTGAGGCGTCCATAGAACCCGAGCCTTTGTCTTTCATAAATTGAATATAAAAGAGGTGTCTGTATACACTACACCTGCATTGAGAACAACGTTTTTGACAGTAGGTCGTGACAATGTATGAGCCCGTTATGAACAAGCACGCGTGTAAGTCGTGATATGCAAACAATACTTCACTTTTGGAATTCGACCTTTTTTAATACACTTAACCAGTATTAAGCACTCATGGATTTAACATTGGGGTTAAACACATGAAAATTACAAGTTCCAGCCATTTTGAAACAAAATCTTTTATTGCCAATTCAGTTTCTCGAATTTTTACAAAATGGCGGAGATATGAGGTTTGTAGTCCAACAATCAGGAAACGTTATCTCCAACCGGCCTCCAGTGAATACGACATGCAAAGACAGCAACGAGAGTTCGCGACAACTCACCATCGCTCATCCCCGATGCTCTACCCCACCTCACCTAACTTCCAAGTGGCTCCAGGTTGCATAATCGGCTGATTGGGGTTGACCGGTTGCAGCTGTTAGTCGGCCCTCCTATTCCATCCCAGAACGTGTCACTCCTTATAAATCTGTGCGCCCTTGGCCCCTTGTGTATCCGGCTTGTCCGTGTCCGGGTCAGGCTCAGACTTGGCTGGGCGTGGTGCCTATGTTCATATTCATATTCATGTTCAATAGCGGAGATACGGGGTTTGAAAACGTAAAATATTACAAATCGAACTCGAAGTCTACGGCTCACGGTTTACTTGTGCTAGATCATGTCGCTTCTTGGCAAAAATCATGATTACAAGTCTAAGAATTTTCCACGATTCGAAAAACAAACGGAGATTTCTTGCAGTTTCACACGTTTTCGCTAATTTACTGCTTCCTGGAGGCTTATGATCATGATAATCATCGAGTAAGTAAGGAAATAAGTTTTGAACTGCCAACTCCCTGCCAACGGCAACAAAAACAGCATTAACACTCGTATCTTTTGATTGCGTTGACTAAGAAGCGAGAGAGAAGATTTTTTCACGGCTCCAAGGGGTAGCAGATGTGAGTATTTGATATATTAACTTCAGTTTGATACCTCCACGCGTTCCTGAAAATAAAAAATTGGGCAAGTGCGAGCCCGACTCGCGCATGAAGGGTTCCGTACCTATACATATATATATATGTAATCTATAACAAGTTTGTTGTATGGGAGCCCCCCTTAAATATTTATTTTATTTTATTTTTAGTATTTGTTGTTATAGCGGCAATAGAAATACATCATCTGTGAAAATTTCAACTGTCTAGCTATCACCGTTGTTGAGATACAGCCTGGTGACAGACGGACGGACGGACGGACGGCGAAGTCTTAGTAATAGGGTCCCGTTTTTACCCTTTGGGTACGGAACCCTAAAAAGGTCTTGACAAACAGACAGACGGACAACAATGAACCTCAATCGGCCAAACAGGAACCCTTATAAGGCCACTTGAAAACTGATTGATACCATTGTTATTATGGTATATAATATTGACACAAAAAAAATATATGAAAGAAAAATGTAATGTGATCCACTGCAATGTAAGCAGGACCCGAATCTACGACCTACGTTTCCGTAGCGATATTTCCGTAGCGTAGTACATTTTTCTTTCATATTAGTTTACCTTTGTGTGCCTTTGTGTCAATATTTATAAAAAAATAAAAATATGGTATTTCCACATTAAAACAGAATCAATAAAAAAAAACTATTAAAAAAACGTATGACATTGGTTTTGTTCCAGACTTTGAGAAAAAGTATTGCATCCACGGTAGTGACGTCCACTGAAGTGATTGTGTGCACAAAAATGATAATACCCCAGATAAGTTGCGTTGGAGGCCTGACTTTTGTAACGGCTCTATAAGTGACGTTTGACATATTCTTAAATCCAAAGGCGTGAATAAAAACGTAATCTTTAAGAATTTTCCACGATTCGACAAACAAACGGAGATTTCTTGCAGTTTCACACGTTTTCGCTAATTTACTGCTTCCTGGAGGCTCGCGATAATCATCGAGGTAATTTTGGATTTGCATCTATGACAATTATATTTACCTACACTCATCCTACACTATTTACTATTATACCAATGGCTTCAAACAATAATTTAAGATGAAGAGCTAACAAGATTGGATTGATTGTCAGTGGTTACTTTTTACTTACTTATTTTAAACTACAACTTTCAGCTTGGCCAAAAAATATTTCGTAGGTCCAGATGTTTGGATGTTTCGATGTCTAGGTGCTTTAAGGCGGTTCTCGCCTACAGGTCGCATTTCTTCTGATAATAAAAATATAACAAAATTATGTCGCGTCAATATATTTTAAAGGAAGGAGGAAAGAAAAGGGGGTTGAAAAAGTTAAAAAATTACAGATTTCAACCATTTCTATAAACTAACTCGCGAGTCTAGGTACGGCTCACAGCCACTAAAGTCATTGTTGCAGCTGTTGGTTGTGCTGTTGGCTTGGAAAGGGTGAGACCAACAAGATCTCTGATAACAGTAAAGCCCCACCTTATGTTCAAACCTCCAACAAAGTAAATTAAAAAAAAAAACAAACAACCAAATTGCGCACACGCATTTAGAGCCATAAACCACACGCGTCATCTAGACGCCTGCGGTATTGATATACGTTTTTGACTTGGATAATAACTTATTAATTAGTGGTTGAAGTCAAAACATGACGTTCATGATTTTATGGTGGTTATTAATGTGAACGACAGTTGAGAGCACATCTTGCCGAGACTTCGCTTGTCGCGCGACTCAACAACACCTGTCTTGCTCACACGATATTGAAAGGAAAGTAACAGCTGTATCATTTGTTGCCCGATAAAGAGTCGCGTGTCAGTTATGCTAGACGTATGTCCCCATTAGACCGCGCCAGGTACTTAGTAATTCGACATTGTTAATGGCATACTTTTCGTGCAATTGACAATCACGAGCAGTCAAATATAGAACATAGAATATCAAGTCATCAATGTAATTTCATCGCCTAGCACATGGCGGCCTAGAAGGACATCTGAATTTTAATGAAAAAATTACTAAAGTGTATTTCGCCGACAACGTTCAGGCTCAGCTCACTTAAATAACGCTACACATTTAGCCAGTGTGGCCGAGCGATAACATGCGTTTTTGAAAATTAAGGGCTTATAGTGTTGCTAGTTCTTATTTCAAAGTTATATACTTTTTCGGTTTAATCGGGTTTGACCACGCACCCCTCTATAAAGGGTTTCATCTTAGATTTTCTGGGTAGGTAATTAAATTACGTATCAGTATGAAAATTCAAATTTCATTTCTTTAAATGTGATCGTGTGTAAATCATAATATAAAGACCCAGCGAACTGTGACACGAGACTCTTTGTCTTCTTCTTCGCGACAATAGTTATTCGTTATGCAAGGCTGCAAAGTTGTTATTTGGCGCGAGTGTTGAGACACGAGAAGCTAAATAATTTTGCAGCCATGCGGAACACACAACTTTTCACCTCACTACAGCGAGGAAAATGGAAGTTCAAGAAAAACAATTAAAACATTAAAATAGGTAATCATATTTAATCTTGCCTTCTATTTAACACATCAAATTTAAAACATTAACACACTCAAATCCAAACCAAATAAATACGAGAAGCACACATATTAAAAATATGGCCGTAATTTGTATTATCGTCGTGTATATTTTATCGTTGAGTTTTTCTTAAGCACTGTTATAAATATTATATTTGTATTTGAAACTACTTGACATATTCGTTGTGAATGTGGGAGAATGGCATTCTGGGAAGGATTAGTTGGCCACTCGGAAATATTTTCCATAACACTTGCTTTGGAAGTTATTGGACGATGGGATCCGCACAAGATTATTTCGGCTTTATCTTCTTTAAAAACGCCAATAGTTTCGGTAAATTACAATTATCGTATCCAAATAATTATAACAAATCCTTTTTCGTTTTAATGCAGACTTTTAGCATTGAAAAAATACTCCAAATTGGGCTTAACCAAAGAGAATATAACACTACGTGGCTTAACTTTCTTGTTTTCCATATTTCTATAAAGTAAGACAATAGTATGTATTCTCCACAGAACACAGAACCAATTTATGTTGTTTACGTGAATTGTGAAAACTTCCAACTTTTTAATTATTTATTTTTTTCTCGGGTGCGTTCAGAAATTACACTCTTATGTTCCAACTTTTATAACAAATAAATATTAAAAATTGTGATGTATTTAATATATTTACTAGTCAAAATATGTAAGTGAAACTGAAATACTTACCTACTATTAATATATATAAACATATTCAACATAAAATAAAGTGTAGAAAAAATAAAAACTTAAAAATCTGTAACCACAAACCAGGTTTCTGGACGTGATATTGTAGGTGTAATCCTTTTTAAAAGAAGTATTCAATCGTACATATGATTTTAGCCGGCCAGACCAGATCGCCCTTTATTAGCGTGCGTTGATTGGTTATTCGAAGATTTATCGACTGATGAAATCAGTCACGCGTTGAAGGAGTCTTAAATATAAAAAAGTTACATGCACCACAGAGAATCAAAATCGTCGTGTTCGAAATTCAAATGACTATTGCACGCGAAATAGACTTTTGCACGCAGATTTTGCCTAAACGGAGGTTTTCCGAGCGAGTGAGGTGAAAAAAAATGTTGCTAGCCTTGCTTCTAATAAGTACTGTTCGAGAAAGATAAGCTTTACCATGTCGCGACTCGCGAGACAAGCGAACAGGGATCGGATATTCGGATGCTTTTATTCCTACACCTCAACGTTGGTGTCGACTTAATTTAATTACCTATCGTAATTACCTGCATACCTTATTTTACAGAAATACTAGCAAATTAACAATAGTTTTATTTAATATTTAGACTAAAAACTTTGCGAGTTGCGAGCGTGTTTTCTATACAAATAATATCAGTCGCGGCTAGACTAGGGCTACCATCCGTCCGGGTTTCCCCGGATTTGTCCTAGTTTGGACTCCAAACTTTGGAGGGCGTCCGGAGGGATTTCATAAAGTGTCCAGAGTAAACATCACACTTTCTATGTGTTGAAAAACAAAGCGATTGTTTTTTTAGTATTATTTGAGACATGTCCGGGGAAAAACTGCGATTAACGCCAATTGTCCGGGTTTTTCAATCTTTGTCCGGGTTTCAGCGAATTTAGAGATGGCAGCCCTGGTCGCTGCGAATTCGCTGCGTAATTGCCCTCATACAAAATACGCTCACAAATCGCATGTGCGATAAGGCCCTAAAAACATCTGAATATATCAGATGCCAGCAAGCGAATCGCAGCTAGATAGCTAGCCCGCCTGTACTAAGAATTAGTAAGATAATTAGACCATTTATGAGTCACTAGTCGTATGAACATGATGAGTTCATTTAAATATTAATATTTACAGTGCCTCATTCTAAACAATTTGGGGTTTTGCGGGTTTCGCACATTGTAGTTACTGCTACTGTTTGCATGGACAGTCACCATGCATCACACCTAAAATAAAAAAAATATCCGACCCATACAAAAGGGTACCTGTAATTTTTACTTGTCCCCTTGGGCGAATGATGATCCCTGGGATGGGAAACTTCACAAAATATGGTAATAATATTAGAAATTTTCGAAGTTTTTATACGGAAAAATGTGTCAAGTATTGATTGTAATCAAGTTTACACAATGTTGATGTAACATCTACGCCTTTACAAGGTGAATCTTTGAAAAGCCACATCAAGTGTCCCAGGTAGTCCCAGGGATGATTATTCGTCGACCGGGGGTATAGTGTAAGTACCTAATGGAAAGGCTTATATGTTCGGTTTCTCTGCGAGATTGAACCATGAATGAAGAGATTCGTAGAAGAACCAGAGTCACCGACCTGGCTCGTACAATTGCTAAACTGGGCATCTAACCAACGGCCGCAGGGGTTCTTGATGAAGATCAGATTACCACGAACGACCACGTGGCTATAAAGGATACAATCATCATATTGTATATATGTATTAACGTAAAAATACATCCCAATGATAGCCTAATAGATGTCTCTATACTATGCCAATAGGTTAGGTTAGGTTACTAAGTTTGGTCGCGAAATGTCACTCGACTCTGACAGCGAAAAAATTACTATTCTAGATTCCCGCCTACTCGACACCCCATCGCCGTATTATCATTAATAGTCGATTTAGTGAAAAAGATACTTTTGACGGAATCAGTCAAAATCAAAACTAATTTTGACCAGTTTAATTTCTTCATTATTGTCTAATTTTCCGTGCTTTCGCGATATCCTTAGAATTCTCGCGAAAATTCGGTTTTATCAACTCTACGACATACATAACGTAACGACCACTGACTTCACTTAGGCGATCATATTTATACGTGCATTGAGACATTCCCGTGCATGACTGGGTTTGTACTCCCACGCAAAGTTCGACTTACTGGTAACGAGAGCTAACCAGTCATGACTCATGACACAGTTCTAGTCATGTCAAAAAGAAAATGGTTATTAAGTTATTTTGACACATCGCCGATAGCTGGATGACTAAAGATTAAGAGGCATGCGTCTATTTTGTGATCATATCACTGTCGAATCGAACACCTACATACATTTTCTTCCTTGTGTGCCTATTTTTGTAATAAGAATGAATGGACTTTGGACGGCGAATAGTGTAACTCCTCTAATAATGTAACTACGACACTACCACAGTGTCAACAAACAGAAAACCACAGATTAAACAGATGTGTAATCGGTTCCTCACAAGAAGCTGAAAATCTGGGTATGACTCATTGAATAAACAACATTTCTAACGATCCATCGCCAAATCACGTTAATCGGGGATTACCCTACCCGAGGCAAGTATAGGCCTTTGCCAGGAGGCACGCTGAACTGAGTAACATAACACAACTCAGTAGAAAACAGTTCAGAATAAAAAGGCTTATTATTATTATATACTGTAGACCAATGTACCTACACTTGATATTTGGTCCCTTTAGGTATATCTTCATACATTGAGTATTGTTTGACCATGCATGGAGATACCTTTCTAGATACAAACAATACAGCAGCACGTCTAGCACAGCTATGAAACGCGACTCTTTCTCGCGCGAGAAATATTACCTATCTCTTTCTTCGCTAAACTGTGAGAGAGTGACGGGCGAGGCTATGTCACAGGACAAGAGTTGCGGAGCGTAGTTGTGCTAGACTGGCTGCTTTATTCCACTGTCAATAGGGCTTCCAATGGCGGGATTTTTTGTATGGACAATCCCGTGATTCCGGGATTATCCATACAAAATATCCTGGCATCGGAAGCTCTGTCAACGAGAAGCGACACAAAACCAGCGAGCAATGTTCCCTTTCACGTGGTGCTCATGATTTGAATCAGGCGTTACCATGATACAACAAATGCTTCCGTTTGTATGTGCCATGTTATTTAATTAGGGTATGTGATGGGAAGGGCATTGTAATTGTGAGTTTTCTATCGGCGGTTCTTTCTCCCCAAGCAGTCCTTATAGTTGCAAGTTTGCCCTGGCATAGTGGCGCTGAAACAACTTCCATATGGCAATAATGTGCATAAATATTATGCATTATAAAATGTCAGTTGCGTTATGTCATCAACCAAGTTCAAACATTGGTTAACCGAAGTCCTTCAATTGTTCTACGGAAACAAATACTTAAATACTTTATCACGGGTTTTAACGTCAGACACTCCGCCTGCGTCGACTCCTGCGTTGTTCTTGTACCTCGCCATCTCAACCGAACGTCATCTGTAGGACGTGCGCGCATCCAAGTGCGAGTCAAAAAGTGCAAAATATAATAACAAAATGCAAATTTTAGCATAATTTTCTTTACTTATTAAGAACCTGCGTCAATGGAAACACCGTCAGCCGTGTTGGAGGTATTCGTGTGACTTTACAGCTGACCTGGCGCGTGAACATTTGCGTACTAGACAAAGACAACACGTGTTCATTTCATAACACAAAACTCCCTTTGCAGTGTGACTTTTAAAATACATATCATCTGTTGTTGGGAAAAACCCGAAATAAAAAATAAACTTGGCAAAGTCACTACATCTTTATTTTTTTTTCATTTATTTAAGTTATGTAACGATCTGTTGTGTGATGATCTCGAATATTCGTGCTTGGGTCATGGATGTCCTATGTATTTATCTATATAAGTACGTACCTATATTGTCGTCTTAGTACCCATAACAAAAACCTTCTAGAGCTCAATTTGGGACTACGATCGATTTGTGTGAGGCTGTCCGACATATATATAAAAAAAAACCATAAATAATATAACAATTAAGACGCGTTACAAAAACCTGTTGGAGGTTTGGTTCTGGTTTGAATCTGGCTCGGTGCCGTAGGTATTCTCAAAAGTCACTGATAAAATAATAATCTGCCATGAGTTACAGAAACACATAATCATTTTTTATAAGGTAAGGTAAGGTGCGATAAGACTAACACCGGGAGAACTGGAGACTGCCACAGTCCAATAACTAACTATTAAGTGTTATGTTAGTCTTATCTGACCTTTATTATATCATTTTTAACCCCCGACGAAAAAGAGGGTGTCATAAGTTCAACATGTGTACTTATCTGTGTGTCTGTCTGTGGCATCATAGCCATGCGCGACCATAAACGGTCGTGCCGCAGTGCAAAGTACGAATTGCTCAATTCGCGAATCGTGCGGTTTTAATCGGTGCCCGTATTGTCACTATGACCTCCTCGCGAGAGTCGCACGAATTGTTAGCATTTATACAAAATGCCGTCGACACCACGGACATTGCAGCATCGCGCAGATCTGCAAGTCTAGCTTCCAGGAGGAGGACATTTGCAGTGGCAAGGCGCTGCTCTACCAGACGCTCGGCAAGACCGCCGAGATGCCACCCAGCCGAAGGGATGGAGGCGTGAAGAGTCTCAAGGACATCATCACGCTATTCCAGGCGACCCGTTCGAGCGACGTGCCTTCGTTCGTGGCGAAGCAGCTGCACCGGCTGCCTCCCGTTACGTTCGACCACGTCGATGTCACCCGGCTGCTGAAGGATGTCATGTTCCTAAAGAAGAGCCTGACCGAAGTCCAGACCAAGTTAGAGGTATCCAATAATACCATAATTGAGTTACATTCCGAGGTAGAATTATTACGTAACACTTTCTGAATGTAGGTCAAGTGACACCTCTAAAATAGTCGCGTGTCACGGTGTGCAAAATGTGATCGGCGGTGCGGTGTTGACGCTGACGCCGTGCATTCGGATGCGTCGCTGGTTGCTGACCAAGCGCCGCCAACCCCGCGCCCCGCCGCTCGCTCGCCTGCTCCAGTGGAGAGGTCGAGCACGTCACGTGTGAGTATGTCGACGCTGAGACGTGTTTACGCCGAAATTGTAAAGCGCCCAGCTGCTCCGAAATACAGACAGCCGTCATCTCAGGGGTTGCAGGAACCCGTAAAAAAGGACCTGCCAATGCCGGCTCCAAGAGAGTCCCGATGCGACAAGGATGGCTTCAAGAAAGTCGAAAAGAAGAAGAAGAAGCCAGCCTGTCGCCGGCACCGACTGGACCGAATCATTTGCTGCGTCCCGCTCTACCTACAACGCTGCTTTATGTGTCCCGGCTACATTACACTACAAAAGCTGGAGAGATCGTAGAATTTGTAAGGGTGAAGTCCGGTCTCATCCTGAGGGTCGTAAAATTGGAGTCTCGCCACGACGTGAGTTTTAATTCCGTCATGCTGAGAGTTCCGACGGACCAACTAGCGACCTTCACAAAGGCAGAGTATTGGCCGAAGGGTGTCATGTTCCGGCGTTTCCGTGGACGGCTACCGATACCTCGAACACGTGTAACACGTCGCTGTTGAAAAATTTGACCTAGTTTAGTTACTTATGTTTTTATTATTTTATATTTGATATGTACAGTCGAGTTCATTTACATCTACACACTTACGAGAACAAAAATATCTGAACACGACTTTATGCTCCTGAGAATAGGGTCGTGTTCAGATATTTTTGTTCTCGTAAGTGTGTAGATGTAAATGAACTTGACTGTATGTTAGTTTTAAGGTATGTTTCTATTAGTAGAGTTGTTAGTCCGCTGTTTTCTAACATAATTGTGCGCATCGGGTTACAAGCATGAAATTTCTACCACAGATAGTGTTCCACGGTAATTATTTTTAGATGTGGAGGGAAGTCAGATTCGTCCCCTGTGAGGTGGGAGAGCGGAGTGAATACGGCCAAGTATCCCTCTTTTCTTTCTTTATTGCTGGTCAGTTAAGTCTACCAGGACGTGTTTGGTATCGTTTCCGTGTAAAATAAATATCAGAAATTATTTTTTATCTTATTTTTGTATAGTTCTATATAAAAATATGGGTGTATGGCCGAAAAGGTAAAAATCACAACAAGTTTTTTTATTCAGTGAGGTAAATTAGTTCAATTTCGTGAACATTTTCAAATTATTATTATTATTATTTCAAAAAGCTCAATTAACCTTGTTTCTAAAAATATATGCATGTTGGGCACTTCTCATACAAACAGTAGCTTACAATATATCTTTACGTCGGCGTAACCAGCGTAAATCTCCGAACGCATCCTGTTTCGCTTCATTAAATACATTAAATAATGATTATTAACATGCTTTTACATGTAATAGTTACTACGTATATACGACCTAAAAAACAAATTAATGTAATTAAAACAAAATATTTTTTTGCTAATGTATCACGAGCACACGGGCTAATCTCAACATCAACAATTTACTTAAGTTACTGTTTGTATGAAGAGTGCCCAATATGTATATATTTTTAAAAACTAGATTAAATTTGCTATTTTGCTATATTTTTGTTAGTTGGAAATATAATTAAATTATCTCCCTGAATAAAAAAACTTGTTGTGATTTTTACAATTTCGGAAATACAACCATATTTTTATATGGTACTATGAATAAATAACATGAAAAATGAATTGCTGATATCTGTTTTACACGAAAACGACACCACACAAGTCCTAGTAGCGTTATCTGATCAGTAATATAAAAAGAAAAAGAGGACTCCTTTGTCCTATTTACCCCGCTTTCCCGCCGCACAGGGGACAAATCTGACTTCCCTCCATATCTGAAAATAATCACCGCAGAATACTCTATCTGTGGTAGAAATTTCGTGGTTGTATCCCGATGTACACAATTTCGCGACTTAGCAAAATGTATTAGAACACGCAGGCTAAGCTTAACATCAACATTTTTTTCAAGGTACTTGTTGTATCAGATGTGCCCAATATGTATACATTTTTAAAAACAAGATTAAATTTGCTGTTTAGTAATATTTTTTTAAATTGTAAATATTCAGGATAGATAACTAATTTATCGTTATGCATAAAAAAAACTTGTTGTGATTTTTACCTTTGCGGCAATAAACCCAAATTTTTATGTGAAACTATTCTTAAATAACATGAAAAATTTATAGCTGATATCTATTTTACGATGTCGCACAAGCCCTAATAGCCTTAACTGATCAGTAACAAAAAAAAGAAAAAGAGCAGTTCTTGGTCCTCTTCACCCCGCTTTCCCACCACACAGGGCACGAATCTGACTTCCCTCCACATCTGAAAATAATCACCGTGGAACGCTCTATGTGTGGTAGAAATTTCATGCTTGTAACCCGATGCGCACAATTTCGCGGCTTAGCAACTCTACTATATGGGCAGAGTTGCCTGAAATAAATGTTTTCACTTCATTTCATAGCTCCTAAACGGATGGACAAATTTGAGTGCGTCTTTTATCGAAAGATTTGTCCGAGGACTTAGTTCTTAGACCCAGTAGTTTTTAAGATATTCTTATTTTTCTTATTCTTATTTTAGTAGTTTTTATGTTTTAATTGGAACAAGTGACATGATCTCAGCCAATTTTGAAGCTAAGAATTCCAAATTGTGCAGTATTTTTCAGTTTTATTAGCATTTTCTATATGACTCATCGAATAAGGGTCTCATGATGACCAGCAACTTGTGCGCTTGAAATTTTTAATTTAAGTTAAAACTTATTATATTATATAAACTAAATCATTTAAAGAATAGTCAGGGACTAGTAGGTATGTGAAGGGCCTGCTGAATGATGGCCCAATTGATTGACATCAGAAGGCGACGATCACGGAAAAGGGGTAGTCACAATCACAATACACTTTAACATCACTAGAAGTTCTAGAATGAATCCGCTTTAGTAGTAGTGCTTCTGTAGGATTTTCTCGTCGTGTGGTTATTTAAACGTGACATTTTCGTTTTGATCGTGATGTTAATTCAGTCTCAAAGGAACGGGTCAGTCATTTTTTGAACGCGATTAAGAGGCCTTATTCCTTTTAAAATTCTGATTGTTTTGACATTTTCTTTATGATCAAACATGTTTCTTAGCATATTATTGATGTTTCTACCTAGAACAGGGCTATTGGGATTTATTGGTATATATTTGACACCTAAAGTTCGACTTTTTCACTGATAATTTTTGTTTCAAAAACTACTCGAAATTTACAAAATTCACGCGGAAAATTTGTTTTTTTTCAACTTATTTTCGACTGCGCGCAATGAAAGCATGAAATAGCTATGTTACTACCTAGAACTCGGGGAAAAGTATTATTCACTTCAAAAAGTTTGTTGAAATTATCAATAGGTATATTTTGTCTTAATATGAAAAAAATAAATTTTAAAAGGAATAAGGCTCTTAAATAAATTACATTTTGTCAATTCTTTGCAATAAAACGCAAACTTCAGAGATTTGAAAATAATTATTTCTCCTTTGATTATTAATCTGGTTTTAATACTTGGACCGCTGTTTTGGAGGTAGTCGGTCCACTGCTAGGTACTTTAGAAACGGGAGCAACTAAAGGGCTGTTGTGCCGTCGGATGATTGCGGCAGCCCGCTGGATTGAACTCGGCCAAAGCTTGGGGAAGGCCTATATGATAAGTAATGCAAACTAACATGCGATTATATTTCCAAGAACGTTATATTGTTAAGATAAATAAATTAATTTACAAACATCAGTGGACTCAGAGGCGTAGCTTCCGCAGTGTCAACCGTATCCCCAATTTATTATGCCCTCAAACGTCGTCGGGGCCTTCCGATATATTTTGAAACAGAACTCGCCCTGTTGGACTTCTTCCAGCTGATGATAACCCATGAAAAGTCGAGCTATACGTTATAATAATGATCTCGTTATAAGGAGGTCCTGTGCTCTGCACCTTCCAAGGCCTCGGAGGTCTGCGCGTGCGGCACGACGCGGCGCCGGTCATCCGGCAGCAACGCCAGCACCAGAACTGATGCTGGAAGGAAGCAGGTCAATAGTTCATAGGCCACTTTTACATATCAGAGTCTACCGGTATTTCACAAGAGGAGACCACTGTTGGGAAGAAACTAATTAATTATTAATCAAAAATAAAACTTACAAGTAAACAAAGCGACTAAGATGTAGAAGGCTAGCTCGCAGGAGTCGACGAGGAGGTAGTTGACGAGTTGGATGAACCCCACGCTCGCCAGGCGAGCGCCCATCATCGTCGTGGCCACGGCCATGGACCTGGAAACACCGGCACAATAAGTTTGTGGTTGTAATATGGCTTTCAGCATAGAGAATGTAGTTGAGTATCTGGATGAACGCGACGCTGGCCAGGTGCCCACCATCGGCGTGGCCACTTCAGTTTTGGAAACATTAGCCTATTGGGCTTTGGTGTGGCTTTCAATATAAGATCTACTTAGTTCAATGTCTGGCCCGCCGCACGTTGTCATTTAAAACGATTGTTTTTCTAAAAACCGCTGGGCGCTGGAGCAGAAATATTCTTGAGTGTAGACCGCGTATCGGTTGCAGCGTGAGAAGGCTCCAAGAAGGCACATAGATTGTTAGGACCGCCAACCATTATGTCAGGGCGGTGCACGATCAATCTTTGTGGAGATCCTTATAATGTGAGTTGCGATTGTGAGTTTTACCAGGGTTTTAGGACATTAGAAACAACTCAGCGGGTCACTGCAACGGTCGTGTGTGAATACCTCAGGTGGGTAGGGAACAGCGCCACAGCAATGGCGGTGTAGAGGCCCATCACAACGACACCCAGGGAAAAGAGCAGGAACAGCACCGCGCTGCCAATAGCGTTGGGCACCAGGTTTATCACCAGCCCGGCTGCGCCACATACACAGACCACCACCATGGCCATGTTGCGACGACCTGTTTTGTCCACGATCTGTATGCAAGAACAAATTTTAAGTTCAATATAATGATGATTATCAATACAAATCCAAACAACTAACTCCTTCCAATAGCTATATTACTCTTCGAATACTGAAACCAACATTGTCAGACTGTTCGTATATTCGCTGTTTTCCGGACTTGTCCTTACAAACCATGATGCCAACATGGTTCTTCAGGCCATTAGGCCTAGTCAGGGCTTATCCAGTCTCTATGCAAAAAAATACTACCTACAAAATCAAGGACCACCAACGGCATCAACACGAGCTCACATCGTAGGACACTTTTGCATTCTCTCTTCTTCTCACTTCGTAATCTCATTAATAGTATGAGTAAGCACTTACCTGGCTGAGGATAGTGTTAAACACGGAGTGCAGGCCACACATGGCCATCAGCAGCCACAAGGCGGTACGATTGATGGAGCAAGGCGCCGCGTCTGACTGAAACAGGATAGGTATGCTTACACATTACTGCGAAGCAATTAACTCCCCCATTGTTGCACGAAAGCAGCATCTTACAAAAACCAAAGCATTTTGTTTTTTGTAAGTAGTTAGTTTTTTTTTATGTCATAGAAGGCAAACGAGCAAACGGATCGCCTGACGGGAAGCGATCACCGTCGCCCATAGACACCTGCAAGAGGAGTCACAAGTACGTTGCCGGCCTTTCAGTTGGGAGTACGCTCTTTACTTGAAGGTTTGAAGGTCGAATCGGTCCGGAAATACCGCTAGCGAGCAATTCATTCTTCAATAGATTCGTGCGAGGCAAGAAATTTCTAGAAAAACGTACTTAGTTGTGGACTGTCAACTATCTAAGTGATAAGCGGTAAGTGAGTAAGTATTTAAAGAGTTACATCTTCTCCAATGTCGCTGTCGATGATCTGACAGAGTGTGAGGTCAGAGCCCTGGCCCGTCTCGAGGAGCTTCATGAACCGGTTGGCGATGGTCGGCGCCCACACCATGAACGCCACTATACTGGAAAACATTCAAAGCATAAATATGACACATGGTAAATTATGAAAGAAACATGTAATGTGATCCACTAAAATGTAAGCAGGACATTATATTTTTATTTCATAATTTACCTTTGTGTGAATATTTATGAAAATAAAAATGTGACATTTCCACATTAAAAACAGAATCAATTAAAATACTCTATAAAATGCGCATCACACTTACATTTGAAATGATATGAACAGACAGGCCATGATCAGAGTATTCTTTAAGTGAGGCTTCATGAACAGCGGCACAATTTGATTTTTCGCAGATCTCTTTTCTGTCGAACCTGTCTCCTGAATTAATCCTTTCACCTGTCAAAATGTAGAATACCATTGATTACCTGATTTTTTTTCTATGTGGATGCATTGGTTCTGTAAGATCAACTCATCACACAACACTCAAACGACTGGACCAATTTGATAAACTTGGGTATTAAGGTAGCTGACACCCTGGATTAACACATGACATAGGTAGGCTACTTTTAATCCCGAAAAAAATAAATGTTCCCGTGGAATGAGCGGGTAATAACGCGCGTCGCAGCTCGTCTATTAAAAAATCTGAATTCTTGTCATTTGATTACCTGAATAGTGTCGTCAAAATAACAACTTATGCGTGATATGTATTTTTCGAGCAACGATAAAAGGAACATACTTGCAACTCTTCCCCCCCGGAGCCATTGTTAATTCTATGAATCTTCCTCAGGATCCTCAAAGCTCTGTCTTCATCGCCACTGGCTAAGGCGTACTTGGGGCTCTCCTGCATCAACAGCAGACACGCGGCGCACAGCAGGCTCGGCAGCGAGTAGACCACCAGCAGAGTCCGCCAGGAGTTCCAGTAGATTCCCAGCGCGGGAAGATAGTAGGAGAAAGTGAGAGGTACGATAGGTATCGCCATTACTGAAATAGTATTTAAAGAAGTTACAATAACACCCAATACATGACGATTTCGTGGCCCGATCTCATTCTTATTGGAGCTAGTAATAGCTTATTACAGCAGATAACTGTTGAGTTTTGTTCCAGAGTAGGTATATTATTATTGGCTTTCATGTCGCACCCAGCGAAATAACCAAGGTCGTCAATGCTATCATAACTCCCGTGGCCTGCAGTTAATTAGTAGACTGTTTGTCAGTTGAGATGGTCTTGAGTGGTGACAACGCCAATATTTACTGACTATCTAGTCAAGATCACAGACAACCGTTGGATAATGGGCAGCGTACGATCGTACGGCGTGTATGGTTGTGAAAATCCTTACGGCCCGGCCGGGACTTACTTAGAGGAGAGGGTGAGGGCGAGCGGCGCGGCGTGGGAACAATTAGAGCAGCAAACGCGCGTGACGGCTCGTGGCGTGCTACATATATCCTGACCCGGACTTAGAGGGCACTGGGCATTCGGGGCCTCCCCTTCCCCTATAAGGAGATTATTATGGTGCAAGTCCTGCTTTTAGAACTGAGCCCCGGGACTTGTGGGCCTAGGGGCATTGCATATATCACTATGATTTTGTTTCTACCGCTCACCGCTGCCGCTAGCTGGTCACGCGTAGTCGTGGCTGGGCCGTTAGGGAGGTTCCGTAGACTTACTTCAAAAATAGACTTGATTAGGCGGAAGAATTTCTATGATTAGGTACCTGACATGATGCCCTGACCCAGCAGGAAGACGCTGGAGACGAGCAGCATCACTACATTCCGCTTTCGCAGCAGCACGCTCTCGCTGAGCAGCGTCATGGACAGCAAGTATATCCCTGAACCCCTGAAGAAAGCAATCGCGGTCACGTGGGGACCAAAGAAAAAAATAAAGAAAGCTGTTGTACACCGGTGTTTCTGCGGCCGATTATTCGACTGTTAGAAGCCACGTTATACATCTGTTATTGATTAATTTGAGTTATTATAGTGTTATCCTTAGTTTTTTAGTTGCTATTTTATATTTTACGTGTATGTAAACTTTAAATCGGTACTTCAGTTGAGCACAAACTAATATAGGTTTTTTTAATTTTAACTTTCTTATCTGGGGTTCAACTCGAAATTAATTGTAACTAATAGTAGGTAAAGTTGCTTTTATAATGTAGGATATAGGCAAGGATACCTATACCCACTCAATTGAAACTAAAGTACTCGAAAGTGATCAGCTTAAGCCACAAAGTAATCAACACACTGTAATCAATTAATATATTTAGAGATAAAACACATATTACACATTACGCGTCACCATGACATTGCAGTTTAAAATATATTTAGTGCGAAAACACTGATAATTCTAAAATCCAAAGGTAGGTAGGGTCTAAAGGTAAGGGGTAAGACAATATGTACTTACGAAAACCTAAATCCAATATTAACACGCTTTATCAGTTACTAACAGATGATTTCCACCATATTATCGGCATAGCATGGTGATATGTACAATGAAAATAACTGGTAACCAGAAACGAGGGTAGAAATTCGCCAGCATACCTAATTTCATTTTAAAAAATGAAGACTTACAAAGTGACTGTGATCAGTTGGACGAGCATCAGCATGACCCAGTGGACGGAGAGGCTGGCGAGTGCGTTGGTGGTAGCGGCCAGCACCAGCGAGGCCAGCAGCATACGTCGGCGGCCACGGGTGTCGCCCAGGTACCCCCACAGCAGCGAGCCTACCAGCGCGCCTGGAAATGTTACACAACGGTGAGCAGCTAGAGACGAGCATGAGCCACCAGGCGAGTGATGGTGTCATCAGCAGGGTTTGTAAAATGCGAGCATAATTCATTGAAGTACTAGTGCTTCACTGGTCATTACGACCCCTAGTCATCAGTAAACGTCGGCGCCCTCGTGTGTCGCTCAGATAGCCCCCAGCAGTGTGCCCGCCACCGCCGATGTGGAATATGTGCGTGGTTCGATAAGTAACGTTACTAGTCTAAGATCCCGATATAGAACGACCTTCACTGAGATGTTTATTTGATGAAATGTATTTTATATTTAATTTAATATGTCAATAAATATATTGCATATAGGGTTGCCTAACAAATTTTAGTCCAGGGTATGTTTAATTATTAATTAAAAAAAAATGTTTACACATTTCACCGGTTTGATTAATATTAGATAAATTCTATACCAATCGAAAGTATGAAGCCCATAGAATATGCAAACGTTAGGTTGCCTAATTCTTTTCCCGTCACAACTATCGGGTAGCCAGGTATAAACAGGTAAATCTATACCTACTAGCATTTTGCAACGGTCTGATTATTGAATTGAAATTAAATAAAATTAAGATTTTATTAAAACTTTCGTGAGACATATTTAATTATTGTATTAAGCGGTTTACACTCACGTGAAATTGTCAGGAACGGCCCGACATGTTTCGAACTCGTAAGGAGCCCTTCATCAGGGACGGCTGCCCGTACACCGCCGCGGCAAACTCGTCGTGACTACATGTCGGGCCGTTCCTGACAATTTCACGTGAGTGTAAACCGCTTAATACAATAATTAAAATTAAGATTATTTTATTATGAATTTATCTAATAATCAAACCGGTGACATTTTATTTTGGTGTTTTTGGTTAGTAGAAGTAGCTATATTTTATCAGCCTTAGCCAATATGCATGTGAAAAAATACTCGAGTCACGGCATACGATTAGAATCCATCCTGTATTTCGATTGATCTAATCGATGTATCAGATAAAGCATTTTTTAGGCTTCGGTGCCTCAATCGGCATAAAATGCGATAAATGAAAAAGCATAGATTGACTCATAGAATACGTGTAGGTATAACAAGGAGTTCGGCAATAATAACATAATATTTGTATTTCTTAATAAATATAAGGAAGATTGACGTATAAAATCATAATTTCGTATTAATCATGCTACGTCGCGCGAGCCAGGCGCTGTCACGGCGTGTACAACTAGCTCACTAGGTCGTGCCCAGCTCGCAGGTTCTAGCAAGATAATACTCCTGTACATCAGCTCACTCACCGGCTACTGGCACCGCTTACAGCTGGACATGCTACTGGTCGTGCCCAGTTCGCAGGTGCCGGCACGATAATGTTCCTGTACATCAGCTCACTCACCGGCCACCGGCACCGCTTACCGCTGGACATGCTACTGGTCGTGCCCAGTTCGCAGGTGCCGGCACGATAATGTTCCTGTACATCAGCTCACTCACCGGCCACCGGCACCGCTTACAGCTGGACATGCTACTGGTCGTGCCCAGTTCGCAGGTGCCGGCACGATAATGTTCCTGTACATCAGCTCACTCACCGGCCACCGGCACCGCTTACCGCTGGACATGCTACTGGTCGTGCCCAGTTCGCAGGTGCCGGCACGATAATGTTCCTGTACATCAGCTCACTCACCGGCCACCGGCACCGCTTACAGCTGGACATGCTACTGGTCGTGCCCAGTTCGCAGGTGCCGGCACGATAATGTTCCTGTACATCAGCTCACTCACCGGCCACCGGCACCGCTTACAGCTGGACATGCTACTGGTCGTGCCCAGTTCGCAGGTGCAGGCACGATAATGTTCCTGTACATCAGCTCACTCACCGGCCACCGGCACCGCCACCAGCAGACCCTGCTGCGCGCTGGTCGTGCCCAGCTCGCAGGCGCTGGCCGGCACGATGATGCTCGAGCCGTACGTCAGCACGACAAACGAGATCGTGGCCGCGCCCGCCAGCGCCGTCAGCATGTAGCTGTACAGACCGTAACCTGGAGCAGATATAAAAACAATCTCAATACGGCATTTTAGATTCAGATATTCTGAAAATGTGATAATCATCCAAATATTATCGTCATTGTCTATATGTACACCTACTATTAAGAAATGCGGCATACAGCCGTCGCGGTGGAAGTAGCAGGCGGCCATGCGGGCAGAATACTACGGCTGTCGTAAATTCTAAAGTCTATAACTTTGAGAACCAACGGCGCATTGATCTGGAAACTAAACGTGATCAATGAAAGCCCGACCACCTGTGGCAGTGTTGTTTAATTATGTCCATGGTGGGCTCACATGTCCGCAGTGTTCGCGTAGCTTCATCAATTAGGTAGACTGCGTGAGCCACATGACACTCTCACCAGCGACAAAATAATATATACGTACTATAATAAAACTCTACTAATAAATTGTAATTACCTACTAAAATCGGGTAGGTAGGTATCTTACTTACCTGTTTTATCAAGTGCTTCTTCAAAGGGTATTTTACCATATTTTTCCGCGAGAGAATCCATTTTTACTTTGAACTATTTACCTATACCTATTAAACAAGACACGAGTAAAGTGAAATACAAAATTATTCCAGATTCTAATTATAAATTATATATTAAAAAACAATTTACATATTTACACATAAAACTACACATTACTTATAACTATTACTTATAATTATTAAGTAATGATGAGCCGTTCATTTGGCGCTCACATATAAGACTCATCGACTCATCGTACTTTTAATGTATATTAATAATACCTAATTCATTATGAGATTATAATATTATCATAATCAGATAATAATAAAATATCTAACATTATCCAATTTCAAATTATTAGGAGTTATCTATGCAATCTTTATGTGGCTGTTGTTTATTTCCTCTACCTGTTTAGATTGCTTTTTTTTTTTTTATTTCAGTTATTCAATTCTTACTAACAGATTGCCCACTTTTCATGAGACAAACTACTGACGATATTAACTTTAATAGAGTTAAATACTTATTGTGATTTATAAAGGGGGCAGTAAAGTTTATTCTGGGATCGGAAACCCCGATGTTCATGAAGCCCTTTCATTAGCTACCCCACGTGATAGGATTCAGAACCCAAAATCCTATGCAAAAAATAGATGACGCCATAACTCCTTCCTGCACTAAAATTCGAAATGGCTCACCTTCGTAAAAGGTCTTAGAGTTCAAAAAGTTCATCCTACCACTCTATATGGTTATGGATTGGCACGAATCATAATTGTTGATTTCATGATTTCAAAGTGTATACAGAAATAAAACAATGTCAATTCCTGAATTTAATTGGAACTTTCAGTTTGGCTTCTAGAGTCGTCGTGCAATTTCGATCTCACCTGCTGGGAACTAGTTGGGAAATGTCGATACCGATATGATGGAGCACACTTACCTTAGATAGTGCTTATTCACTCTCACCTTAAAGTTACATAACTAAAAAACAAAGTTACAAATTAGGTTAAGTTCATATTACTGTAATAGTGTATAATTTCTGAGAAAATGACTGACTGTTGAGTTTCTTTTGCGTTTCTTCTCAACAATGGTGTAATATGTAAAAGTGCCCGTGTGGCCTACTTGCAGGATAAAGTTTGTTATTATTTCATGATTATTTCACTCACGAAATAATACAATTTTCTCCTAAACGAAGAGCGTCATTGCAGATCCGACCCTGCATGAGGCACAGTAGAATGCAAGAGAAGAGTTAGGTTGGGGATTCAGCCTCAATAAACTAATTGATATGTTACTGTAAGATGCCTCTGTCTGTACTTATTATTTAAAACAATAACAAGTCATTGTTCTCTTATAATTATAATATATTTTAACAATAACATAATTAATGAAAATTGACAATTATAACTCCTAATAAAATAACATTGTTCATTTTATATTAGTCTAGAGCTTCTTAACCCTTTGACCGCCAAAGACGGCAAATCACGTCATCGGGAATTCGTGCCACTGACGCCAACGACGCCTATTGACGTCAAAAATTTCAGTGGTCAAAAACATGCTAATTCAAACCACTATCTGTGTTTTTCAACCTCTGTTGATTTTGGAGCACCTTTTTTTTTTTGGTTTGGCGTCAGTGGCACGGTGAATTGCTTTGCCGCTCGGCGCTCAAAGGGTTAAGTTAATTGATAAAAAAACAGGCAATTATTAATTAAATTAAATTTCCAAAAGATTGAAAATTTGTAGTATTCATAAAGATAATTAATTATTATTTAGTAATTTTGTTTTTAGTTTTCATCTCATTGACACCATCAACAATACTATCTGGAATCTCTGTTGCTATTGCTTTCATCAATTCTGGCACATTGTTGTAGCAGGCGAATCCCACCAGTGAGTCAAAATTCTCCAAGGTGACCAGGTTAACCAGCTTGACAATGCACTCTGCTTTAAGGTCGATCAAGAAGTAGCACGCCGCCACCAGCAGCAACTGCCGCAGTTGGAGCCAATCATTGGGAAGATTCTTCAAGTACATGTATTCCTTCAAATGTTGAAGAGTCTGTATGGTGACCCCATCGATTGGGATATGGCCTTCGTCCTTATTCTTCCATTCCCCATCATTGAGCATAGCCCGGAACTTGAAACTGTGAATGCCTAAAATCACTTTGTGCACAGCCACCATGCCGTCTGCTGCCCTGAGGTAGAAGTCAGTCAACTCAGTATCATTATATAGTTTAGTATACAGTGGCTGAGCCGTTTTGTCGTGCACCGTTACGCTCACTTCCATAACATATAAAAGTATATTAGTGGATATTGCTCGAAAACTTTTATCATGTTCAATGGCAGGTTCCAATTTTATATATTCTATCCAATAATCAGCACAAGGGCATTGTTTTTCAAACGCTGCATAAGACACAGTTATGTTAACCGTGGAATCTTTTGCCATTTCATGTTTCTTAAAAGAGATTCGGGGTTCCAGACACCACTTAAGAGTAGAATTCACTCTAAATTTCAAGCGAACCAGGGCCAAATTATCAATATTAATTGGCTGAGTGTTCATTTCATTAGTAAAGGCCGTACATCGAACTGAAAATATCAGCTTCGAGGTAGTTCCGCGGCGTTGTTCCTTCCAAGTTCTGTATGGAGAAAATAACATATCCTTACATTTAGGTGGCCTATAATCTAATTACTAGTCTAGGATTACAGAATTTTACGTATGACATAGCAACTCATTATTTGTTGTACCTAAGCTGTAACGCAACAGGTCTAAAATGATGATGAAGATTCATGAAGAAAAGAATGTATTCTTAGACACCTATTACTTACAAGTAGGTATATGCTTTTTAAAGAAAAAAATGTTATGGAAGTTGAAACTTTACTCACACTTGCATCCCACGGGACATCGTACCTAACTTGATATTTACTAGTGATTGGATGATTTTTTCAAACAACAAACAGCGATATTATTTTAGTTCCTACAAAAAGAAAAGTAAATGCAACAATTTTACATTAAATATTTGTACAGACAAGGAAAAATAAACGGCCACCCACAACTTTGAATTCAAATAACACAATACAGGATGTGTTAGTGTGCGGTAGACTGAGGAAACGTTCGCTATACTTACTCAAATTTATATTCCTATTTTTTTGTAATAAATTTAAATGTTTTAAATAAAACAACGTGTATATACTTATTACAAAAATAGAAATATTAATTTAAGTATTTGGATTTAAGTGAACATATATGTTATATTGAAATTTAAATTGTGTCTTATATGATTTTTGTGATAAAATCACTATTGGGCCTATATTTACCATCACAGTCACGCAAAAATCACTGTTTTTGAAACATAGCATTTGAACGCTTCAATGTGTTACTATTAACAAAGGAGCTTACCCTCAAATTAATTATTCATTGCTCTGAGTTTACCCTACCCACTTACAGTAGAAATACAACACATAATGTTCTTTGTAAGTAATATCGAAAGAAAGGTAATAATCCCCTGTAGTTGCAAGCGTCGATGGGCTGCGGTAACTGCTTACCATAGGGCGGGCCGTGCGCTTGTTTGCCACCTACGTGGTATAAAAAGGTATGCCCACTGCGGAGGTGGACTGAAAAGGTATGGAAAAGGTGTGTCATCAAGGTAGAAGGATCTATGGAGGGTATTAGTAGGGATGTGATCTTATAACGAAAGCAAGTCTGTCTATTTACTTCTTCACGCTGAAACCGCGCGGAATCGATTCGATTTCGATGAAATTTGGTGAGGAGATAGTTTGAGTCCCGATGAAGGACATCGCACCTTTATCTTTAGAATGAAACCGACAACAATTACAATTTGTTGTGGAGTTAGGTCGGTTTCATTCTAAAGGTGAGATAGGAGTTTTTATCAAATCATCCCCTTCACAGAAATTTAGGGTGTATGATGCTTTACCTGTAGGTTTACTAATTGAATGTTTGCAACTTAAATGACAGAAAAGTTAGTTTTCGCGTGCTTTCTCTATTAACTTCTTTGTAAAAGTTCAGATATAAATATAAAAGCCAGCTTTCCCGACAAAAAGCGATGGCACAACTTTAATCTTTTATGGCGATTAACGAGTATACGCAGACGAAGTCGGGGAAGCAAACTAGTTAACAAATTTTCATTCATTATTTCAATCACTACCTTATAATTCTTGGAAAGAAGACACTATTTCATCTTAGAATACCTTTAATGACATTAATAAAATTCAAACCTTACGTCTAATATCTTATAAATACATTTTAAGAATAAATGTCAAAATTTTGGTCTATAGTCGAGTTACGATTTCTACCGCGTAGCACCGAGTGTCGGCGTACCTGGCGCATTCTTTGTCAAAAAAATAATGACGTTTAATAGTATAAAACTGACTACTAGTCACCTGCACCTTGTATGATAATCAGACATGAACTGTTAAACGGGAATTCACCGATTAGGGACGTCGGCATTTGCGCGGCTGTATACTGTGGTGCTCAATAAATAATTTAAGAAAAGACTCTTGTGTTTATTATTTAAAGTGTTCGTGGCAATAACGTCAATTAACTAGGGACATCCTTCCGATGATAAATTTATCGATAACTGAATACTTATTCCGAAATGACATTTCATAGTAGCTATTATGTTCACCGGATAAATAGAAATTAACTAAAATATGCTGACTTCTACTATATTTTTTTAATACTCAATCGATTTTCATGCAAAGTATACTGAACCAAGAGTGCCTTGCAACAAAGGCCAATTTAGGTAAATTTTATGACATGTAACGAAGAGGTGCACTACACTATTTTTCATTCAATCAAGTACAACTTATCGATAAAATAATATCGTGTGACTCTCCCTAGCAAAATTTTATTCGTGCCACCAACACTTTTATGTCTGATGATAATCCATGAAATAACAGTTATGTACATATAATCAAACTTTATTTTACACTCTCTCAACCAAAGAGTTCGTGGCGCCATGCTCGTAGCCGAGCGTTTTACAAAAAATATTATTTCTATTTAATATATATTTTTTGGCCTCATCGTACTCGGAATAACACGTACATTCGAACCTCATACAAGAAAAAAGTGCCCCATATATGTCCATTCCAGATCGTCACATTTTTGTATGATTATTTTTTTCAATTTCTATGAAAACGCGACGCACTGGAAAAATATGTTTTCATTTAGTGCATTTACTTGTATTCGCAGGCACAAACGAAACTGAACATAAAAAAAGTTCATATATTACACTATTTTTGAAAAAAAAAATGCTCAGCCAATAAACATGGGAAAATGCGAATATATGCTACGAGTATGGGCCTACGGGGCAGGTTTCCGGAGTTGAAACTGTTGAAGCGTATGAAGATACAGCCGGAATAGCCAGGATAAAACATCGGTAATACATGGATATGGCGTGTGACGATACAGCAAGGCACCGAAGGGCGCTCATGGCTTCCACAGCTTGAGCAGCCCGTCCTCGCTGTAGGTGGCCAGCAGGTTCTGGTGCGGGTGGTGCGTCATGCCGATCACAGCTTTCTCGTGGATCTGCACAAAACACGATACTTTATTAAATTCACTGTAGTCTCGACGAGATTTAAAGAGCATTCGTTTTTTAGGGTCGAAAGACAGCGGGGAGTGAATCTATACAATAACATTGTAACGCGCGCATGTCATGACATAGAGTCATGTCAGGCGTGAACTCTTTTCTTTGGGATTTCTCTGTCTAGATCGACAGCCCCTGTTGAAAACGTATAACCAACAATAGCAATGGTTGGAAGACATCTGTCCGGTCGAGTTTTTTTTTTTGTTTGTTTGACTGGCCCTTGGGCTGTACTCACGTTGATGGTGCGCTCCAGCTTGCCGGTGTTGGCGCAGAAGGCGTACAGCACGAGGTCCTCGCCGGCGCAGTACACGAGGCGGCCGCGCGCCGACAGCGCCGCGCACGTCAGCGCCCCGCCCTCGCGCTCGCGCCGCCCCGACGAGAACGACCGCACCGTCTGCCCCGCCGTGTTCATGATCACCACTGCACAGGGAAAAACACATTTATACTTTTAACGGTTGAGTCTTCTGTGAGAGCATCGGCGAGAGTCAAGAGAGAGGGGCGAGAATTACGCCATTGTTCAACTCCGGTTCTAATTGGCGCAGTCAGGTAGGATGGAGCATGTCAAACTTTCGATGCTTATAGCAGTTATCTCGTAACAGAGCCGCACTTCTAGCACAATTATGAGACGCGACTCAGTGTTAAAGCACTCGCCGGTGCCGGACACTAGTACGTACCAGTGTTGGTGCGGTTGCACACGACGAAGTGCTCGGGGTTCTTGGGCGTGAGCAGCAGCGTGTTGACGGGCGGCTCGGCGCCGGGCGCGGAGCCCTCGCCGCCGGCGCCCAGCGGCTGCAGCGTGGCGGAGCACTCGCCGGTGCCGGACACTAGTACGTACCAGTGTTGGTGCGGTTGCACACGACGAAGTGCTCGGGGTTCTTGGGCGTGAGCAGCAGCGTGTTGACGGGCGGCTCGGCGCCGGGCGCGGAGCCCTCGCCGCCGGCGCCCAGCGGCTGCAGCGTGGCGGAGCACTCGCCGGTGCCGGACACTAGTACGTACCAGTGTTGGTGCGGTTGCACACGACGAAGTGCTCGGGGTTCTTGGGCGTGAGCAGCAGCGTGTTGACGGGCGGCTCGGCGCCGGGCGCGGAGCCCTCGCCGCCGGCGCCCAGCGGCTGCAGCGTGGCGGAGCACTCGCCGGTGCCGGACACTAGTACGTACCAGTGTTGGTGCGGTTGCACACGACGAAGTGCTCGGGGTTCTTGGGCGTGAGCAGCAGCGTGTTGACGGGCGGCTCGGCGCCGGGCGCGGAGCCCTCGCCGCCGGCGCCCAGCGGCTGCAGCGTGGCGGAGCACTCGCCGGTGCCGGACACTAGTACGTACCAGTGTTGGTGCGGTTGCACACGACGAAGTGCTCGGGGTTCTTGGGCGTGAGCAGCAGCGTGTTGACGGGCGGCTCGGCGCCGGGCGCGGAGCCCTCGCCGCCGGCGCCCAGCGGCAGCAGCGTGGCGGAGCACTCGCCGGTGTCGGACACTAGTACGTACCAGTGTTGGTGCGGTTGCACACGACGAAGTGCTCGGGGTTCTTGGGCGTGAGCAGCAGCGTGTTGACGGGCGGCTCGGCGCCGGGCGCGGAGCCCTCGCCGCCGGCGCCCAGCGGCTGCAGCGTGGCGGAGCACTCGCCGGTGCCGGACACTAGTACGTACCAGTGTTGGTGCGGTTGCACACGACGAAGTGCTCGGGGTTCTTGGGCGTGAGCAGCAGCGTGTTGACGGGCGGCTCGGCGCCGGGCGCGGAGCCCTCGCCGCCGGCGCCCAGCGGCTGCAGCGTGGCGGAGCACTCGCCGGTGCCGGACACTAGTACGTACCAGTGTTGGTGCGGTTGCACACGACGAAGTGCTCGGGGTTCTTGGGCGTGAGCAGCAGCGTGTTGACGGGCGGCTCGGCGCCGGGCGCGGAGCCCTCGCCGCCGGCGCCCAGCGGCTGCAGCGTGGCGGAGCACTCGCCGGTGCCGGACACTAGTACGTACCAGTGTTGGTGCGGTTGCACACGACGAAGTGCTCGGGGTTCTTGGGCGTGAGCAGCAGCGTGTTGACGGGCGGCTCGGCGCCGGGCGCGGAGCCCTCGCCGCCGGCGCCCAGCGGCTGCATCGTGGCGGAGCACTCGCCGGTGCCGGACACTAGTACGTACCAGTGTTGGTGCGGTTGCACACGACGAAGTGCTCGGGGTTCTTGGGCGTGAGCAGCAGCGTGTTGACGGGCGGCTCGGCGCCGGGCGCGGAGCCCTCGCCGCCGGCGCCCAGCGGCTGCAGCGTGGCGGAGCACTCGCCGGTGCCGGACACTAGTACGTACCAGTGTTGGTGCGGTTGCACACGACGAAGTGCTCGGGGTTCTTGGGCGTGAGCAGCAGCGTGTTGACGGGCGGCTCGGCGCCGGGCGCGGAGCCCTCGCCGCCGGCGCCCAGCGGCTGCAGCGTGGCGGAGCACTCGCCGGTGCCGGACACTAGTACGTACCAGTGTTGGTGCGGTTGCACACGACGAAGTGCTCGGGGTTCTTGGGCGTGAGCAGCAGCGTGTTGACGGGCGGCTCGGCGCCGGGCGCGGAGCCCTCGCCGCCGGCGCCCAGCGGCTGCAGCGTGGCGGAGCACTCGCCGGTGTCGGACACTAGTACGTACCAGTGTTGGTGCGGTTGCACACGACGAAGTGCTCGGGGTTCTTGGGCGTGAGCAGCAGCGTGTTGACGGGCGGCTCGGCGCCGGGCGCGGAGCCCTCGCCGCCGGCGCCCAGCGGCTGCAGCGTGGCGGAGCACTCGCCGGTGCCGGACACTAGTACGTACCAGTGTTGGTGCGGTTGCACACGACGAAGTGCTCGGGGTTCTTGGGCGTGAGCAGCAGCGTGTTGACGGGCGGCTCGGCGCCGGGCGCGGAGCCCTCGCCGCCGGCGCCCAGCGGCTGCAGCGTGGCGGAGCACTCGCCGGTGCCGGACACTAGTACGTACCAGTGTTGGTGCGGTTGCACACGACGAAGTGCTCGGGGTTCTTGGGCGTGAGCAGCAGCGTGTTGACGGGCGGCTCGGCGCCGGGCGCGGAGCCCTCGCCGCCGGCGCCCAGCGGCTGCAGCGTGGCGGAGCACTCGCCGGTGCCGGACACTAGTACGTACCAGTGTTGGTGCAGTTGCACACGACGAAGTGCTCGGGGTTCTTGGGCGTGAGCAGCAGCGTGTTGACGGGCGGCTCGGCGCCGGGCGCGGAGCCCTCGCCGCCGGCGCCCAGCGGCTGCAGCGTGGCGGAGCACTCGCCGGTGCCGGACACTAGTACGTACCAGTGTTGGTGCGGTTGCACACGACGAAGTGCTCGGGGTTCTTGGGCGTGAGCAGCAGCGTGTTGACGGGCGGCTCGGCGCCGGGCGCGGAGCCCTCGCCGCCGGCGCCCAGCGGCTGCAGCGTGGCGGAGCACTCGCCGGTGCCGGACACTAGTACGTACCAGTGTTGGTGCGGTTGCACACGACGAAGTGCTCGGGGTTCTTGGGCGTGAGCAGCAGCGTGTTGACGGGCGGCTCGGCGCCGGGCGCGGAGCCCTCGCCGCCGGCGCCCAGCGGCTGCAGCGTGGCGGAGCACTCGCCGGTGCCGGACACTAGTACGTACCAGTGTTGGTGCGGTTGCACACGACGAAGTGCTCGGGGTTCTTGGGCGTGAGCAGCAGCGTGTTGACCGGCGGCTCGGCGCCGGGCGCGGAGCCCTCGCCGCCGGCGCCCAGCGGCTGCAGCGTGGCGGAGCACTCGCCGGTGCCGGACACTAGTACGTACCAGTGTTGGTGCGGTTGCACACGACGAAGTGCTCGGGGTTCTTGGGCGTGAGCAGCAGCGTGTTGACGGGCGGCTCGGCGCCGGGCGCGGAGCCCTCGCCGCCGGCGCCCAGCGGCTGCAGCGTGGCGGAGCACTCGCCGGTGCCGGACACTAGTACGTACCAGTGTTGGTGCGGTTGCACACGACGAAGTGCTCGGGGTTCTTGGGCGTGAGCAGCAGCGTGTTGACGGGCGGCTCGGCGCCGGGCGCGGAGCCCTCGCCGCCGGCGCCCAGCGGCTGCAGCGTGGCGGAGCACTCGCCGGTGCCGGACACTAGTACGTACCAGTGTTGGTGCGGTTGCACACGACGAAGTGCTCGGGGTTCTTGGGCGTGAGCAGCAGCGTGTTGACGGGCGGCTCGGCGCCGGGCGCGGAGCCCTCGCCGCCGGCGCCCAGCGGCTGCAGCGTGGCGGAGCACTCGCCGGTGCCGGACACTAGTACGTACCAGTGTTGGTGCGGTTGCACACGACGAAGTGCTCGGGGTTCTTGGGCGTGAGCAGCAGCGTGTTGACGGGCGGCTCGGCGCCGGGCGCGGAGCCCTCGCCGCCGGCGCCCAGCGGCTGCAGCGTGGCGGAGCACTCGCCGATGCCGGACACTAGTACGTACCAGTGTTGGTGCGGTTGCACACGACGAAGTGCTCGGGGTTCTTGGGCGTGAGCAGCAGCGTGTTGACGGGCGGCTCGGCGCCGGGCGCGGAGCCCTCGCCGCCGGCGCCCAGCGGCTGCAGCGTGGCGGAGCACTCGCCGGTGCCGGACACTAGTACGTACCAGTGTTGGTGCGGTTGCACACGACGAAGTGCTCGGGGTTCTTGGGCGTGAGCAGCAGCGTGTTGACGGGCGGCTCGGCGCCGGGCGCGGAGCCCTCGCCGCCGGCGCCCAGCGGCTGCAGCGTGGCGGAGCACTCGCCGGTGCCGGACACTAGTACGTACCAGTGTTGGTGCGGTTGCACACGACGAAGTGCTCGGGGTTCTTGGGCGTGAGCAGCAGCGTGTTGACGGGCGGCTCGGCGCCGGGCGCGGAGCCCTCGCCGCCGGCGCCCAGCGGCTGCAGCGTGGCGGAGCACTCGCCGGTGCCGGACACTAGTACGTACCAGTGTTGGTGCGGTTGCACACGACGAAGTGCTCGGGGTTCTTGGGCGTGAGCAGCAGCGTGTTGACGGGCGGCTCGGCGCCGGGCGCGGAGCCCTCGCCGCCGGCGCCCAGCGGCTGCAGCGTGGCGGAGCACTCGCCGGTGCCGGACACTAGTACGTACCAGTGTTGGTGCGGTTGCACACGACGAAGTGCTCGGGGTTCTTGGGCGTGAGCAGCAGCGTGTTGACGGGCGGCTCGGCGCCGGGCGCGGAGCCCTCGCCGCCGGCGCCCAGCGGCTGCAGCGTGGCGGAGCACTCGCCGGTGCCGGACACTAGTACGTACCAGTGTTGGTGCGGTTGCACACGACGAAGTGCTCGGGGTTCTTGGGCGTGAGCAGCAGCGTGTTGACGGGCGGCTCGGCGCCGGGCGCGGAGCCCTCGCCGCCGGCGCCCAGCGGCTGCAGCGTGGCGGAGCACTCGCCGGTGCCGGACACTAGTACGTACCAGTGTTGGTGCGGTTGCACACGACGAAGTGCTCGGGGTTCTTGGGCGTGAGCAGCAGCGTGTTGACGGGCGGCTCGGCGCCGGGCGCGGAGCCCTCGCCGCCGGCGCCCAGCGGCTGCAGCGTGGCGGAGCACTCGCCGGTGCCGGACACTAGTACGTACCAGTGTTGGTGCGGTTGCACACGACGAAGTGCTCGGGGTTCTTGGGCGTGAGCAGCAGCGTGTTGACGGGCGGCTCGGCGCCGGGCGCGGAGCCCTCGCCGCCGGCGCCCAGCGGCTGCAGCGTGGCGGAGCACTCGCCGGTGCCGGACACTAGTACGTACCAGTGTTGGTGCGGTTGCACACGACGAAGTGCTCGGGGTTCTTGGGCGTGAGCAGCAGCGTGTTGACGGGCGGCTCGGCGCCGGGCGCGGAGCCCTCGCCGCCGGCGCCCAGCGGCTGCAGCGTGGCGGAGCACTCGCCGGTGCCGGACACTAGTACGTACCAGTGTTGGTGCGGTTGCACACGACGAAGTGCTCGGGGTTCTTGGGCGTGAGCAGCAGCGTGTTGACGGGCGGCTCGGCGCCGGGCGCGGAGCCCTCGCCGCCGGCGCCCAGCGGCTGCAGCGTGGCGGAGCACTCGCCGGTGCGCAGCGCCCACAGCCGCACCGTGCCGTCGCTGCTGCCGCTCAGCACGCCGTGCCCGTCCGGCGTGAACACCGCCTGAGATCACACCACTTTAAAATAAATAAATGATTAAAAATAAAAATTGTTTATTTAAAAAGAAGAACCTAAATAACATATTACAATTGTCCAGCGGTCCCACGCTAGGCTATGCCTGTCATGTGGTGACCAGATTCGGTTTAAAACAATACAGTTGAAAAAAAAAAATTATTTTAACCGGTTACAATACAGCCAAAATTAAGGTTTACATAATGAAATTAATGAAATAACCATACCTAATATTTATAGTATATCTAAGATGAGTTAGTATACAATATATAAGTTGTGTACAGGTGTGTGTATGTGTGTATGTAAGTGTTGTGTGTAAACGTGTGAGTGCGTGTATATGAGGCTACGGAGTTAAGTGTGTCAGTGTACGGAATTAAGTTGCCTTCAGCAGTTGCTCGGTTTGACTGTAACTTAGACCTTTCAGCCAGCTGAGAGTCTTAGATTTTGCTTCACGAGGGGAGTTTTCGGAAATGTTGCATGCCTTAACCACTAAATTGTAGATGTATGGGTGCAGAAAATTGGGGAGACGTCGTGCAAATGAAGTTTTTGTACGGGGAGTAGGTAATCTGAAAACTCTTTTGGCGATTAAAGCAGGATACTCTTCAGAATTAAGAGTTTTTAGATGTACTTGCGACGAAACTCGCAAGATCATTAACTGCCTCACACTAAGAACGTCCGCAGCTTTATAGAGAGCAGTCGTTGTCGTTGTGGAATTGTCGGGGTTTCCTAAGCATGACCTTGAGCACAAAGCGCTGCGCCCTTTCGAGGGGTAAGAGTGCAGAAGTACTGGAGCCACCCCAAACGCCTATACAGTACGACAGGATCGACTGACACATAGAAGTATATACAAGCTTCAGCAAATCTTGCCCTGCAGAGTTTCTCAGTAATTTCATGACAAACACTAACTTTCTGACTCTAGCAGACAGTATCTCAATGTGTTTTTTAAAGTTCAGATTCTCGTCCAACGTGATCCCAAGGTACTTTACAGTGGAGCAGTTGCTAATGACTTTGCAATCCCGGGCAAGGTTTGTAGATATGTCCACCGCACGATTACATGAGAGCTTAATGTCTGGACGTGAGCGAGGAGCGGAAGAGGCAGTTTTATAGAAACAAAGGTAGTTTGTTTTTAAAACGTTCAGGGAGAGCAGGTTATTCTCAAGCCATTTTGCCAGCGCTGACAAGCCACTTTCCGCAACTTCGAAGCATCGCGTCCACGAAACATCGTGAAAGACCAATGCAGTGTCATCCGCGTAACAGACGATCTCTGCCTGCTCTATTGGCAGACATATCATGTCGTTAAGATATATCAGAAACAGGGTAGGCCCGAGAATGCTTCCCTGTGGAACACCAAAGGATATTGGTACTGGATTACTGACTAAGGCGCCCAGTCTAACACACTGTTTCCGGTTTGTGAGGTAGCTTTTGAACCAATCCCAGGCAGTACCTCTTATGCCTAATAGTTCAAGCTTCCTTAGCAATATCGGGATTGAGACAGTGTCAAACGCCTTAGCCAGGTCCAAAAAGATGCCCACACAAGCTTCTCCCTTATCGAGGTAGGACGATATTAGATCAACTAGCAAGGTGGCAGCTTGTTCAGTAGATCGGTTCTTCCGAAATCCAAATTGTCTTGGGGAAAGAAGATTTTCTGATTCAAGGAAGCCGATCAACTGGTTATTAATGATCTTTTCTAAAATTTTGGAAATGCTGCTAAGTAACGAAATCGGGCGATAATTCCCAGGGCAGTCCTTAGCTCCTCCTTTATGGATGGGGACTACAGCTGCTACTTTCCAGCTCTCCGGGAAAACCCCCGTTGAGATGCTCAGGTTGAAAATATAGACGAGTGGCTTAACAATGTAGTCTTTTAGACTTAAAAGAATGCGATTGTTCAATTCGTCCATGCCAGAAGCGCTCTCCAGTTTTAAATTCAGAATTTGTTTCTCTACTTCATTTTCGTCTATGGGATTAAGAAACTTTAAACTTTATAAACCAACATTTATATAGGACACTTTTGGTCAGACTGCGTCGGTGTCTGGTCGGCACTATCGGTACGAGAACAATAGAATAGACAATTGTCTCAGTCAATATCGAACAATGTCGTTACTAACATTACTATAGTACGAGTAGTTGGTTTTATGTTTTGTAAAAATATGATCGTATGAAGCACGCTCTATCACTCTAAAGGGGATAGCAAAAGAAGAAAAAACTCCCTAACAACTGAACTATTCAAATGTCAGTTACTACACTGATGAGTAGTAAGTAAAGGAGACCGACAGCAGCTGGGTGGAGTCTCGGCTGAACTGTCCCGTGTTACTGTACAGACCTCGTTGACGAAGGAGGTGTGGCCGCGGAACTCCTTGAGCAGCTTGCCGGACTTCAGCCCGTGGATGCGCACGGTGCGGTCGAAGGAGGCCGACAGCAGCTGGGTGGAGTCTCGGCTGAACTGTTCCGTGTTAGTGTACAGACCTCGTTGACGAAGGAGGTGTGGCCGCGGAACTCCTTGAGCAGCTTGCCGGACTTCAGCCCGTGGATGCGCACGGTGCGGTCGAAGGAGGCCGACAGCAGCTGGGTGGAGTCTCGGCTGAACTGTTCCGTGTTACTGTACAGACCTCGTTGACGAAGGAGGTGTGGCCGCGGAACTCCTTGAGCAGCTTGCCGGACTTCAGCCCGTGGATGCGCACGGTGCGGTCGAAGGAGGCCGACAGCAGCTGGGTGGAGTCTCGGCTGAACTGTTCCGTGTTAGTGTACAGACCTCGTTGACGAAGGAGGTGTGGCCGCGGAACTCCTTGAGCAGCTTGCCGGACTTCAGCCCGTGGATGCGCACGGTGCGGTCGAAGGAGGCCGACAGCAGCTGGGTGGAGTCTCGGCTGAACTGTTCCGTGTTACTGTACAGACCTCGTTGACGAAGGAGGTGTGGCCGCGGAACTCCTTGAGCAGCTTGCCGGACTTCAGCCCGTGGATGCGCACGGTGTGGTCGAAGGAGGCCGACAGCAGCTGGGTGGAGTCTCGGCTGAACTGTTCCGTGTTACTGTACAGACCTCGTTGACGAAGGAGGTGTGGCCGCGGAACTCCTTGAGCAGCTTGCCGGACTTCAGCCCGTGGATGCGCACGGTGCGGTCGAAGGAGGCCGACAGCAGCTGGGTGGAGTCTCGGCTGAACTGTTCCGTGTTACTGTACAGACCTCGTTGACGAAGGAGGTGTGGCCGCGGAACTCCTTGAGCAGCTTGCCGGACTTCAGCCCGTGGATGCGCACGGTGCGGTCGAAGGAGGCCGACAGCAGCTGGGTGGAGTCTCGGCTGAACTGTTCCGTGTTACTGTACAGACCTCGTTGACGAAGGAGGTGTGGCCGCGGAACTCCTTGAGCAGCTTGCCGGACTTCAGCCCGTGGATGCGCACGGTGCGGTCGAAGGAGGCCGACAGCAGCTGGGTGGAGTCTCGGCTGAACTGTTCCGTGTTACTGTACAGACCTCGTTGACGAAGGAGGTGTGGCCGCGGAACTCCTTGAGCAGCTTGCCGGACTTCAGCCCGTGGATGCGCACGGTGCGGTCGAAGGAGGCCGACAGCAGCTGGGTGGAGTCTCGGCTGAACTGTTCCGTGTTAGTGGACAGACCTCGTTGACGAAGGAGGTGTGGCCGCGGAACTCCTTGAGCAGCTTGCCGGACTTCAGCCCGTGGATGCGCACGGTGCGGTCGAAGGAGGCCGACAGCAGCTGGGTGGAGTCTCGACTGAACTGTTCCGTGTTACTGTACAGACCTCGTTGACGAAGGAGGTGTGGCCGCGGAACTCCTTGAGCAGCTTGCCGGACTTCAGCCCGTGGATGCGCACGGTGCGGTCGAAGGAGGCCGACAGCAGCTGGGTGGAGTCTCGGCTGAACTGTTCCGTGTTACTGTACAGACCTCGTTGACGAAGGAGGTGTGGCCGCGGAACTCCTTGAGCAGCTTGCCGGACTTCAGCCCGTGGATGCGCACGGTGCGGTCGAAGGAGGCCGACAGCAGCTGGGTGGAGTCTCGGCTGAACTGCAGTGACGTCACGCCGCGCGCGTGCGCTCGTTCTAGTCGTCGTTGTACTGCGCCCGTCGACACTCGCCACACCTGTACATGACGTAGTAGATTCAGGCTGAATAATAATTAGTAATGTCAAAACGACATGCTAGTTTGACATAAGCCTAAGCGCGTTGTTCTTCGAATAAATGGTTGGCTATATCCAGGCTAAGTTATACACTGAGTAATTTTAAAGACAACTTTTCCGCGTTAAACTCACATTTTATGTGACAATCAAAAATGTAGGAACCAAATTAGTTACACCGTCAGGCTTCGAACTGCCTCCACCAAGCTCATGTACTCCTAGTAGCGAGAATCGATGCCGAACTTACCCACGACAGACCCTACGTAAATATAGGTACTATCAGAGTGTATCTAGAGAAGATAGGCAGCGGAGGAAAAGCTATAGCGCCACGTATTGATGGACACATATCAGTTCTTCTAAACTTTACCACGAGTCTAGACGCGTATCTTCCCCGTTCATGTACTTCTGGTAGCACAGGTTCGATTAAAATTCGCTTGTAGTAATTCCACACTTAAA
Organism: Apotomis capreana; assembly: GCA_947623375.1. Lineage (NCBI taxonomy): Eukaryota > Metazoa > Arthropoda > Insecta > Lepidoptera > Tortricidae > Apotomis > Apotomis capreana. The sequence continues at coordinate 2,095,385 of OX392500.1, read as the reverse complement.
CCTATAGACTATTCTTTGAGTGTAGTCCTGCAAGGCTAACATATCTTAGCGCGACTTCGCTTGTCGCGTCTCGGCATCATCTGTCACGGTCGCACGGTGTTAAAAGGAAAGTGTCAGGTAGTGTCACAGTCATGCTAGAGTTGCTGGTGTCGACAAGCAAGTACCTTGACCCGGCCGTCGTTGGCGCCCGCGGCTAGCGTGTCGGAGTCGCGCGCGAACGCCAGGCTGAGCACCGCCTCCTCCATGCTCATGTACTCCTCCTGCGCCTGGTAGCGCAGGTCCTTGCGGATCTTGCCCGTCGTGAAGTTCCACACGTGTGACAAACAAGTACCTTGACGCGGCCGTCGTTGGCGCCCGCGGCTAGCGTGTCGGAGTCGCGCGCGAACGCCAGGCTGAGCACCGCCTCCTCCATGCTCATGTACTCCTCCTGCGCCTGGTAGCGCAGGTCCTTGCGGATCTTGCCCGTCGTGAAGTTCCACACCTGTGACAAACAACACAAAGTGAGATTTCGATGTTATTCCTATTTTATCACTTGTAATACCTACTAAAAAGTTCTCAGGTAACATTGATCAGATTTATAGTTATTTTTATGACTGTCATATGGGGGCGAACGAGCAAACGCATAGCCTGTTGGAAAGCGATTACCGTCGCCCAGACACCTGCAACACCCGAGGAGTTTCAGTTGGGAGTACGATCTTTTCCTGAAGGTTTGAAGGTCGTATCGGTCCGGAAATACCGTTTAAACCATTCTTGAACCAGAAACTCATTATTTTTGGGTGAATTAGGTCATCATTTGAGTTATTGCTTCTGGCCGAACTTGCAAAGGTGGATGGGGCACTGGTCGTCACCATCACAGTATACCTACAGGATGACCTCCACGAGCACAGTATACAGGGTGACCTACCTCCACGAGTCCGTCCACGGAACCAGTGACCAGGTACTGTCCGTCGGGCGAAAAGCGCGCACACTCCACGTGCGACTTCTGCCCGAACTTAATGGTCTTGAACAGTTGGGTGGGGCACTGGTCGTCTTCTTCGTCGCGGATGGCCGCCTTACCGCGGAACAGATCGATGGTGGTGCCTGCGAACGATAATGATGATTAAGAGAAGAACTAGCTCCCTGGTCACTAGATGTCACCGATTGTAAGACTTCAGGTAGGTATGTGTATGCGGTAGACGTTTTGGCTGTATTTTGCAAGGTCACTTAGTCAGAGTCACATTAAGGCTGAGTCAGAATTAGATGCCTAATCACATTTTTTTCTAGCGGGAGCAGGCTGACGTCACGCCAGCCCGCGACGACACTTGCACCGTACGCTTCACGAGGGTCGCAGTGTGACCGCGACAGCAGGTCCTCTGTAGGTACAGCTGTACACAATCACCTGGCGGCAGCAGGCCCTGGTGCTGCTGCCACTTGAGCGCCTGCCCCAGCAGCGCCAGCAGACGCGAGGAGGGCACGACGGACACCTCGCCCGCGCCGTACGCTTCACGAGGGTCGAAGTGTGACCGCGACAGCAGGTCCTCTGTAGGTACAGCTGTACACAATCACCTGGCGGCAGCAGGCCCTGGTGCTGCTGCCACTTGAGCGCCTGCCCCAGCAGCGCCAGCAGACGCGAGGAGGGCACGACGGACACCTCGCCCACGCCGTACGCTTCACGAGGGTCGAAGTGTGACCGCGACAGCAGGTCCTCTGTAGGTACAGCTGTATACAATCACCTGGCGGCAGCAGGCCCTGGTGCTGCTGCCACTTGAGCGCCTGCCCCAGCAGCGCCAGCAGACGCGAGGAGGGCACGACGGACACCTCGCCCGCGCCGTACGCTTCACGAGGATCGAAGTGTGACCGCGACAGCAGGTCCTCTGTAGGTACAGCTGTATACAATCACCTGGCGGCAGCAGGCCCTGGTGCTGCTGCCACTTGAGCGCCTGCCCCAGCAGCGCCAGCAGACGCGAGGAGGGCACGACGGACACCTCGCCCGCGCCGTACGCTTCACGAGGGTCGAAGTGTGACCGCGACAGCAGGTCCTCTGTAGGTACAGCTGTATACAATCACCTGGCGGCAGCAGGCCCTGGTGCTGCTGCCACTTGAGCGCCTGCCCCAGCAGCGCCAGCAGACGCGAGGAGGGCACGACGGACACCTCGCCCGCGCCGTACGCTTCACGAGGGTCGAAGTGTGACCGCGACAGCAGGTCCTCTGTAGGTACAGCTGTATACAATCACCTGGCGGCAGCAGGCCCTGGTGCTGCTGCCACTTGAGCGCCTGCCCCAGCAGCGCCAGCAGACGCGAGGAGGGCACGACGGACACCTCGCCCGCGCCGTACGCTTCACGAGGGTCGAAGTGTTACCGCGACAGCAGGTCCTCTGTAGGTACAGCTGTATACAATCACCTGGCGGCAGCAGGTCCTCTGTAGGTACAGCTGTATACAATCACCTGGCGGCAGCAGGCCCTGGTGCTGCTGCCACTTGAGCGCCTGCCCCAGCAGCGCCAGCAGACGCGAGGAGGGCACGACGGACACCTCGCCCGCGCCGTACGCTTCACGAGGGTCGAAGTGTGACCGCGACAGCAGGTCCTCTGTAGGTACAGCTGTATACAATCACCTGGCGGCAGCAGGCCCTGGTGCTGCTGCCACTTGAGCGCCTGCCCCAGCAGCGCCAGCAGACGCGAGGAGGGCACGACGGACACCTCGCCCGCGCCGTACGCTTCACGAGGGTCGAAGTGTGACCGCGACAGCAGGTCCTCTGTAGGTACAGCTGTATACAATCACCTGGCGGCAGCAGGCCCTGGTGCTGCTGCCACTTGAGCGCCTGCCCCAGCAGCGCCAGCAGACGCGAGGAGGGCACGACGGACACCTCGCCCGCGCCGTACGCTTCACGAGGGTCGAAGTGTGACCGCGACAGCAGGTCCTCTGTAGGTACAGCTGTATACAATCACCTGGCGGCAGCAGGCCCTGGTGCTGCTGCCACTTGAGCGCCTGCCCCAGCAGCGCCAGCAGACGCGAGGAGGGCACGACGGACACCTCGCCCGCGCCGTACGCTTCACGAGGGTCGAAGTGTTACCGCGACAGCAGGTCCTCTGTAGGTACAGCTGTATACAATCACCTGGCGGCAGCAGGCCCTGGTGCTGCTGCCACTTGAGCGCCTGCCCCAGCAGCGCCAGCAGACGCGAGGAGGGCACGACGGACACCTCGCCCGCGCCGTACGCTTCACGAGGGTCGAAGTGTGACCGCGACAGCAGGTCCTCTGTAGGTACAGCTGTATACAATCACCTGGCGGCAGCAGGCCCTGGTGCTGCTGCCACTTGAGCGCCTGCCCCAGCAGCGCCAGCAGACGCGAGGAGGGCACGACGGACACCTCGCCCGCGCCGTACGCTTCACGAGGGTCGAAGTGTTACCGCGACAGCAGGTCCTCTGTAGGTACAGCTGTATACAATCACCTGGCGGCAGCAGGCCCTGGTGCTGCTGCCACTTGAGCGCCTGCCCCAGCAGCGCCAGCAGACGCGAGGAGGGCACGACGGACACCTCGCCCGCGCCGTACGCTTCACGAGGGTCGAAGTGTGACCGCGACAGCAGGTCCTCTGTAGGTACAGCTGTATACAATCACCTGGCGGCAGCAGGCCCTGGTGCTGCTGCCACTTGAGCGCCTGCCCCAGCAGCGCCAGCAGACGCGAGGAGGGCACGACGGACACCTCGCCCGCGCCGTACGCTTCACGAGGGTCGAAGTGTTACCGCGACAGCAGGTCCTCTGTAGGTACAGCTGTATACAATCACCTGGCGGCAGCAGGCCCTGGTGCTGCTGCCACTTGAGCGCCTGCCCCAGCAGCGCCAGCAGACGCGAGGAGGGCACGACGGACACCTCGCCCGCGCCGTACGCTTCACGAGGGTCGAAGTGTGACCGCGACAGCAGGTCCTCTGTAGGTACAGCTGTATACAATCACCTGGCGGCAGCAGGCCCTGGTGCTGCTGCCACTTGAGCGCCTGCCCCAGCAGCGCCAGCAGACGCGAGGAGGGCACGACGGACACCTCGCCCGCGCCGTACGCTTCACGAGGGTCGAAGTGTGACCGCGACAGCAGGTCCTCTGTAGGTACAGCTGTATACAATCACCTGGCGGCAGCAGGCCCTGGTGCTGCTGCCACTTGAGCGCCTGCCCCAGCAGCGCCAGCAGACGCGAGGAGGGCACGACGGACACCTCGCCCGCGCCGTACGCTTCACGAGGGTCGAAGTGTTACCGCGACAGCAGGTCCTCTGTAGGTACAGCTGTATACAATCACCTGGCGGCAGCAGGCCCTGGTGCTGCTGCCACTTGAGCGCCTGCCCCAGCAGCGCCAGCAGACGCGAGGAGGGCACGACGGACACCTCGCCCGCGCCGTACGCTTCACGAGGGTCGAAGTGTGACCGCGACAGCAGGTCCTCTGTAGGTACAGCTGTATACAATCACCTGGCGGCAGCAGGCCCTGGTGCTGCTGCCACTTGAGCGCCTGCCCCAGCAGCGCCAGCAGACGCGAGGAGGGAACGACGGACACCTCGCCCGCGCCGTACGCTTCACGAGGGTCGAAGTGTGACCGCGACAGCAGGTCCTCTGTAGGTACAGCTGTATACAATCACCTGGCGGCAGCAGGCCCTGGTGCTGCTGCCACTTGAGCGCCTGCCCCAGCAGCGCCAGCAGACGCGAGGAGGGCACGACGGACACCTCGCCCGCGAGCGACGCGGCGATGGCGGCGCGCCGGCGCTCCTTACCGCCGCCCGCGCCGTACGCTTCACGAGGGTCAAAGTATGACCGCGACAGAAGATTCTCTGATTAAAAAACAAAATAATATAATTTTAGCAAGTAATCTCCAACAATACGATCGCCTATGCTACCTAAGGAGCTCACAAACAACAGTTATTAAAAACAATGTTTGTGTGTGTGTCATATTTTATTGGAGCGTTTTTCATTATATTTAACATGACTGTGGATGCCGCGTCCGCACGCTATTAGACCGATGTTAGAGTTAGAAGGAACTACATTGTGCTCACTCTAACATATAACTTGCGTCCTGTAGAATTGCCAAGGCTTGGCAAGCGTTCGAACGCGGCACAAACACGCTAAATATGTCAGGCTTCAACATCGAGTATATCCGACTCCCAGCTTCCCCAGCTTGACACTAGGGGAACTCTAGTATTTATTTATTTATTTTATTTATTTATTTAGGAGAACCAACAGCTAATACACTGCACATAGAATCTTAAATAGAAATCATGGAGCCAATTACAGGAACTCAGATATAGTTGTTGCACATGAAACATACACTTGAGTAACAACGCACATTGATAACAACGCGCACTTGCAGCAAATATGAACATTAATTCAACTTTAAATTTAAACTTATAAACCATAACTTAACTTATAGGGCCATATTAGGCACAACCTAAAAATACCTAATACACAATACTACTGCACAAACATGTCATAAAATCGCTCAATCAAAAAACGCATTAGTCAATTTTTCGCCTCACTGAAGGTGTCGCGACGAACGCGAAAATCTGACACTCAAATATCTTTTCCCTACAGCGCCGAAACTTGTGTTTAGTGTCCTACAGATTAGCCATGGAAAGATAAGAGAGTAGCACAGCTCTTTAGTAGTCATACTTTTGTCCTCTGTGGGGAGTGTCGCGACGGACGCGAAAACCTGACACTCAAATATCCTTTCCCTACAGCAACACTGAACAGCGCCACCTGGAGGGGGCCGTAGGGAGTAAATCAAATCAGTTTCCGTTAAGTAGACTAGTCAGTTCCAATGTGGCGCGAAAGCGTGCAAGTTCTTAAAGTAGTGATAGTGTGATTGAAGGTGAAGAGTCTGAAGCTATCCGGAATTATCTAAAGCTAAGTGATTTTAATTCTCTTGGTGAAAGCTCACAGTGGTTTATGGATTCTCTGTACAGTTGACTTTGTATTGATTTAGCTTGCCATGATGTCCAAGCCATGGAGGCCATTAAAGTTGTTATAGTAAGAAACCATCTCATAAGGGCGGAAAGGTACTCCATAAGAGGTGCGTTATCCCTGTATAGCGCGTATCTCGTAGTAGCGCACAGAATACCTGTGCCGAGATGGGGTGGCCACCTATGTCAGATACATCGATCTTGGCCCGCATTCTCATCAGCGCACAGAATACCTGTGCCGAGATGTGGTGGCCACCTATGTCAGGTACCTCGACCTTGGCCCGCATTCTCATCAGCGCACAGAATACCTGTGCCGAGATGTGGTGGCCACCTATGTCAGGTACCTCGACCTTGGCCCGCATTCTCATCAGCGCACAGAATACCTGTGCCGAGATGTGGTGGCCACCTATGTCAGGTACCTCGACCTTGGTCCGCATTCTCATCAGCGCACAGAATACCTGTGCCGAGATGTGGAGAGGTACTCCTGTTTTCGGACGGCGAATATCTCTAATTATATAATTGATTGAGCTGGACTCCTCCTCCGACCCGCGAGATATGTCACCCCAAGTAAACGAGTACAGTAATTATATCAAGTTGAGTGTGAGAGGTTGACTGTGTAGAGAAGCCATGTTCATAGAGCTAATTTTCCCACAGATCCTTACATGCCGGTTACAGCCGCCAAACTAGCGCCCGCGAAGCAGAGTGACGGTTCCTCTGACCCGTAGGAAAAGAATAGGCAGAACACAGAGAACCCCTAACTGGATATGAAAGGTATGCGATGCATTCTGAATATACATATATACGTATGTCACCGTTTCCCCCCTTTATCGGTCTTGTGTATGTACCGAAGGCGGCGAGGGGAGAGGCGGCGACAGAAGGAATTACACAATTGAATATATCAATATCAAGCTCTTTCGTATTATCGTCGTATTATTAAAATGTTGACTAGCGCGATTAAGGAAACTATTCCGTCTATAATTGGATTGTAAGGACATAGTAGACAAGGTGGTACCTAGGTGAATGTAGCGGTCTGTGTGGTGCTGCTTCATGAGGCGGCAGGGGTGTGAGTTGCGCAGCAGCTGACGCGCGGCGCCCAGCTCCCGGAGCTCAATCAGCTCCAGAACAACCTGGAACAATGGAACCATCCTGAGGTGGAACAGATATCTGTACACCATTTATTTAGTGCAATATATCTAATGGTAACAGTGACAAGTTAAAGTTAATTTGACAAACACAAACACAAATTAGACTGCAAAAATTCTTGTGAATTGTGTAAATTACATTCTAGTAAAAAAAGTTCAATGCTTTTGTTATTATTTTCCTTTATTAACCACACTCGCAGTTGGCCACAATACTGGCTCAGCCTAGTTTGGTCACTGATGGATATCCTTGAAATATAATAATGGCATGTATTTAACGCAGCGACAAATTAATCTGATTTAGGGATTTATAAAAAATTAAAGGGGGTAGCAAAAATAATAAGTTGGCGACTAATTGCGGAGACTAATAAAGTAAAAAGTAGCAGCTAAGTAATCAATTTTTGGCTTTGTTTCAATATAAACTAGCATCGAGTTTTGGCGACTGAATTAACTAATTAAGCAGAAACATGACAGCGGATAAAAAGTTGAAAATGGCCTACTCTAATTGTTCAATGGAGATTGCATATAAAATAAATCAAGGTCATAAAAAAAATAAAAGGAGCGCTTTTTAGGGATATAAAAAAAAACCAACCTAACCTAACCCGGCCGAGTCGGATCTTCTGCTAATATTAGTCGCCAAGTCATTATTTATAGTACCTCGCCTATGATTTCAGTAATCTTGTTTATTATTAAAGTACCTTAAAGTAGCTGCCATTATTTGAATTTTAAAATATCCTTAGTTTAAAGCTCATTTAATATAAATGATTGCCAAAATATTTAATCACTGACAAGATATTATTTTAGTTGCAAATAGTTTGCTGCTCTTTAATTTTTCTGTCGCCGCGAAAATAATAAGCCTATAATAATTTGTTTTAGTGAATAAATATTTTTTTGTCTGTATTTGCTGACATTTAGAGTGAAATCAGCAAGAAATAAAATTGAATAAAAATGATGTACAATAAAAACGCATGGTACCTGTTCGTAAAGTTCCACAAGCTTTCGCTCGGGCAGCTTGAGCGCGGCCACACACCCCAGAACAGCATCCCAGTGTCCGCTGTTGATGTCTGCACAGAACCCGTCCACACTCTCCACCGTGTTGAGGGACACACCTGTCTCTTCCTATAATACGGACAACATTGTCACCATAGGCTGTTGGGTCAGTTATACATTATAGACCGTACTTTATAGCATTTCTATTAATACCTTTAATATTTTGGTCCATAATAGGTTTCAAATCAGATAGAGAAAAATAATGGTTTCTTATCTTTGATCGTTATTTATTGTACAAGTTTATATAAATATTTGAAGATGCTGATGTCTTCTGTATGAATAATGTAATACAATAAATAACATGAGCTAAACTACACTGATTCAAAATGGCAATACAGACTTAAAAGTGTGATATACGAAAAGGTAGATTGGTATAATGATTTAGTATCACAAAAATAAATATAATAAATCTTCTCAATATCAAAATTTATTTCACATAGTCATACGCAACAGAAGAACATTTTTTATTGACTTGAATGGTCCTATGATTTTTTTTATTGAAATTACTAACCTGCAACGTCTGTAACGTGCGCGTAAGGTTCGACTCTTTCAAGTACTGCTGGATCAAACGGATTACACTGGAACATAAACACACACTTATGACTTATGCCGATTTCAAACGAGGGCAAAACAGTGAGGCAGAACAGTGGGCAGCACAGTACTGCTACTTTTTGAACGCACAGACACTGTGAAATCGGCATTACCAACAATATACTGGGTGATATCGTCGTTTTATGCTTCAATAACGACGCAAAAAACCAAACACAAATCAGACCTACGAACATAACCGGCCTGGACTAAATTCGATTTAAAATAATAGTAATTTAGAACATTATTTGGTATAGAAACGAGTCGATTGCTGGAATTTCAAAACTCACTCTGCGGATTCGATTTCGATTGACATTGTGACTCAATCCCCAACTCCTGCAATAAATTGAACTTATAACACTAAAACTGCAACGTTACTTAGATAAATTTACAACAGTTTCCACAGTTTAAAGTAATTCGCCTCGACTGATAGCCAATATTTATTTACTTTTAGAGGTTATGTTGTACGATGCTTCGCTTCAACTGTCAATGTCAAAAAATTACGGATGCGTTCTAAATAATAAATAAATAAATATTAAGGGACAATCTTACACAAATCGACCTAGTCCCAAACTAAGCAAAGCTTGTACTATGGCTACTAGACGATATACATAATATATAAATACATATATAGATAACATCCATGACCCAGGAATAAATATTCTAGTTCATCACACAAATATTTGCCCTGGCCGGGATTCGAACCCAGGAATAAAGAGAATATTTTATTATTTAAAAGCCAGCAAAGCACTGTTTAGTGCAAATTTATCACACAACTCACGTCGTTTTATTATAAAGCTCTCGTGACCATATTCCGGTACGATCATCAGATCAGCTCTATGTTATAATATATTGCATTTTTATTCGATGTATGTATGTATGTCAAATTTCAGGTTTTCAACCACGTCAGTCCCTGATGGGTCAAATCAATATGATATCGGGAACATGTGAAAGCGACAAATGTGATTGAATATGGTATTTAATTAATATACGACCATTTGGTATTTACTAATTAGTCTAATTACCGTTTAAATGTAATAGTTCTAGTAACAATGTAAAAATGACCTCCGTGATATTGCTTTCCCCTGAAATACATGGCGAATACTTAAATAAAAGGAAAGAAATAGGAATATTCAAAACAAAACAAAAGTGTAACACAATTTATTAATCATATACAAATTCAGTTCTTACAAAATAATCGAATAGTTATTTATATTAGATCTATAATAATTAATAAAAGTGAAAGGCGACAATTTGAGGCGTTAAGGCACTTGGCATCTCTGGGTTCATGAAATTTGGCCGTTCAAGACAAGGTGCAACCGTAGTACGTAGCTGTTGAGGAACAACTCGCCGATAAACTATCAGATATTTGTTAGAGAGAATAGTCATATCCCATTCTAATAAAAAAAAACATTAATTAAAGATAGGTCCATGCATATAGATCCGAATCTCAGTAAATAACTTTCTGGTAGAGAGGTTTATTTTTGAGTTAAGATTATCTGAATAAAAGGACAGACTCATTTTACAACAATATTGCCACGGCCAGCGTGACAACACATATGTGGCAAAACAAATTCTCAAAGCCATAAAATTTCCAAAAAGAAAAAAACATTCTCAAAACTTTCAAATTGCTGATAATTAATGGACAAACGAAAATAATTATCTATAAACACTAGCCTCACTCTGAAGTATCAAATCAACATGTTTGCTGCAATAGGATTCTTGAACGGCTAGAAAATAGCACATAATATTTACTAAGACTCTAAATTCAATATTTTATTTATTCAAGACTCGAAAATTCTATTGAATTTCTTTATCACTGGTGTATTTATGCCTCGCCACTGGCAGCACTTAGTCTAACTTTTATTATTATAGTCATATTAGACGTTATCAGTCGAAACCTCTTCAGTGTGGTAACACTGAACCATGCGCGAGATCATCCGGGTCTTGACCACTGGTCGCCGGCTGGGCTACCGACTTTCGCAATTTATGTATTGAATAATAATTTAATTAAAGCAAAAGTTGGTTTGTAGCCAGCAACAGAACCATCGTCATAATCATAATCTTAATAAGTACGAGTCCCATCGAAAGGGTCCACCACATCAACATAGTACATTAGCTAGGGTGGTGAATTCGTGAATGGGCCCAGATTGCAGGTGTTGAGCCCGAGCCGAAGGTGAGGGCCATAAATATGCGATCTGGAGCTTACGAATTACCGCACGTTTGTATAAAGTTTGACGTCTTGCCTTGGCCAGGAAGCGAGATTTTCGCCCCGTAGCGGGCAAAAAATCCCACTTACGGCCTGGAATGACGTAAAATACGCTAACGTGCAGAAAACATAGTGACAATGACGTGGGATAGCGACACTCAAACTATAAAACAAAAAAAAGTAATTTCCACTGATTGGCATTTGATCCGGCACATTGTATGACAATCGTCAAGCCCTCAATCACTCGAGACAAATTTGTATGCTCCTTTTATGTTAATTCCAAACAAATATATGACTAGGGGATTTAAGATCTATCTATAGAACTAGCTGCCATTCGTCCAGGTTTCCCCAGATTTGGAGGCCTTCCGGGGGGGGGGTTCAAAAAGTGTTGTATATGGATGAAAAATAAAGCAATTGATTTTTTAATATTATTTTCGGACACCGGGGAAAAAATGCGATTTACGCCAAATGTCCGGGTTTTTTTAAATCTTTGTCCAGGCAGCCCTTGTATACAACTAACAAAGAATCCCCTGCTCAAAATATTTGTCAATTTGTGAATCTTCTTTGAGGCCCATTTAATATTAGAAGACATAGATGAGCGTTAATTTCCTTGCGCTTGAGGCCTCAAACAGTAAGCGTGGTGAGGTCAGAGCTCCAGGTCGGTGGCGGGGCGGGCGGCGGCGGGGAGGGGGATGTCGGGCGGCGTGAGGCGCGCGTCCTGCAGGAACGCGTGCTGCAGCGCCGCGCGCGCCGACAGCCGCTCCGCCGGCTCGTACCTGAGGGGAGCGCGGCATTAGCTTTACATTGTAGGTACATTTGTTTACGTCATAGACGAGTAGGTAGATGAATGCTTGTCTAGAAATGCCTATAAAATAATTCAGGGAACGGGTTCGTTGGAAGGCTTCGGACGTTTTGCTATTTCATGGAGGAGAAAAATAGATTAGGAAACTTTAAAATCAGAATCGAACTCAGTCCACGGCGAGTACCTAAATTAAATGCCGAAATGGAGATGGCGGAGTTAGTTTATGTAATCGAATACAACAGAATAAAATAATGATACGTTACCGCACTTGCCAGAGTCGGGTAGGTGTTGCAGTACTGGGGATGTGGAATGCAGTTGCTCGACAAAATTCGGGCGGGTGTGTGGATCAGTAGGCCGATTCGAAAGCCGATGGTTCGAATTCTGCTACTTACCGGAGCAGCGCGTCCAGCAGCGACGAGGCGTGCGGCACGGCGCGGGCCGCGGCGGACAGCAGCGAGTGCGGCGGCCGCGCCGGCCAGCGCGGGAAGGCGGCTCTGTAGTCCGGGAGGCTACTTACCGGAGCAGCGCGTCCAGCAGCGACGAGGCGTGCGGCACGGCGCGGGCCGCGGCGGACAGCAGCGAGTGCGGCGGCCGCGCCGGCCAGCGCGGGAAGGCGGCTCTGTAGTCCGGGAGGCTACTTACCGGAGCAGCGCGTCCAGCAGCGACGAGGCGTGCGGCACGGCGCGGGCCGCGGCGGACAGCAGCGAGTGCGGCGGCCGCGCCGGCCAGCGCGGGAAGGCGGCTCTGTAGTCCGGGAGGCTACTTACCGGAGCAGCGCGTCCAGCAGCGACGAGGCGTGCGGCACGGCGCGGGCCGCGGCGGACAGCAGCGAGTGCGGCGGCCGCGCCGGCCAGCGCGGGAAGGCGGCTCTGTAGTCCGGGAGGCTACTTACCGGAGCAGCGCGTCCAGCAGCGACGAGGCGTGCGGCACGGCGCGGGCCGCGGCGGACAGCAGCGAGTGCGGCGGCCGCGCCGGCCAGCGCGGGAAGGCGGCTCTGTAGTCCGGGAGGCTACTTACCGGAGCAGCGCGTCCAGCAGCGACGAGGCGTGCGGCACGGCGCGGGCCGCGGCGGACAGCAGCGAGTGCGGCGGCCGCGCCGGCCAGCGCGGGAAGGCGGCTCTGTAGTCCGGGAGGCTACTTACCGGAGCAGCGCGTCCAGCAGCGACGAGGCGTGCGGCACGGCGCGGGCCGCGGCGGACAGCAGCGAGTGCGGCGGCCGCGCCGGCCAGCGCGGGAAGGCGGCTCTGTAGTCCGGGAGGCTACTTACCGGAGCAGCGCGTCCAGCAGCGACGAGGCGTGCGGCACGGCGCGGGCCGCGGCGGACAGCAGCGAGTGCGGCGGCCGCGCCGGCCAGCGCGGGAAGGCGGCTCTGTAGTCCGGGAGGCTACTTACCGGAGCAGCGCGTCCAGCAGCGACGAGGCGTGCGGCACGGCGCGGGCCGCGGCGGACAGCAGCGAGTGCGGCGGCCGCGCCGGCCAGCGCGGGAAGGCGGCTCTGTAGTCCGGGAGGCTACTTACCGGAGCAGCGCGTCCAGCAGCGACGAGGCGTGCGGCACGGCGCGGGCCGCGGCGGACAGCAGCGAGTGCGGCGGCCGCGCCGGCCAGCGCGGGAAGGCGGCTCTGTAGTCCGGGAGGCTACTTACCGGAGCAGCGCGTCCAGCAGCGACGAGGCGTGCGGCACGGCGCGGGCCGCGGCGGACAGCAGCGAGTGCGGCGGCCGCGCCGGCCAGCGCGGGAAGGCGGCTCTGTAGTCCGGGAGGCTACTTACCGGAGCAGCGCATCCAGCAGCGACGAGGCGTGCGGCACGGCGCGGGCCGCGGCGGACAGCAGCGAGTGCGGCGGCCGCGCCGGCCAGCGCGGGAAGGCGGCTCTGTAGTCCGGGAGGCTACTTACCGGAGCAGCGCGTCCAGCAGCGACGAGGCGTGCGGCACGGCGCGGGCCGCGGCGGACAGCAGCGAGTGCGGCGGCCGCGCCGGCCAGCGCGGGAAGGCGGCTCTGTAGTCCGGGAGGCTACTTACCGGAGCAGCGCGTCCAGCAGCGACGAGGCGTGCGGCAAGGCGCGGGCCGCGGCGGACAGCAGCGAGTGCGGCGGCCGCGCCGGCCAGCGCGGGAAGGCGGCTCTGTAGTCCGGGAGGCTACTTACCGGAGCAGCGCGTCCAGCAGCGACGAGGCGTGCGGATCGGCGCGGGCCGCGGCGGATAGCAGCGAGTGCGGCGGCCGCGCCGGCCAGCGCGGGAAGGCGGCTCTGTAGTCCGGGAGGCTACTTACCGGAGCAGCGCGTCCAGCAGCGACGAGGCGTGCGGCACGGCGCGGGCCGCGGCGGACAGCAGCGAGTGCGGCGGCCGCGCCGGCCAGCGCGGGAAGGCGGCTCTGTAGTCCGGGAGGCTACTTACCGGAGCAGCGCGTCCAGCAGCGACGAGGCGTGCGGCACGGCGCGGGCCGCGGCGGACAGCAGCGAGTGCGGCGGCCGCGCCGGCCAGCGCGGGAAGGCGGCTCTGTAGTCCGGGAGGCTACTTACCGGAGCAGCGCGTCCAGCAGCGACGAGGCGTGCGGTACGGCGCGGGCCGCGGCGGACAGCAGCGAGTGCGGCGGCCGCGCCGGCCAGCGCGGGAAGGCGGCTCTGTAGTCCGGGAGGCTACTTACCGGAGCAGCGCGTCCAGCAGCGACGAGGCGTGCGGCACGGCGCGGGCCGCGGCGGACAGCAGCGAGTGCGGCGGCCGCGCCGGCCAGCGCGGGAAGGCGGCTCTGTAGTCCGGGAGGCTACTTACCGGAGCAGCGCGTCCAGCAGCGACGAGGCGTGCGGCACGGCGCGGGCCGCGGCGGACAGCAGCGAGTGCGGCGGCCGCGCCGGCCAGCGCGGGAAGGCGGCTCTGTAGTCCGGGAGGCTACTTACCGGAGCAGCGCGTCCAGCAGCGACGAGGCGTGCGGCACGGCGCGGGCCGCGGCGGACAGCAGCGAGTGCGGCGGCCGCGCCGGCCAGCGCGGGAAGGCGGCTCTGTAGTCCGGGAGGCTACTTACCGGAGCAGCGCGTCCAGCAGCGACGAGGCGTGCGGTACGGCGCGGGCCGCGGCGGACAGCAGCGAGTGCGGCGGCCGCGCCGGCCAGCGCGGGAAGGCGGCTCTGTAGTCCGGGAGGCTACTTACCGGAGCAGCGCGTCCAGCAGCGACGAGGCGTGCGGCACGGCGCGGGCCGCGGCGGACAGCAGCGAGTGCGGCGGCCGCGCCGGCCAGCGCGGGAAGGCGGCTCTGTAGTCCGGGAGGCTACTTACCGGAGCAGCGCGTCCAGCAGCGACGAGGCGTGCGGCACGGCGCGGGCCGCGGCGGACAGCAGCGAGTGCGGCGGCCGCGCCGGCCAGCGCGGGAAGGCGGCTCTGTAGTCCGGGAGGCTACTTACCGGAGCAGCGCGTCCAGCAGCGACGAGGCGTGCGGCACGGCGCGGGCCGCGGCGGACAGCAGCGAGTGCGGCGGCCGCGCCGGTCAGCGCGGGAAGGCGGCTCTGTAGTCCGGGAGGCTACTTACCGGAGCAGCGCGTCCAGCAGCGACGAGGCGTGCGGCACGGCGCGGGCCGCGGCGGACAGCAGCGAGTGCGGCGGCCGCGCCGGCCAGCGCGGGAAGGCGGCTCTGTAGTCCGGGAGGCTACTTACCGGAGCAGCGCGTCCAGCAGCGACGAGGCGTGCGGCACGGCGCGGGCCGCGGCGGACAGCAGCGAGTGCGGCGGCCGCGCCGGCCAGCGCGGGAAGGCGGCTCTGTAGTCCGGGAGGCTACTTACCGGAGCAGCGCGTCCAGCAGCGACGAGGCGTGCGGCACGGCGCGGGCCGCGGCGGACAGCAGCGAGTGCGGCGGCCGCGCCGGTCAGCGCGGGAAGGCGGCTCTGTAGTCCGGGAGGCTACTTACCGGAGCAGCGCGTCCAGCAGCGACGAGGCGTGCGGCACGGCGCGGGCCGCGGCGGACAGCAGCGAGTGCGGCGGCCGCGCCGGCCAGCGCGGGAAGGCGGCTCTGTAGTCCGGGAGGCTACTTACCGGAGCAGCGCGTCCAGCAGCGACGAGGCGTGCGGCACGGCGCGGGCCGCGGCGGACAGCAGCGAGTGCGGCGGCCGCGCCGGCCAGCGCGGGAAGGCGGCTCTGTAGTCCGGGAGGCTACTTACCGGAGCAGCGCGTCCAGCAGCGACGAGGCGTGCGGCACGGCGCGGGCCGCGGCGGACAGCAGCGAGTGCGGCGGCCGCGCCGGCCAGCGCGGGAAGGCGGCTCTGTAGTCCGGGAGGCTACTTACCGGAGCAGCGCGTCCAGCAGCGACGAGGCGTGCGGCACGGCGCGGGCCGCGGCGGACAGCAGCGAGTGCGGCGGCCGCGCCGGCCAGCGCGGGAAGGCGGCTCTGTAGTCCGGGAGGCTACTTACCGGAGCAGCGCGTCCAGCAGCGACGAGGCGTGCGGCACGGCGCGGGCCGCGGCGGACAGCAGCGAGTGCGGCGGCCGCGCCGGCCAGCGCGGGAAGGCGGCTCTGTAGTCCGGGAGGCTACTTACCGGAGCAGCGCGTCCAGCAGCGACGAGGCGTGCGGCACGGCGCGGGCCGCGGCGGACAGCAGCGAGTGCGGCGGCCGCGCCGGCCAGCGCGGGAAGGCGGCTCTGTAGTCCGGGAGGCTACTTACCGGAGCAGCGCGTCCAGCAGCGACGAGGCGTGCGGCACGGCGCGGGCCGCGGCGGACAGCAGCGAGTGCGGCGGCCGCGCCGGCCAGCGCGGGAAGGCGGCTCTGTAGTCCGGGAGGCTACTTACCGGAGCAGCGCGTCCAGCAGCGACGAGGCGTGCGGCACGGCGCGGGCCGCGGCGGACAGCAGCGAGTGCGGCGGCCGCGCCGGCCAGCGCGGGAAGGCGGCTCTGTAGTCCGGGAGGCTACTTACCGGAGCAGCGCGTCCAGCAGCGACGAGGCGTGCGGCACGGCGCGGGCCGCGGCGGACAGCAGCGAGTGCGGCGGCCGCGCCGGCCAGCGCGGGAAGGCGGCTCTGTAGTCCGGGAGGCTACTTACCGGAGCAGCGCGTCCAGCAGCGACGAGGCGTGCGGCACGGCGCGGGCCGCGGCGGACAGCAGCGAGTGCGGCGGCCGCGCCGGCCAGCGCGGGAAGGCGGCTCTGTAGTCCGGGAGGCTACTTACCGGAGCAGCGCGTCCAGCAGCGACGAGGCGTGCGGCACGGCGCGGGCCGCGGCGGACAGCAGCGAGTGCGGCGGCCGCGCCGGTCAGCGCGGGAAGGCGGCTCTGTAGTCCGGGAGGCTACTTACCGGAGCAGCGCGTCCAGCAGCGACGAGGCGTGCGGCACGGCGCGGGCCGCGGCGGACAGCAGCGAGTGCGGCGGCCGCGCCGGCCAGCGCGGGAAGGCGGCTCTGTAGTCCGGGAGGCTACTTACCGGAGCAGCGCGTCCAGCAGCGACGAGGCGTGCGGCACGGCGCGGGCCGCGGCGGACAGCAGCGAGTGCGGCGGCCGCGCCGGCCAGCGCGGGAAGGCGGCTCTGTAGTCCGGGAGGCTACTTACCGGAGCAGCGCGTCCAGCAGCGACGAGGCGTGCGGCACGGCGCGGGCCGCGGCGGACAGCAGCGAGTGCGGCGGCCGCGCCGGCCAGCGCGGGAAGGCGGCTCTGTAGTCCGGGAGGCTACTTACCGGAGCAGCGCGTCCAGCAGCGACGAGGCGTGCGGCACGGCGCGGGCCGCGGCGGACAGCAGCGAGTGCGGCGGCCGCGCCGGCCAGCGCGGGAAGGCGGCTCTGTAGTCCGGGAGGCTACTTACCGGAGCAGCGCGTCCAGCAGCGACGAGGCGTGCGGCACGGCGCGGGCCGCGGCGGACAGCAGCGAGTGCGGCGGCCGCGCCGGCCAGCGCGGGAAGGCGGCTCTGTAGTCCGGGAGGCTACTTACCGGAGCAGCGCGTCCAGCAGCGACGAGGCGTGCGGCACGGCGCGGGCCGCGGCGGACAGCAGCGAGTGCGGCGGCCGCGCCGGTCAGCGCGGGAAGGCGGCTCTGTAGTCCGGGAGGCTACTTACCGGAGCAGCGCGTCCAGCAGCGACGAGGCGTGCGGCACGGCGCGGGCCGCGGCGGACAGCAGCGAGTGCGGCGGCCGCGCCGGCCAGCGCGGGAAGGCGGCTCTGTAGTCCGGGAGGCTACTTACCGGAGCAGCGCGTCCAGCAGCGACGAGGCGTGCGGCACGGCGCGGGCCGCGGCGGACAGCAGCGAGTGCGGCGGCCGCGCCGGCCAGCGCGGGAAGGCGGCTCTGTAGTCCGGGAGGCTACTTACCGGAGCAGCGCGTCCAGCAGCGACGAGGCGTGCGGCACGGCGCGGGCCGCGGCGGACAGCAGCGAGTGCGGCGGCCGCGCCGGCCAGCGCGGGAAGGCGGCTCTGTAGTCCGGGAGGCTACTTACCGGAGCAGCGCGTCCAGCAGCGACGAGGCGTGCGGCACGGCGCGGGCCGCGGCGGACAGCAGCGAGTGCGGCGGCCGCGCCGGCCAGCGCGGGAAGGCGGCTCTGTAGTCCGGGAGGCTACTTACCGGAGCAGCGCGTCCAGCAGCGACGAGGCGTGCGGCACGGCGCGGGCCGCGGCGGACAGCAGCGAGTGCGGCGGCCGCGCCGGCCAGCGCGGGAAGGCGGCTCTGTAGTCCGGGAGGCTACTTACCGGAGCAGCGCGTCCAGCAGCGACGAGGCGTGCGGCACGGCGCGGGCCGCGGCGGACAGCAGCGAGTGCGGCGGCCGCGCCGGTCAGCGCGGGAAGGCGGCTCTGTAGTCCGGGAGGCTACTTACCGGAGCAGCGCGTCCAGCAGCGACGAGGCGTGCGGCACGGCGCGGGCCGCGGCGGACAGCAGCGAGTGCGGCGGCCGCGCCGGCCAGCGCGGGAAGGCGGCTCTGTAGTCCGGGAGGCTACTTACCGGAGCAGCGCGTCCAGCAGCGACGAGGCGTGCGGCACGGCGCGGGCCGCGGCGGACAGCAGCGAGTGCGGCGGCCGCGCCGGCCAGCGCGGGAAGGCGGCTCTGTAGTCCGGGAGGCTACTTACCGGAGCAGCGCGTCCAGCAGCGACGAGGCGTGCGGCACGGCGCGGGCCGCGGCGGACAGCAGCGAGTGCGGCGGCCGCGCCGGTCAGCGCGGGAAGGCGGCTCTGTAGTCCGGGAGGCTACTTACCGGAGCAGCGCGTCCAGCAGCGACGAGGCGTGCGGCACGGCGCGGGCCGCGGCGGACAGCAGCGAGTGCGGCGGCCGCGCCGGCCAGCGCGGGAAGGCGGCTCTGTAGTCCGGGAGGCTACTTACCGGAGCAGCGCGTCCAGCAGCGACGAGGCGTGCGGCACGGCGCGGGCCGCGGCGGACAGCAGCGAGTGCGGCGGCCGCGCCGGCCAGCGCGGGAAGGCGGCTCTGTAGTCCGGGAGGCTACTTACCGGAGCAGCGCGTCCAGCAGCGACGAGGCGTGCGGCACGGCGCGGGCCGCGGCGGACAGCAGCGAGTGCGGCGGCCGCGCCGGCCAGCGCGGGAAGGCGGCTCTGTAGTCCGGGAGGCTACTTACCGGAGCAGCGCGTCCAGCAGCGACGAGGCGTGCGGCACGGCGCGGGCCGCGGCGGACAGCAGCGAGTGCGGCGGCCGCGCCGGCCAGCGCGGGAAGGCGGCTCTGTAGTCCGGGAGGCTACTTACCGGAGCAGCGCGTCCAGCAGCGACGAGGCGTGCGGCACGGCGCGGGCCGCGGCGGACAGCAGCGAGTGCGGCGGCCGCGCCGGCCAGCGCGGGAAGGCGGCTCTGTAGTCCGGGAGGCTACTTACCGGAGCAGCGCGTCCAGCAGCGACGAGGCGTGCGGCACGGCGCGGGCCGCGGCGGACAGCAGCGAGTGCGGCGGCCGCGCCGGCCAGCGCGGGAAGGCGGCTCTGTAGTCCGGGAGGCGCCGCGCGCGCGCCCATAGCGCGCCTCCTGGAGTTCCGAGCGCGCGGAAAATTCTGAATAGCTGGTCGATTTCACTGTCACCCGGGAACAGAGTACGCCCGCTCATCTGCGAAGACATTCGATATAGTGGATCAGCACTACTCTATACGCTGGGAACTTCAGAAATGAATACGCTATGTAGCTAAGCGATATAGAGTTTGTTTCATGCTTCTGACGAACAACAGGCTTCTGAAGTAAAGGCCAGACAAGCAGCGACCGCATCGATATATGAACTTTTGGCTTTTGTAACCACGAAGAGCAGTTTTTTCACGTTACAACCAAACCAGTTTTACCAAATTCAACAGGCAACTCTTCTATAAGCCAACTTTTAGTCTCACCATTTCAGCGAAGATGCAGCCGAGGCTCCAGACGTCGACGGCGGTGGAGTAGAACTTGGCGCCCAGCAGGATCTCGGGCGCGCGGTACCACAGCGTCACCACCTGTACAACACCACGCTGCAGTAACACGTAGGGGTGATGACACACAATCAAATCTAGAAGATTTCCGTGAGCTTGTAACCGTTTAATCTTATTTTAGAAATAGCTCCTTAAATACAGAAATATCGCGGTTTCAATTTTGTGTTCTGTATTTATTGATCCAGATCTACGAAATAAACGTTCTAAAGCGCAAAAAAATCGATATAAATAGCCAGTAGTCGAATTCTCTAATCGGTTAAATAGTGTGGATAAACGTTAAAGGTTACGAGCGCTCACAAGCGACAAACTCGGGCGCTCTCGTTCGAAGTAATTTTTTAGATATACATTTTCATAAATGTATAGTTGAGCAAACGCGCGCGCCGGCAAGGCGTACCATCCTTTTCTCGAAGCCATTCAAAACATTTTCCAGACTGTGAAGTGCAACTGACTGAAGAGTTGAAGACCACAAATTGTACTCACCTCGTGCGTGTAGGCGCGCACGGGCAGCGCGAAGGCGCGCGCGAGCCCGAAGTCGGCGAGCTTGATGCGGCCCGCGCAGTCCACCAGCAGGTTCTGCGGCTTCAGGTCGCGGTGCAGCACGCGCGCCGCGTGGCAGTACGCCAGGCCCGCCGCCAACTGCCGTACGTAGCTCTGAAACAGATAACGGGTCATAATTTAAACTTCAAACAGATATTTAGTCAAGGGTGCATAATGTCTGTGCGGACAAGTTGTGAGCTATTAGAGTGAAGCGTTGATTAAAGAATCAGTGGCGAAGTAACCGCGACGCTGTATGGGGAGCAGTCTCTGATGCAGAGGTCCATATGAATTCGAAACGCGTCGGGCCGTTCCTGACAATATCACAGAGTGTAAACCGCTTAAAACATGTACGTGTCATCATCATGTGTTTACAGTTGAACAGAATGAAAGAGTAGTATAATATAATGGTACAGTTCAGTATGGTGCCTGTCACCTTAACGAGGTCGGGGCGCAGCGGGCCGCGCGTCAGGTCCATGAGCTTCTTGAGGTCCATGTGCATGTACTCGAAGACCAGGAACAGCTTGCGCTCGGCCAGCAGCACGTCCAGCAGCCGCACCACGCCCTCGTGCCGCAGGGTCCGCAGCACGGAGATCTCGCGCAGCGCCGTCGACGGCACGCCTTCCGGCTCACTGCGGAGCAAATTATAAAAATTTTAACTAGTTTCAAGGACAATTTATAACCACAAGCACATACCCAACAAACATTACTTGTTATCTACGACTGTTGAGGTGCTAGGTGGATTCAATAAAGAGTATTCTATTCTATTCTATTTTTTTTTATTGAATTCAATACATATTCAAAATGAGAGGAAAGGTAATCTGTCTAATTACTACCGTGTAATAAAACTAGTTGAATCTTATTTTATGAACAGCGCGGAAGGAACTGAAGAGGACGTTATTCCAGTTTTCGTGTTTACTACGGACGATGGTCAGCTCTCTGGGCCCACAGCATCGTGGTCAGAGACCTCGCCGGTGGAGCCTGACCCTGCTTTCGGCGAGACTGTACTACAAGGATGTAATTTCAGCACCTAACGTCAATAATTTCAAGAATAAATTAGACAAGCATACCACTGAGCAACGATCTCAAGACACAGATTGCTGGATATAGGCACTATCAGTTGTTAAACTGCCTGCCTCATTATAAATAATAATAATAATAATAGTCAGATCCTTCTGTCACTATTTCATGTGTTAACAGAGATTAGCTGCCATTAATCAGTTAAAGTATAGTAATGGGAATGGGTACTGAGATATGGATATCATGAAAATACTTTTAATAGCATTTACACAACTGTACTGAGGGACACTAGCTAGACCTATTGGCAAAAATTGGCAAAATAACACTTGAATAAAAGAAAAACTCTTTCTCTGAGAGGAAAGAGAGAACTTTTATTTATATATTGAGGAAATATTCCTCTTTAGATGACTCTTCTGGGCCATGCAGACAGCTTTTATTAAGTGATGTCAATTTAGGTTAGTAATTTTTTATTTTTTAAGAAAGGAGTTAATAAATTAACTACTTGGAAGCGAAAAATAATACTAAATTAGCTGATTAATGTTTGCGCAAAGATAAATAAATTTTAAATAGTATATCATGCAGTAAAATGATAAAAATTGGCGAAGCAATTTTTCGCGCCAAAACTTACTTTTCTAGTTTGATTTTCTTTAAAGCTATTTCATTTCCGGTTTCACGGTCTTTTGCTTTATAAACTACGCCATATGTTCCTTCTCCGATTTTCTCTACTTTTGAAAACTTTTCCATTAATTCTACAAACAATTACTTATTAATAGAAATTTTAGTTTGGTTGGGTTTACGTTTACTTTATTTGACAATGACAATTGACTTAAAATGCGTTCATAAATAATGTTTCAGTTTGCTTAATATTACCAACAAAAACTTTATATTTAAAATATTTTCGAAAATAATTGCATCGAAAAGTTTAAAAG
This sequence comes from Apotomis capreana, assembly GCA_947623375.1. Taxonomy (NCBI): domain Eukaryota; kingdom Metazoa; phylum Arthropoda; class Insecta; order Lepidoptera; family Tortricidae; genus Apotomis; species Apotomis capreana. Next base: position 2,072,865 of record OX392500.1, on the reverse strand, counting down.
AAACAATAGATTGCTTGAGTATTTATAACTATTTATATTGTATATTAAAAACTGTCAATGAGATGATGAAATTGCTTAATAGCGGCCAGTTAAACGAACTCGAAAACTGAATAGAAAAGAATAATACAGCCCCAATCTGTCAGCGAGACAGATCTAAATTCTAAAATAAATGATCGAAGTACGCTCAAATTGTAGCATAACTTTAACAACGTTGCCTTCAAAAACAACATTGAATTAAAACCACTGAGGGGAATTGTGACAGTATTCAAATGTTTAGTGACAAATCAGTTTATTTCTTATACATATAAAAATATTTAGAAATGTGTAGCTTAAAAAGATCCTTTTCAGATTCAACTTTGGTGGTACATTCCTTGTGGGTATTATTCCTTGATAGTATCTGAACGTGCCCTAGGCTAGGCTTATAATAAGTTACCTAATCCATGCCCATGCTATTATTTATTATTTACTACATTACTAATCCAAAAACCCTTACCATTATCGTTTAGATGTTCGCCAAAGCTTAACATCCAAGGAACGTAACTTAAAAGAGTGACGCATTTGGGAATGGATATCGGTCGCTTGGCGCAGCGCGTATCCGTGCTAGCTTTTAAGAAAATATCAGCTGCACGTTTAACTAGTTGTAGAAGCATAGCCACGTCCAGCATCAGGATGGAGAAGGCGGTGGAGAAGCTACAGACTAACCCCTACTACGATAAGTATGCAGACCGAATCGCGCAACTGCAGAAAACTAATCCTAAAGAGTTCCTCGATCGTGTAGCCCGAACCGTGAGCCCTGAACGCAAACCAAGTGGCGGAGCCCAAGCTCCGGTCGATACCAGGTACATATCGTATTAGTATTAATGAGTCAGTTCAACCGAGTGTGATACCTAAAAAAAATAACATTGAACATATGTCATGAGTAGGCATCGGACATCTGATAATTTTAGTCATTCAATGCTTGGGATAGTTAACCTCAATAAAGGCAGTTTGGAATGAAATAGATGAATGAGTATGAGGATGAATTGTATTTAATGTTAATAAAGGCTTCATAGCTCTTTAAAGTCCCAACATGCTATCAGCAGTCCGATGCTTAGTTAAAAGGATAAGATTTCAAAAATACTTATTGTGCCTCAATTACTTTATATCTTTTCAGACAATACTCTTCAGTACTTAATCCAAAAGAAGCTTTGCCTGGTGGAGTTCCCGCACAAGAAGATAAAAGACTAGATGCTATATTTAAAATTGATCTAGTGAAAGATAAGGATGCAACAGAGATCCAGGTTATCTGGCAAGAGTACCACAAGGATAAAGATGTGATCTCTGCTACAATCCCTACGGACGCTTATGCAAGTTTGCGAGAGAACATGAAGCAGTTTCCTACATTCTTGTTGCCGTTGCCTCGCGACCAAGGCTATGAATTCATGGTTTGTCAGAGCTTCGGACATTCTGTACATTATACTCCTCTGCTAGCTTTCCAGGTTGGTCTGAGTATATGATACATAACTCTATAGATACTTTGTAAGACAACTCTTCAACCTATCTGATCTCAAGTTTCCCAATTTGTGAAATTTTTTGTTAGATTTATTATTTATTGAAAAACACATTTTAGGTTCACAAAGAAAACGCTCCCGAGTGCCTCACTATGGTCCACTACACGGAACTGAAGGACAAAGGCATTGTGCTGATGCGTGGCGAGTATGATAAGGCAAGTATTTAGTCAACAGAATAAGACAAATACAAGCAACATAAAAAGATGGGAATGTTAATGGTATTAGTTTTTTATATACACTGTAGAAGCTAAATATTACCATTTGTTACAGAATATGTTGACTGGGCGTGAGGCCCAGTGCCTGGCCAACCAATTCCAGTTGTACTATGGACCTAAGGCGGACGCTGCTCATCGTGAGCTGCTACAGCGTTTCACCACCAGCCCTGACAACTTCAAGCACATGGAACTCATCGCACAACTAGAGAATATCTCCCTTGTCTAGATCAGATAACATGAGAATTGTAACATATTATAAAAATATAATTAACAATTTGAAAATAAACTAGCACATTTAAAACAAGTGTTTATTGATTTAATTTGTGAGGAAAATATGTATATTCTGGCGTATCCTGTATGATAGAAGGGGGCTCGCGAGGTGAGGGCGGCCGCGACGGAGACGGCGTCTCCGATAATGAAGGGGACCTCGACGGCAGATCGGGGGACGTAGGGGACGCCACGGCGCCGCACCGCTTAAGGTAGTCCATGGGGTTCTCGAGGATGGGTTCATGCAGGCCGACGGTGCAGGAGTGCTGAGGTGACAGCGTCCGACTTGCGAGTTGCTCATTTGCGATCAGTCGACGCCGCCCATCTATGTACAAATTTTGTAACAATGCTTTGGACTTTTTCATGGGATCTTCTGCCAGAAGTGAAGGCGCATGCGTCTGTATATACAATGGAATTTCTTTAATGAACTGTCTGTACCTACTGTACGCGTATTCTTCCTGAAACCGCGGCGCGGGCGAGGCTGGCGCGGCGGGGCTGCCGCCCTCGAGCGCAGGCGACGGGCCGCCCGCGGAACCCACGTCGCAATCGTTCATGCCATCACTGGCGCACTCCATTCTGAATATTACAGAATTTATGCAATTTTCTTTCGAGCTACTCTCACTGTCTTCGTCGGAAAACATAATATTAGCACTATTATTGAGGATATTATTTTTATGCGTTTCTATAACTTTTTCGGTAACGTTCGTTTCAGGATTCAAAGCGTATTTATTCCTTATTATATTGTTGAGGTTTATGTTACCTGGCTCATGTCTGATTTCTGCCAGAAGTGGGCGGGTTATTGTTTCGGATCGAACAGCTTTAGGAAAAATGGATAGAGTAAGGCGATTAGATGTTATAAAATTATTATGAGATGTTGGTCCAACCATCTTCGATGAATTATTGTTTATTTTATTCCCCAATTCTGTATTCTTAACGGCACTGTCTGTGCTCCTACGAGATTTTTTTCTGATTTCATTCAAACACCTTCGAGTTTTGCGTTTCTTGCGCTTCAAGACATGGCATGCTTCGTCCATAACAACTATAAAATTGTATAATTAATGAAAAACACGACGAATATGGCTTCTTAAAAAGTCCGACCCGCTACCACCCGCAACAGTAGCTTCGATTTCGATTCCGGCCCGGCAACGGCCCGGCAGCAGACAAACGTCACATATATAGTTTTTTAAAAATGCCGCCCGGATTTTCACAGGCGTCCTGTTCAAATAGTCACAAGACAAATCATACTATTAACTAAATCTAATTTAGATAAATATCAATTTATATTGCTAATTCGTGCAAAACTAATCAACATTTTTTTATAATTAAGTAATTTATTACATTTATCAATCATGTAGCAATGGATTTCTTACAAAACTCCTTATGGCTGTCATTTTCTGTCAAGTCAACAAATGTCATATTCTAGCGATAAATTGAGCGAAGTCCTTGTACCTCTAGTTTGCAAAATTAATAACAGTTTTATCTATAAACGATGTTACAGAATTCTCCGATAGCTTCCTAGTGATATTTTAGCCTTATATTTTAAGAAATTTATGCTGAGGTGAGTACATTTGAGACGCGACTGTCGCCTGGCGCAATTAATGATCGAGTGGTACTTGCTACTGCAGTGGTCGATTTCGGTTCCACCAATAAACTTAAACAAAACAAACTTACAGAGTCCGTGCAATGTGGAATTGTTACATGGTTTTGGGATGAAAATACACATTGTTAATTAGTTTTCAGTAAGAGTTAAAGCTCCATGTGATTATTTAGAAATGAATGCTGCATTATGACTTCTATGCTCAATGAAGTAATATCAGAGCGTTAAATTTGGTAATTATGTGTAAAAAGACGACATGAGATAAGAACAAAATGCGGAACAATATTCAAATGCTTAAAATATACTATGTTGTAAATATTACATGAAGTAAAAATTGGTTGCACTTATGGAATATGAAGCATTGCTTAAAATATTAATGACACACCTCTGTGTTTGAACAAAAATGTAAAGTAAAGAATGAAATGTATGTATGTAAGTATAACATATTTACAATATACATTCCTGTCACTAAGTTTAGCTCCATGTAATACATATATGTATCTACACAAATACAATGTCTTTAGTAAAACTTTTTTCACTTTTTAATATTTTTATGTCAATTTTGGGTAACTTCCACTGAACATTTAATAAACTTTAATTATTTGCATTAATATTCTTCCCGCTGCATTTTTAAATAATGTTTTTCAACCTTGTTTCTTGTAAGATGAAATATGCCTGCGATCAACTGTAATTAGACTACCTACTACTAAATCTATACTCAATCTGGAAGGTGGAAAACCGTGTGAAGTGGAGAGCTTTGGTACAAGGGATAATGGCCTGAAATGGTCACAACCCTCAGTCATGAGGAAGTGAGGAAAAAAATCCATACTTTTTGGGTGGAAATGCATATAGTTAACTTACAATAGCTCTTTATAAATCATAGCTAAAACAAATAGATATAAAAATCTTATAATAGTAGCATCCGAATATATAAATGAGTGTATATTAAGAACTTAGATTAATTCACAAAAAATCCAATATGCACAATTTTAATACTAATAATAAATATAATTGCTATCAGAAAGTTTCATGTCCATAAAGTATGTAAATCATTTGTAGGCCAATGTGTTCATTTTTATTACAAGTTATGTGTTAATGTTTCCTAATAAGCTATTTCATCTCATAAAATTATTAAAAATAAATCTCTAATGTCAAAGGCATATTATACAGTAGAGGACTATCTGACAGACATACAACAATACAATAATATTCTTTTCACCTCACTAGCTCGGAAAGCCCAGTTTGTTTGTTTGATATCTATTGAGAAAATCGCTTTTTATCCACATGTGGAGAAAGAGTTTTGACGTTTCAACGCAGCTAAAGTAAAATTTGACACGAGCTTATTTTCTGAAAAATCCCGTTTAAAATACCTACATGAAAGTTAATTAGACCTTAGTTTTAATAAATGGCAAATTGGTTGATTATTGCAGATATTTTTCAAAAATATATTACAAACCCTTATTCTTTTTTCCTCGCTGTAGTGAGGTGAAAAGTTTTGTGTTATACACGGGCGAAAAGTTATTTTACGTCTCGTGTATTGAAACACTCGCTACGCTCAGGATTCTATTTTGAACCACTCGCTTCGCTCGTGGTCAATCATAGGATCCATTCGCTAGCTCGTGTTTCAAATAAACACTCGCGGGTAAAATACAACTTTCCCCCCTTGTATAACAAATAACTATTACATTCAGATATGTAAAAGTGCCCTTGTGACCTACTTGCAGACTAATGATCATTGTTTAATTTCATTATTTCAGTACCTCTCCTTTCCCCAGACAGATTTGGTGCGTCTCCGGTGAACATTATCGAAATAGATAATTCAACGAAAAGGCATTCCTGCTCTTCCTTGGTTTAAGTTTTGCCCATCCCCAGCCCGACACTAATAATAACAGCTCTTCGCTTATCCCTATACCCTGTCCATGATAACGAGCAGCCTCTCTTTCGCACTTTTGTATGCAGATGAAAAGTATAAATATTACCTATGTATGTATGAAAAGTATAAATATGTTATTATAAATAGTAGAAATATTTACCTATGTATTGGTGGTTTATTTACTTAAATATTACAGAACTCGAAGCTAGAAAACTAAAACTGTGTATTGATCTTAAATATGGAAATCACAAATAGTTCAAGTGTAATAAAACATTTTTTACTAAATAGGTGTCTTTTTCAAAACATGTAACTAAAATAAAACCAGGTGTTTGTTAATAAAAATATTTATTCCATCTCCGATGCACTACAATCATTTTCTAAATTTATTATAAATCTATCTGCCGCTTCCACTGTGCACTGTGTGAGCAGAAAACAGTTCAGTAAACAAGCTGAGTCACAGATAAAACCGGAAACAATAGATAGGAGAGCACTATAATGCGTCCGCACCGTACAAGAGACATGTTGACTGAATTTTGACCGCCATGTAAACCCACCCAGTGCACATACATCGCCCTTAAGGCTGATTTAGACGAAGACAATTTTGAGACGCCTAAATTACGGCGCCTCGAAAAGGCACCTTATAAACACTTTCCGCGCCATTTTTTCGCGGCATGCCAGCGCTGGCGCGGAATAGAACACGGGCCTATTTTTTGGCGCCAGTGACCCCCCCTCCGCGTCTCTCGCTGCCACTAATGACGGTACTGAAAAAAAGCACTGTGTAAACACTGCTTGCTGGTTACTGGCGGCGAGATTTAGGCGGCTGAAAATAGTCATTGTCTAAACGGTCGGAGGTGTGCTGTGCGGTAATCACTGGCGCCGTCATTTAGGCGTCTCAAAATTGTCTTCGTCTAAATCTGCCTTTATCGCTGACCAATTACGTGCTGTCCAAGTTTTCTAGTACTAGCTCGTTATCGTGGACAGGGTATAGCTACGTCAATTCTTCTTCCTGCAGACAGGCTCGGCGTGTCTCGGGCGCGGGCGCGGGCGCGGTCGGGTGGGTCTCTGATGGCGGCGGCGGCGCGGTGAGGCGCGGCGCGGCGCCGGCATGGCGGACGGCGAGGCGGGCGACGCCGACGTCGGCCAGAGCGACGCCGTGCTCCTGGCGCCGCTCACCGAGGACTCCTTCCTGCACAACCTGCACGTGCGCTACAAGAGGGACGTCATCTACGTAAGTCCTCCAAATAGATGAACTGGTATTTTTTTTTTAGGACTATATTGGTCGGCATCATATCTCTATCAATATTTCTTAATGTTTTTTCGTTATCAATGTAAAAATAATGATTGCAGAGTGCAAAATAATGTGGGAAATTCAAAACAGCTGAAACGCGACGTACGTCGAGTGTAACGTGACAGTCTAGACGCAGCAGCAGCTGATTACGACGCGGACATTGATACAGTCGCCATCAGATATATCGCAGCATATAAGGCGTTCATAAATATGTGATGGCGACTGTACTTATTTGTTGGAATAGACTGTGGCGTCACGATAAGCACGCCATAATTCACGGCGTTTCAAACGTGTAATTCTGTTTGATTTTTAAAGAAAGATATATGTCCCCCTTTTTGGTACAGTATTAATAATAATAATAATTACTTCTTTATTTCGCAATACTAGACTCCATAGTTTGGTTAGTTACATTCTTACTACTATGTTAGTAAGTATTTCACAAATTAAATTATTAAATTAAAGTATCATAACAAAGTCAATTAATAAATTACATAAAATTAAATCAAATTTTAATCAGTAATAATTAATTTTAAATAATGCCATATCTATATATTACTACACTAATCTAAAATAAGTGCCACCCCTTTAATCTGCTCAATCCAGTGTTTGAATATCGAGCAATCGTATTTCTCAGATATTACACTTAGAATCCTGTTGGAGCTTTGTCTGATTCGTCCCATAAGAGATGCAATCCTCTTTCTCAAGAGTGCTGGAAAGCCATCAGTTCGGGCTTCACAAAACATACCAGAGGCACTGCATCTCCTGGACAAGCCCAACAGCATTCTAAAGGCATTGTTGTATTGAACCCTCAGGGCGCTGATTGATCGCTTAGTATATCTCACCCACAGGCTGCTCGAGTAGAAACTCTGACAGTATGCTCTAAATAGAGTTATTTTTACTTCAGTTGAGCATCGAGCGAACCTGCAGGCCAGCATATTACCACGAACCGCCAGCGCCCTGCGTTCCCTCTCAATATCTAGGTCATCGCTTAGATCGGTGGTAATAATGTGACCGAGATATTTAAACTTTTCTACCACTCTGAGAGGGACACCATTCAATGCAACAGAAGGTACATGATAGGGCTTAACCTTTCCCGCCTTAAATACCATTACCTCGCTCTTCTCGACATTATATGTAAGACCATGAGAATCGGCATAGGTCACACATCTCTTCAACAGCTGTTCAAGCGCGCTGACAGCCGGCGCCAGCAGCACCATGTCATCGGCATAGCTGATGTTATTGACACTCACGCCATCTATGTAACATCCCGCATGCATGCTGCTAAGGCCGGCTATCAGCTCGTCCATGTATAAATTGAACAGCTTGGGAGACGTAATCCCCCCTTGCCGTACCCCACACTGGAGCCTATATTCAGCTGATAGCTCACCCGCCCATCTCACCTGATTCGACTGATTCAAGTACCAGTACTCGAGTACCGTAATACACTCGGTTGGCATGCCTGTTTCCCTCAATTTATGCCACAGAATGCTATAATTGACACGGTCAAAGGCCTTAGATAAGTCGAGGAAACAGGCATAAATCGGTGTTTTTCTTGCAGTGTAATACCACAGTCTAAGAAACAATACAGTCGGTCGACGAAGGCGTCTAGACAGGGCAATCGTGCGGGGTGACAGAGGCGGCGGCGGGAGGGGCGTTCCCCATGTGTCATACGACGAAATTGTTAGTAATGAGGGAACTAACTTTGAGGGCTGACGCGTCTTGCAACTTACAATTTTATTGAAATGGTGCATACGACATGTGCTGTGCGACAATGCATGTCGACATCTTATAAAAATAAAGAACTACGATTCCATAGATTTCCTCGGTCAATAGAAAGGTAAATATTATATTTTTAATATTATTTTATAGTGCTTAAGTAATAAATTTTCTCATGTCATGCTAACGTAAACAAAATGGCGGATGTAAAAGCGTTACGCCTGCCAGTAAAAATTGAAATACCGCAGTAATATCGCTAATTGTTTGTTTCTGTGTACCTAAACAAAAATATATAATGATATGATATGTCCACTGACCTCCATGATATGTCACATGAATTTTTAAATTCAAAATGTCGGACATGATTTATAGGTTATTTTAAGTAATTACGAGTTTGACCTTTACTCCCCCACTGCCGTCGTCATCCATTTTTGTATATTTTCAATATTTTATTTTACTTCAACAAATTTTTATTACATTAAAAAAAAGTAATTACGAGTTACGTAAGGTTTAAGACTTTATTTAAAAAGTAAGAAATTGTTTGTTTATGAATCATCTGATTTTTAAATAAATTTGAGGGTCCGCGGGGTACCGATTACGAAAATGAAGTCCATTTTGATATCCAAGATGGCGGACATTATTTTTTCTTAAAAATCGATATGGGTGTCATCTCCGAGGTTCCTGGGGGTTCCAATTACGAAAATGACGTCCATTTTGAAATCCAATATGGCGGACATTATTTTTTCTCAAAAATCGATATGGGTGTCATCTCCGAGGTTCCTGGGGGTTCCAATTACGAAAATTACGTCCATTTTGAAATCCAATATGGCGGACATTATTTTTTCTCAAAAATCGATATGGGTGTCTTCTCCGAGGTACCTCGGGGTGCCGATTACGATAATGACGTCCATTTTGATATCCAAGATGGCGGACATTATTTTTTCTTAAAAATCGATATGGGTGTCTTCTCCGAGGTACCTCGGGGTGCCGATTACGAAAATGATGCCATTTTGAAAACAAAGATGGCGGACGTCACTTTGAAATGGGTGTTGATGTCTGTAGCAGTGATATCAACCATCCCAAAATGGATTCCATTTTTGAAATCTACACCCCCAAAAACCTAGAAAACGACACCCATGTCGATTTTTTCAAAAAAGTGACTTCCGCCATCTTTATTTCCAAAATGGACGCCATATGTAAAATTAGTACACATACATGAAACCTAAAAACATTACCCTCCTTTTTTGGGCAGTTGTGTAAGTCTGTGACAACCCTAGGTAAGTACGGTAACCTTGAGCGGTGTCGGCATTTACGCAAACATCAAAGGCGTCGGCCCACTGTTACTTTTTACACTGTGGTAATACCCAACAGTATGCTTTACACACAGTATTTCACTTTCTGCAATACTGTGCAGAAATAACGACGGAAGCTATCATAAAATAATGAGTACAAATATTGTCTATTACCTGTGACCTGCAAATAGTCAAGTTTTTGGGCCAACTGGTTGAGCTAAACTGTTTATCTACGCACATATCATTAGTGCTCTAAAATGCGTTCAGAAACCGTAGGAAATGACCAGCATTACTACAACCAATTTTACTATGAGAACTTTCTTATCTGTGGCAGTAGGTAAAATTTGTACTGTAATGTTATAACGCTATCAATTTTTGTAAGGTTATGAGTTTAAATTTGGAACAGCTGTCAAAACTGAAGTAGGTCTCTATTCTAGTATCCATAGATATTAATATTGTTATCGATACGAAACGTCAATTCAGTATGTTTTTTTATAAAAACCGCACGACATTTGATCTCGAGTGACATGAGAATATGAATACATTCGTTTGTAGGTATATGATTTAGAAAAAAAAAACATTCGTCTTGACGGAGGTCCGAATTGCCGCCATTATTGTTGTCATTTGTTTGTTGGTTCTTTGCTGTTACGAAAGTATAATTGTGACAAGTTTATTGTAATTCACATTTTAGTTGAAAATATTGTTTCAATGTAAATGTAAATTACAACTATTACAATAAATAATCTGTTTATGTATTTGTTCAGATTTATTTCTTACTGCATTAGTATATGTCGTTTTTAGATATTTTACAGGTAGCACTAGTGGTGCCGGTCATTTCCTTATGGCTTCTGAACCCATCTTAGAGTACTTATGATATGTGTGTAGATAAAGTAGTGTATACAACTGTACATAATTAGGCCTTAAAACACGCTGACGCTCGTTTCATAAAACCACACTCGTGTTTTAATGCCTCTCATTATGTATCAGTTGCATAAACTACTATTGTTGGCCCTACCTGCGATCTTACGTTGCATATAAAATTGAAGGCTTATGCCGGAAAATATATATTTTTTAAACATGGTGTCTGTGTTCACGAGCAGGCTAAACAGCTAATTTGTATTTTTTCTACTCCAGTACTTTTTTCTGTCATTTATATAGTTACTAACTCTAATATAAAGACATAAATTAAGAAAATCTGTAAAAGTCTATACTCTACTGCCCAAAAACACACTGCTAACCGATGTTATAATGTCGCCAAAAAAGCATCACTTAGTACCACAGATTACATGATGAACAGCTGCATTCACACAATTTGCAAATTAAAAAAAAAGTTATTGTACTAAGGCATTGCTGCCAACTTTAAAAAGAAGTTTTATCTTCAGTGCATGGATGTTTAGTATAGTGAACGTATACCTTTATGTATAAGTTTAATTTTTTTCACAGATGTTTAGTATGGTGATCGTATACCTTTATGTATAAGTTAATATTTTTTTGACAGATGGATGTCAATAAAAAAAAAGTTTATCAGAGACAATTTTTCTTTTTAATTTTTTTGATTCCGAGCGGGAACAAGACGTAATTATTTTCTTTGTTGTTTATTTGCATTTTATTTATGAAATGTCGAGTCGTAGAAAAAGTATTGTATGCAACGTTGTATAAGTAGGTCAAAAAACGCTCGTGGCATCTTTCTTACGATGCTCGCTACGCTCACATCGTAACCCATGCCACTCGCGTTTTTTGCCCCCTCTTATACAACGGTTGCATAAAATACTATTTTGAGTGGTGTATTTTTATTTCATTTCATTGCATATGTTTAAGAAAGACACACATGCCTAGCCGTGAAAAGGGCTTGCCGGCTTCGTATCACTATCCGACCTTACCGTTCGGCCGTCTATACCTCATCGGCAAGCCCTTCTTTTCCGGTATCTGCAGTAATGTACTTAAAAAAAACGTATAAATCTGAGATCAGCCGACAGTATTCCTGAGACACACCGTTTGTTACAGACTTACGTGGGGAACGCGTTGGTGTCGGTGAACCCGTGCCGCCCGCTGCCCCAGTACTCCGCCGAGCTGGTCCGCGCCTACCTCGCGCGCCCGCCGTACCAGCTGCCGCCGCATCTGTATGACTCTATTCATTTTAAGAGAACTTTAATACTTATACAATACATATACTAAACACTATAGAACTATAAACAAACTACATATAGAGCCAATATGCAATACAATAAAAGCCCGGCTTTGACGCAGCACTCAGTGGCAGCCAGTGGCGTGCACAGAGATTTACGACAGGGTAGACAAAAAATTTTGAGAACCTAATAACTTACAGAAATACTGCGGGACAGTTTTTATTCTTCGTCTTCTCAAATATCAAGCAAATCGACCATCTCTAAATAATTTCCTCTATTAACTGACGACCGCAAACAATAAACACCACCACAATTATCACAATTAAAAGAATACACTAAAAGTTTTTATTCGCTTATTTACTAGTCACCACTATCACACGTAATAATCAAAACAAACAATAATGGCGTCCAAGTATGCAAAACCTATATGTAAACAAAAATACGACAAACTTAAATAGTACTGTCTTTGCGCTAATTAAAGTTACAAAAAAGCGCCTTTTTGAATTCGTTACATAGTCAACATCGGAAGTTCGAATCTACAAATAATAGCTAAGGAGAGAGCGAGACAGGCTACCCGTTCGGAATTGTTCGCTTAACATCGGGCGTCGCGGTATTCGCGCCTCGCTCGCACCGAATGTTGTTCGCCGTGTCGAGTCGCGGGTCGGAAACATCCTAGTTCCGTAAGGAAGTAAAAGACATGAGACAATGTCTTACTTCTGTATTTGTGTGCGTGAGTTTTGTTATTGTGTGCAATATTTTTATAAGAACGCACACACACGCGGTCCGTGTTACCACGAGGCACACAAATATAAATTTAGACAGAAAATCGCCTGTCTTTACCGCTTACGGCGCGAAGCGGCGCTAGTGCCGGGGAATCGTTCGTCAATCTCCACGGAATCGACCAATACGTACGTAATTTTGGCGCACCGACTCGATAGATGGCGCGGATCGCAAATTGATTATTTTTGTACATTTGTTTTATATAATTTTATAAAAAGGTAATGTTTGTAACAATAAATAATATATTTCGTTTCTGTAATCGACTAGGGTAGGCAGTGTCTTTTTGTCTTTATAAGGTGCACGCCACTGGTGGCAGCCATAGGAAGGGGCGTAAGATCGCGTTCCGACTTTCCGCTCCCACCTATGGTCGCCGCTCGATTCTGCTGCTCGCCGCCGGTGTTGTGGTCGGGCTGTAAAAATAAGATTTTCCGCATATTTTCACGAAGCGAGTAACAGTATTAGCGTGTTGCTCAGCCGCGGCGCCACCATAGTGAAAATCAATTAATTATATGGTGAAATGATGTACGTTGAATGTATGCCATGTACATTTGGTGTTCTTGGCTGTACAGTATAATCTCACTAATCCGGCACTATTAAAAACCAGAGGATGTCGGATTATTGGAATGTTCGGATTACTGGATTATAGAGAGGTTTTGAGGTTAGACTGCTAGACGACGACACAGCGACCGGAGCGCATAGGCTCAGGGGCAAGGGAGGCGTGGGCGGAGGGTGCCGGATTATTGGACGTGCCGGTCTATTGAGGTGCCGAATAAGTGTTATTATACTGTACCTGTACCAGGGAACGAAATAATGGACATTGATTGTGGCTCCGCTTGCGAGTATACTCTGCAGCGGACCCACTTAGAACTCATTCGTAGAAATTATACATATTAGCTATGTGTTTCTAATGGAAATTGGCGCGTCATGGTTAAGAAAGCCGACCCCGTCTAACCGGGAAGTGGCGAAGCAAAAGAAAAAAGAAAGAAAAAGAAGACTTGTTTTTTATGGAAATTAATGTACATACGAATGTTTGTTATCGAATTGATGTACTGTGTACGTATTGAGAATCATTGTTAGATAGTTTCATGCACATGTTCAGCGCACCGATAATATCGAACTTTGATTGGCTGTTATTTTACGATGCAAATATTCCAGATACGCGATAACCGCAACAGCGTACCGATGGGTGCGCGACCGCAACGAGAGCCAGTGCATCGTGATCACGGGCGAGAGCGGCGCGGGCAAGACCGAGGCGGCGCGCGTGTGTCTCCAGTGCGCGGTGGTGGCGGGCGCGGGCGCGGGCGCGGGGCCGGCGGCGGGCGCGGGGGCGGGCGCGGGCGCGGAGGCGGGCGGCGCGCTCGCGGCGGCGGGGACCTTGTTGGAAGCGTTCGGGAACGCGGCTACCGCGCGGAATCACAACGCCAGCAGATTCGTTCGTATATTCTTGGCTTTTTGCTTTATGAGTCTCGTATTTTTATTCTTATGATCACAGTATCAGTTATCATCCCCATTATATTGTACCAAAAACGAATCGTCAATCTATTTTATTTATAAGTACTTCGAGAATATATTAGCTTGCATTTGGTCGCAGGGCAAACTGTTGGACATCGAATTCGACTTCAAGGGCGAGCCTGTCGGCGGTCACATCACACATTGTGAGTTACGTTCTTCTTCTTTCTATTTATTAGGTACTCTCTTCAGGGCTAGCATATCTTATATAGGTTATAGCGGGCTAGTTTTCCGCAACTCGACGTCTTACAATGCGCCTATTTTGCGTGAAGGGTTGCTGGCGCTACTCTTGCCAACCCAACTCATAGCATATATCTTGCCGCGACTTTTATCGCGCGAGTCAGCATCTCCTATCTTGCTCGCACGGTATTAAAAGGAAAGTGACAAGAAGTATTTCTCGCGCGACAAAGAGTAGCGTGTCAAGTTATTGTAGACGTAATGCTGGGGTGTAGGGCTCGAATCAAATTCTGTCATGGGCAGTGTGTATCAATGTGCATCAGTCTTGGGCAGTTACCTACCCCACTATCATTAAGTTTATGTCACCCTAGGCCGTAAGTGGGATTTTCTGCCCACTACGCGGGGAGAAAATATCACTTTCTGGCCAAGGCAAGACGTGAAACTTTAAACATACCACAGGCGGTAATTTGTAAAGCCCCAGTATGTACTGTAAATTCCGTACCTGAAACGCATAACAATGTAAATCTTCCTGTATTTTAGAAGCAGAACGCTGTAAGTACTATGTTAAATACATGAACTTACAATGTTATGCTTCTCTAGTACGGAGGTACTTACAGTCTTATGCCTCTCTCTCGGGTATGGATTGTTTTATCAAACAACCTGGACACAAACTAATTCGGTTTCTGTTTTACACGCAGACTTGCTGGAAAAGGTAATAAAATTATTAGAACACCCTCGTCAATTCACAATTCCTCTAATGATTTAAAATCGATATTGATATTGTGTATCAAAACTATATAATTCAAAGTTTGCACGAGATAATTCCTTCATCTGCCGAGCTACTTATAAAAAATTGGAACTCCTTCTTACAACATGGGACCCTTCAAACGAAGCGTGAAGAAGCATCTCGGGCCAGCATGGCAGTGTCAACTGACAAGGCACCGTTGGTTTCTTGTCAGTTGCCATTAGATAGATAGATATAATATAATTTATTCAAGAACAATACAAGGATTGTGTTTGAAATAAAACTTAAGTCTAGAACAAAAAACAGTGTTACATAAAGAATAAAGTCACTTAAATCTAAATAAATTATTATGTCTGTAAATCACTAAAAATGTCATCAACACTAAAAACACCCTTTCAACAGAAATTACCTTAGTTCCATGGTTCGTAAGGATTTTTATCGCGACTTGGGCTCCCCTTTCTGCTTACCATCAGGCGAAGTGCCCCTATTTTGTGCCAATATAAAAAAAAATGTTCGTGAAACCAATATTTTTGCATAGGAGCGCGCCAGTGGCGCATTGGAAGGAGAGCGCAACTTTCATGTGTTGTATCAACTGCTGGCCGGGGCCGAGCCGCATTTGCTCAGTAAGTACCTAGTTTTACGTCACAACTGGACTCTATTCATATTATTATTAGTATATAAGCCTTTAAGCTGCATTCGATAAAACTTAAGGTTATTTTTGAAATAAAAATTTGGTTTTAGCCAGTCTTCTGACTCCTCCCGTATTTCTTATCGTATTTTATTAAGTAATTGTCCGTATTATTATTTCTTATTTACTTTTTATTCATGTATATAATCTTTTTTTTTTCTATTTTTGTATGTCCGCGACCAAGTGGCAAAGGCCTCTATCATCGATTCTATATACATATAATAGGTAATATTAAAGCGATAAACCGAAACGTTGCACTTTGAACGGGTGTTAACACAAATGCCTGCCAGTTAGCAAAATTACAATTTAGTTAAATTACAATGTCGTTTTTGTAAATATCATTTGATTTCGCTTTTATATAATTTCTTTATTTGGTTGAAATCAATAAAAGTAAAAATATACGTCATGATAGTACCCAATTATACGCACACCGGCCCGAATATACACAGGCTAAGTGCGGGAAACCCCATAACCATAGTACCCATTTATAAAGCCCCGCCACGGACCGGGCCCCGAACTCACTCGACTATACCGTGCTACAGAAAGACTGAAGCTGCAGCGTTCATGGGAGCACTACGCCGTGCTCCGCGGCGCCGGCGAGGCGGGCATGGGCGCGGCGGCGGCGGCGCCGGCGCCCTGCTCGCCGCGCCGCACGCCGCCGCCGCCGCCGCCGCCGCCGCCCGGCCCGCGCGCCGCGCACGCCGACAAGGACCACTTCCAGTTCACTAAGGTACGTCACAGGGCCACAGAATACTAAGTAGTGCTACGTCACAGACAACCCCCACTAGACGGAGCATGTAAGGCGACCCGCGCTCACCAACGATATGGTACGGCAGAACATTAAAGTATCAACACGGCGGCCACCGTTTAGTTGCGTCCTTGTTTATGATCCATGCGTACGTCAACGAAAAAAGAAATTAAATAAATAACATGGTAAATTGTAGTGTTAAGTGGTGTATAGAGACCTCATAAACATGGACGCAACTAAACGGTGGCCGCCGTGTTGATACTTTAATGTTCTGCCGTATCATATCGTTGGTGCGCGCGGGTCGCCTTACATGTGCCTTACATGCTCCGTCTAGTGGGGGTGGTCTGTGTGCTACATACATAGAGAATGGACACGCACACCTCCGCAACGAATCGAACTACCTCACCCTGCAGGGGTATTGAGTTGGAGTGTTGGCTGCGTTGATAATTTGGTCTCCGGAAGGCAATCGCCTGACCTCCAATTCCCAATTCTCTTATGGATCCACCTCATCTCTTTCTCTGGCAAAGAGGTTTGTCCCGATAAAACCACACATGCCATCAGAACGTTGGCGAGGTCACGTCAACCGCCGACGAAGTCGACTAATTCATGGTTCGCGTTACTCCTCTTAGTCTGTTGTGGAAACAGAAATGATATGAAATTTTGTACCTTGGAATAGTCGATTCAGGTGGAAAGTGTGGTGTGGTACTTGCGTGGGATCCCTCGTTGAGCGGCGCCGCTTGCTTCTTGGCTATTACACCACACTTAGTCCGTCCGTTACGTCAAAAAAGTGAACTTTTGGGAAATGCAGAAGGCAGACAGCAATATTAGGAGGATGAGAATTACTTTACATGGTTTGTTAACATTTTCAAACGCGGGAGCACGTTGTCGCCGTGCGAACGAAAAAATTGTTAGAGTGAGAGTGAATGAAAATGTAGAAATGAGCGAATGAGAACAAAGGCGGGATACGGAAGTGAATTTAATTAGATTTTGACGTTATTTAATGTTGCCAGTTACCATACTTATTTCCTAAACATACTGCCCCGGGAAGAAATCTGTAGGATTTCTTAGGAAAAAGAAAGAATACATAAATTGTCTGTTATTGTACACAACACTTAATTAATTACCTACAACTACTTACTAAATTATGAAATTACCTTTAGTCAATGCTGATGAGGCAGTGGACATAGCTTTGATACAGGTCGCACTAATTGGTTACCTGTACCTGTCTTTAAGGTAGCAACGCGGGCTACACCGTCACGTCCCGGCGACAACGAAACGATGCGAGCCAATTTCCAACAATAAGGAGTGGTGTTTTCGTTAACGATAAGAACAATATCGTTAATTTTTAAATTTTCCGTGGTCTTGAACCATTTGTTGCGGCCTTGCAAAGTATGTAAATATTCTAAGTTCAAACGACGCCAGAACTGTTGAGTGAAATTCTGAAGGAGTTGCCAACGAGACAAACGGTTCAATTTCTCGGTCGTTAAGTCTGGTTCAGGAGGAGTTACCATGTCGTCTCCTATCATAGCAAGGTGAGCGGGTGTCAAAACATCAATGTCGTCTGGATCGTCAGAGACGGGGCATAAGGGCCTGGAGTTTAAAATCGACTCTACCTTTGTAAAAACGGTTTGTAACTCCTCAAATGTCAATACAGTGTCTCCTATAGTGCGTTTAAGGATCGTTTTCGCCGACTTTACGGCCGATTCCCATAATCCACCCATGTTGGGAGCGGACGGAGGGTTGAAATGCCACTTAAGACGGTGTTTTAGGAGGTAATTCTGCACGTCAGAACAACCAGTATTTTTCCTTAAAAATGTGTACAGTTCTCGGAGTTGGTTATTTGCGCCAACGAAATTAGTGCCACAATCGGAGTAAATATCTGAGCACCAGCCACGACGACCCATAAAACGAGTGAGACATGCTATAAAGCAGTCAGTAGACAGATCTGATACGAGGTCGAGATGTCAAGCTTTGGTGACCATGCACACGAAAACACAGAGGTAAGCCTTTACAATAGGCGCACGTTTCAGTTTAGATGCCTTAATTAGAAACGGCCCTGCGTAATCAACACCGGTTCTAGAAAAGGGTTTACATGGTAAGACTCTTGATGGAGGCAAGTCTGCCATGAAGTAATCTGCAGGTTTTGGGTCAGCCTTAAAACACTTGTAGCATTTCCTAATTTGCTGTTTGATGACTGTGCGAGCCGATAAAATCCAAAATTGCTTCCTTAGCAACGATAGTAGCATGGGAGCACCCACATGCAAGTATAACTCGTGATAGTGATTGACGATCAAAATCGTCAGAGTATGTGATTTCGGAAGAATCACTGGATGTTTATGTTGACGGGACAGATTCGCATGTCTAAGTCTACCACGGACCCGCAAGAGCCCTTCAGCGTCCAGAAATGGGGCCAAAGTCCGAAGCTTTGTTCGGTGTGGTGCACCTTGTTCAACCAGTTTGATTTCTGTAGCAAACTCGGAACGTTGAACTATTTTTATCAATGAATACAAGGAATGTCGCCATTCCGAGTATGTCAATGGGCCTGTATATTTTGAATTTGGATGTTTCAAATTGTGGATAAACCGAAGGCAATATCCATGGACTTTAACAAGTGTGTGAAGGCTGCTATATTTTTCTATAATGTCAGTGGTCATCGGTTCACAAGTGATATTGCTCGTTAGAATAATGTGTTCTGGTACGTCACTGTCACCAGAGAACGACGTGTTTGAGTTAACAATTACATTCTTCGGCCAAGTGTTCGCCGAGAGCTTGAGCCATGGTGGAGACCACCAAAGAGGATGTGACGCGAGTTCTGAGGGCATCAGACCACGCGAAGCCGTATCAGCGGGATTCAACTGAGAAGGTACATGCCTCCAATCAGACGGAACAGTATTTGTCAGTATTTGAGAAACTCTGTTTCCCTCAAACATTTTAAGTTGATGGACAGGAGTGCGTATCCAGGACAATACAATACTAGAATCGCACCAAGCGATAATTTCAAGAGGTACATCAAGTAATGCAGCGCAATGTTTTATTAGTTTGGACGATACGAGAGCCCCACAAAGCTCAAGACGTGGTACAGTCATCTTCGTTTTGATCGGTGCGACCTTCGATTTGGACAACAGTAAGTGAACCTCCACTTCACCATTGGATCTCTCTACACGAAGATAGACCACAGCCGCATATCCTTTGAGAGATGCATCACTGAAACTGTGCAGCTGGAAATTTATGCCGTCCGCAGGCAAAACAAATCGTCGTATTTCGATGTTTGACAAGTTAACAAACTCATCAATAAAAGTGAGCCATTGAGCCTGCTCATCTTCAGGTAATGGGTCATCCCATCCAATGCCCAGGAGCCACAGCCGTTGCATAAATGCCTTAGCAGTAAATACGACCGGCGTTAGCCAACCACACGGATCATGGATGCACGCAATGTTAGCCAGCACGGCGCGCTTTGTCAATCCAGTATTCAAAATCTTGCTATGATACGTGAACGAGTCAGATACAGGATTCCATTTGACGCCAAGTACCTTGACCGACCCTTCATTCTGAGGCTCAAATAACAACGACCCTTCGCAGACGTTGTCAGGTAGGTCAGACAAGAAATCACGACTGTTGCTAGACCACTTTCGCAACTCGAAACAACCTTGGCGCAAAAGGTCTATTAATTCAGCTCTATACTTTCGAGCAGTGTCTATATCAGGAGCTCCAGTCACCACGTCGTCGACGAAGATCTGGTTGGATAAAATTTGACTAGCATCAGGATGTGATGCCCTTCCTTCTTCTGCCAGCTGTAAAATGCAGCGCATGGCTAAATATGGTGACGAAGACACACCGAAGGTGACTGTTCTGAGACGAAACTCCTGGATAGGATCATCCGAGTTCTGACGCCAAAGAATTAATTGGTAATTTCGGTCATCAGGATGCACGAGGACTTGTCTATACATGGCTTTGATGTCACATGTGAACGCGACAGGTTGAAGTCGAAAACGTAAGAGTATGTCCACAATGTTACGTTGTAACTTTGGACCAGCATGTAGAACATTATTCAAAGATATGCCTGTAGTCGTAGGCATAGACCCATCAAACACCACTCTCAACTTCGTGGTTGAAGACTCCTCCTTGACCACACAATGATGAGCCAAGTAATATTTTCCGCCGCCAGAGGGCGCTTCAACAGGCTCCATGTGCTTCTGTTCCAAATACTCGTTTAGAACTTTGTTATATTCAGTCCTCAGTTGAGGATTTTTATTGAACCTTCTTTCAAGGCCCAAAAGTCTGCGGGAAGCTAGCTCTCGGCTGTCACCTAATTCAGTTTGATTCCCTTTGAAGGGAAGACGCACCATAAATCGCTGCTCATCGTCGCGTGAGACAGTTTTCAGAAAATGATCTTCGACTATTTGATCATCGGGATCAGGACATATAGTTTCTGGGATCTGCTCGAGCTCCCAGAATCTAGACAGACAATCATCCAATGCCACATGGTGTGACACCAGCTGAGGAACCGAATCAGTGAACCTTGAGGCGTCACCAATTATGACCCAACCGAAGACAGTTAGATAAGCGGCCGGAACATTGTGGGAAGGCCACACCTTCTCACCACAATAAATATCATTATATATGTCGCTGCCTAAGAGAATGTCTATAGGCCGCGACAGATGGAAATTATCATCTGCAAGTTGCAGATCCTGATAATTTAGCCTTATGTCCTCAGACAGAGATACAGATGGCAAATTGCCAGTCACCTTCTTCAATATGATAGCTGATACAGTCAATAACGGCTTATCCGAATGTCGACCTTTCAAGAACAAAGTTGTCAATCCTTGTGACTTGTGCGGCACGCCTGAGCCTACACCCCGAATAGTCACAGGTTGACGATTTTGTTTAAGTTGGAGCCGTTGAACACACTCCTCTGATATGATAGAACACTGAGATCCAGGATCAATTAAAACCCGAACAAGCTGGAAATGGCCATCACCATTGCCGGCCATACACAACGCTGTACCTAACAATATATTTTGTAAATTGGACTTGGTAATTGCAGAACACGATGGCATAATCATTGTATTGTTTACATTAGGAATGTTGGGCACATCCATTTCATCACAAACCTCTGAGGATGAAGGGTCAGGGCTGTCAGCCACAACAGCTGCCGATCTAAGAGGTGGCCGTGAGACCTCAGAGTTTGCCACCGACGGACAGATTAAGGTATGATGTTTGGCACGACACACCTTACATTTATGCAATGAAGTGCACTCATGGTACTTGTGAATACCAAAACAGTTGAAGCATAAATTTTTCGACTTGAGAAAATCTCTATGTTGCTCCAAACTTAAGTCCTTAAATTTGTTACACATGTACATGTAATGATCCAAGCTACAATAACGACATTGTTTGCCTTCATTGCTACGTTCCTGAACGTGCATGACAGTTTTGACAGTTCTAAAGGGTTGAGACTTAACAGGCAGTGGTCTGGACGCAACACTAGAGCTCGGTTTCATGATACAGGCGGTTTCAAAAGCCTTGCACCTGGTTTCCAAGAAATTTATGAAATCAGTATATTCAGGTATATTAGAAGTCTTCAAACTCATTTCAAATTGGCTACGCACTTCATTGGGCACTTTCCTTAACAAAACATGCAAAAGGATAAATGACCACTCATCAGGTTTAAATTCTAATGCTTTAAGAGCAGCAATATGTTCGTTAAATGAATTGAGGAACAACCTCAAATCGGACTTCATATTAACAATTGACGGCAATGTTAATATATACTCCAAGTGAGTATCGGCTATAAGTCGTGTATTGGAGAACCTATTCTCCAGCAAAGTCAATGCAACACTATAGTTTTCATCAGTGAATGGCAAATGTTTCACCAAGTCAAGAGGCTCCTTTGACAAGCATGATATCAAATAATGTAATTTTCTTACAGGCTTCATACTACCATTTTCATCTATCAAATTTTTAAATATGTTTATGAAATTAGTCCAATCGGTAATTTTACCTGAAAACGTTGGCAGCGAAATACGCGGTAAATCATACGCTTGACTTTGTGCAACGTTGCGATCGACAGACGTAGACGAAGTTTCACACTTTGGAAATATTTTGTTATAAATCACACTTACGTGGTTTAATTTCGTGTCGTACTCCACGAAATCCTTTAAATGTTGGTCGGCGTCAAAGCCGGCTCGTTTACTCGCCTCGACAGAAATGTACGATTCGAAAAAATCAGCCTTCACGGCGTTTAGACTTTGGTAACGCGCTTCAAGTTCTACACGTTTGGACACGTCATCCACTGCACTATTAGCGGCGTCCCAAATCCTATCTATTTGCATTTTTACAACTTTATATCGAATATCAACCGACATTTTCACAAAATAAACTCACTTAAGACACCGAAATAACAATTCAACTATTTGACAATCGAATTGACACTGACACTTGAACGAATGAATGGTCGATTGCGTTTCGTTCTCGCCACAGACACGTAACTGTGAGACAAATTGAACACTCCGAAATAATTGACCGAATGAATGAACGAAGCACTTGTCACAACACTGACTGAACGTAATTTCCGTGGGTACAATTTTATCTACCTACTTTACTTTGCAAAACTAGCAAGTAATAAAATGGCGACTTTGATGAATGATGATTATTGAAAAATATTATTCACTGCTGGAAATAAAAGTTCGTTATACACAGAAATGCGAATTGCAGAAAAAATAAGTGTTTATGCACAACAACAGACAATACAAAATAATCAATCGTTATTGATTAGAATATAATTATGCAAAAGCAGACACGTTGCGACTTGTATGTTTAGTAACCAAGTTACAGACTAGGTATTGGCTCAATTAGAAAAATGCAATCTTTATGCAGACAAGACAATTTACAGTTAAATGCACGCGATGCAGACAAATGTATGAAATTAATTAGACAAATGCAATCTTGCAGACAATTGACACTAACAAATGCACGCAGTGCAGACAAATAATGAACTTAATCAGACAAATGCAATCTTGCAGACTATTTAGTTTTATTTTAGACAAACTTCGACAACATGGCGGACAAATTTAGTAAAAGTTAACTTTTAAATTTGAATGTCTGGAAACAATGCGGTTCGTGGACCAAATTTATGTTGTGGAAACAGAAATGATATGAAATTTTGTACCTTGGAATAGTCGATTCAGGTGGAAAGTGTGGTGTGGTACTTGCGTGGGATCCCTCGTTGAGCGGCGCCGCTTGCTTCTTGGCTATTACACCACACTTAGTCCGTCCGTTACGTCAAAAAAGTGAACTTTTGGGAAATGCAGAAGGCAGACAGCAATATTAGGAGGATGAGAATTACTTTACATGGTTTGTTAACATTTTCAAACGCGGGAGCACGTTGTCGCCGTGCGAACGAAAAAATTGTTAGAGTGAGAGTGAATGAAAATGTAGAAATGAGCGAATGAGAACAAAGGCGGGATACGGAAGTGAATTTAATTAGATTTTGACGTTATTTAATGTTGCCAGTTACCATACTTATTTCCTAAACATAGTCCGACGTTTAACGCCTCCTCTCTCACACCCCACGCAGGTTGATCCGTTTTAACCTAATTCTCGAACCAGTCCGTACGCGCCTATGTAGCCGATAAAAAAATGTTCAAGTTTATGGGGCTTCTAAACGGGCCATATTTTACTGAAATTTGTGGCCGGCAACTATGGCTGTCCCTCTCTGACGGCCACAAATTGCAGCAAAACATGGCCCGTTTAGAAGCCCCTTTACATTTTGTTGTGTTGCAGGCGGCGATGGCGCGGCTCGGGCTGACCGCGAGCGAGTGCGGCGGCGTGCTGCGGCTGCTGGCGTTCCTGCTGAAGCTGGGGAACGTGCAGTTCGAGCCCACCACCACCATCGACGGCGCGCTGGCCACGTGCCTGCACCACGAGTATGGTGCGTGCCACCGTCACCGTCATACAATGTCCATAACATGCTCCTGATTCATATGTTGTACCGATTGATTGGTTCATTTTCTCCTCTCCGTTCCAGTGGACAGGTGGCTTTATAGACAGTGCCCTTATACGCAAGTTTTTACTTTCAGATAGTTCTCAATTGTTAATTAACTATGTTGTACTGTGTGTCGCAGAGCTGCGCGAGGCGTGCGCGCTGGTGGGCGTGGAGGCGGGCGCGCTGGCGGCCGCGCTCGGCGCGCCGGCGCCGGACGAGCCCGCCGACCACTCGCCTGGTCAGTACACTCTCACTGTTAGTGGGTACCTGTGTGTGGCAGAGTGCGCGAGGCGGGCGCGCTGGTGGGCGTGGAGGCGGGCGCGCTGGCGGCCGCGCTCGGCGCGCCGGCGCCGGACGAGCCCGCCGACCACTCGCCTGGTCAGTACACTCTCACTGTTAGTGGGTACCTGTGTGTGGCAGAGTGCGCGAGGCGGGCGCGCTGGTGGGCGTGGAGGCGGGCGCGCTGGCGGCCGCGCTCGGCGCGCCGGCGCCGGACGAGCCCGCCGACCACTCGCCTGGTCAGTACACTCTCACTGTTAGTGGGTACCTGTGTGTGGCAGAGTGCGCGAGGCGGGCGCGCTGGTGGGCGTGGAGGCGGGCGCGCTGGCGGCCGCGCTCGGCGCGCCGGCGCCGGACGAGCCCGCCGACCACTCGCCTGGTCAGTACACTCTGTGTTAGTGGGTACCTGTGTGTGGCAGAGTGCGCGAGGCGTGCGCGCTGGTGGGCGTGGAGGCGGGCGCGCCGGCGCCGGACGAGCCCGCCGACCACTCGCCTGGTCAGTACACTCGCAGTGTTAGTGGGTACCTGTGTGTGGCAGAGTGCGCGAGGCGGGCGCGCTGGTGGGCGTGGAGGCGCGCCGGCGCCGGACGAGCCCACCGACCACTCGCCTGGTCAGTACACTCGCAGTGTTAGTGGGTACCTGTGTGTGGCAGAGTGCGCGAGGCGTGCGCGCTGGTGGGCGTGGAGGCGGGCGCGCCGGCGCCGGACGAGCCCGCCGACCACTCGCCTGGTCAGTACACTCGCAGTGTTAGTGGGTACCTGTGTGTGGCAGAGTGCGCGAGGCGTGCGCGCTGGTGGGCGTGGAGGCGGGCGCGCCGGCGCCGGACGAGCCCGCCGACCACTCGCCTGGTCAGTACACTCTGTGTTAGTGGGTACCTGTGTGTGGCAGAGTGCGCGAGGCGGGCGCGCTGGTGGGCGTGGAGGCGGGCGCGCTGGCGGCCGCGCTCGGCGCGCCGGCGCCGGACGAGCCCGCCGACCACTCGCCTGGTCAGTACACTCTCACTGTTAGTGGGTACCTGTGTGTGGCAGAGTGCGCGAGGCGGGCGCGCTGGTGGGCGTGGAGGCGGGCGCGCTGGCGGCCGCGCTCGGCGCGCCGGCGCCGGACGAGCCCGCCGACCACTCGCCTGGTCAGTACACTCTGTGTTAGTGGGTACCTGTGTGTGGCAGAGTGCGCGAGGCGTGCGCGCTGGTGGGCGTGGAGGCGGGCGCGCCGGCGCCGGACGAGCCCGCCGACCACTCGCCTGGTCAGTACACTCGCAGTGTTAGTGGGTACCTGTGTGTGGCAGAGTGCGCGAGGCGGGCGCGCTGGTGGGCGTGGAGGCGCGCCGGCGCCGGACGAGCCCACCGACCACTCGCCTGGTCAGTACACTCGCAGTGTTAGTGGGTACCTGTGTGTGGCAGAGTGCGCGAGGCGTGCGCGCTGGTGGGCGTGGAGGCGGGCGCGCCGGCGCCGGACGAGCCCGCCGACCACTCGCCTGGTCAGTACACTCGCAGTGTTAGTGGGTACCTGTGTGTGGCAGAGTGCGCGAGGCGTGCGCGCTGGTGGGCGTGGAGGCGGGCGCGCCGGCGCCGGACGAGCCCGCCGACCACTCGCCTGGTCAGTACACTCTGTGTTAGTGGGTACCTGTGTGTGGCAGAGTGCGCGAGGCGTGCGCGCTGGTGGGCGTGGAGGCGCGCCGGCGCCGGACGAGCCCGCCGACCACTCGCCTGGTCAGTACACTCGCAGTGTTAGTGGGTACCTGTGTGTCGCAGAGTGCGCGAGGCTAACCATACGTAGAACAGTTAGATTCCGTTCCAACCGGAGCCAATCTACATTAGTTATTTATTAAATATATTGATTTGGCATTGTGTCATTGAAACAACATCCTCTGTTTGTGAAGAGTGCGAGACGGGCGAGGAGGAGAGCTCGAGCGCGGAGGGCTCGGTGTGCGCGCGCGGCGGCGGCGCCGGCTGCCCGGGCTGCGGCGCGTGCGGCGGCGCCGGCGCCGAGTGGGCGCGCGCCAGGCGGGACCGGCTGCTGCAGGCGCTGTACGCGAGGCTGTTCGCCTGGCTGCTCGCGCGCGTCAACACCGCCATCAAGGTATATATAGCGCCGGCTGCCCGGCCGAACATCATAGAATGTTTTTTTCATCATAATTAACCTTGTACACTTTTACAGCCAGCGGAGCCGGGAAAGCGGCGATCACTCGGCATCCTCGACGTGTACGGTTTCGAGGCGCTCGCGCACAACGGACTGGAGCGGCTGCTCATCAACTACGCGGCGGAGCGGCTGCAGGCGGCCGTCACGCACGCCACGCTGCGCCGCGAGCAGGAGGAGTACGCCCGCGAGCAGCTGGCGTGGACGCCGCTGCCCTATCGGGACCACGAGCCGCACGCCGATCTGCTGGACGCGGTGAGTACACACGCATCTGGCTCCAAGGACCAGTATACACCTTCACTTTAGTGTCACAACTCGATTACAAGCAACTACGAATAGTTGAAACATCCTCGGACCCCGGACATCCGGCTCGAAGGACCACTACCCTTACAATGAATTAACGTGACCGTGCTAGCTAGCGACATCGTAAACGATTTGTATGAAGAATAGTACAGTGTCCCTAGCGTTTACTTTATAGAACTATTCTCCATACAAATCGCGATACTGAATACCGTCATTATAAACTTAAGGCAAAGGTACATATTCTGTTACGTGCAACCTTCACTTCACCGCTTGACCAATCATATACAAACGACTCATACGTGCAACAAACAAAGAAATTGTGGAATAGGATAGCTGCACTGGCTAATTTATGGTCTGAAGTATGGGTATTACGGTGGTGTTGGTACTGTGTCCAGGGCCCGGACAGCGTGCTGGGCTGCCTGCGCGAGGCGGGCGCCGGCGACGCGGGCTTCCTGGCGCGGCTGCAGCGCCGCCGGCACCCGCACCTGCGCGTCATGCCGCCCGACCACTTCCAGTGAGTACACCGGACCTGTCGCACATTACGGTAGTGTTGGTGACTGTGTCCAGGGCCCGGACAGCGTGCTGGGCTGCCTGCGCGAGGCGGGCGCCGGCGACGCGGGCTTCCTGGCGCGGCTGCAGCGCCGCCGGCACCCGCACCTGCGCGTCATGCCGCCCGACCACTTCCAGTGAGTACACCGGACCTGTCGCACATTACGGTAGTGTTGGTGACTGTGTCCAGGGCCCGGACAGCGTGCTGGGCTGCCTGCGCGAGGCGGGCGCCGGCGACGCGGGCTTCCTGGCGCGGCTGCAGCGCCGCCGGCACCCGCACCTGCGCGTCATGCCGCCCGACCACTTCCAGTGAGTACACCGGACCTGTCGCACATTACGGTAGTGTTGGTGACTGTGTCCAGGGCCCGGACAGCGTGCTGGGCTGCCTGCGCGAGGCGGGCGCCGGCGACGCGGGCTTCCTGGCGCGGCTGCAGCGCCGCCGGCACCCGCACCTGCGCGTCATGCCGCCCGACCACTTCCAGTGAGTACACCGGACCTGTCGCACATTACGGTAGTGTTGGTGACTGTGTCCAGGGCCCGGACAGCGTGCTGGGCTGCCTGCGCGAGGCGGGCGCCGGCGACGCGGGCTTCCTGGCGCGGCTGCAGCGCCGCCGGCACCCGCACCTGCGCGTCATGCCGCCCGACCACTTCCAGTGAGTACACCGGACCTGTCGCACATTACGGTAGTGTTGGTGACTGTGTCCAGGGCCCGGACAGCGTGCTGGGCTGCCTGCGCGAGGCGGGCGCCGGCGACGCGGGCTTCCTGGCGCGGCTGCAGCGCCGCCGGCACCCGCACCTGCGCGTCATGCCGCCCGACCACTTCCAGTGAGTACACCGGACCTGTCGCACATTACGGTAGTGTTGGTGACTGTGTCCAGGGCCCGGACAGCGTGCTGGGCTGCCTGCGCGAGGCGGGCGCCGGCGACGCGGGCTTCCTGGCGCGGCTGCAGCGCCGCCGGCACCCGCACCTGCGCGTCATGCCGCCCGACCACTTCCAGTGAGTACACCGGACCTGTCGCACATTACGGTAGTGTTGGTGACTGTGTCCAGGGCCCGGACAGCGTGCTGGGCTGCCTGCGCGAGGCGGGCGCCGGCGACGCGGGCTTCCTGGCGCGGCTGCAGCGCCGCCGGCACCCGCACCTGCGCGTCATGCCGCCCGACCACTTCCAGTGAGTACACCGGACCTGTCGCACATTACGGTAGTGTTGGTGACTGTGTCCAGGGCCCGGACAGCGTGCTGGGCTGCCTGCGCGAGGCGGGCGCCGGCGACGCGGGCTTCCTGGCGCGGCTGCAGCGCCGCCGGCACCCGCACCTGCGCGTCATGCCGCCCGACCACTTCCAGTGAGTACACCGGACCTGTCGCACATTACGGTAGTGTTGGTGACTGTGTCCAGGGCCCGGACAGCGTGCTGGGCTGCCTGCGCGAGGCGGGCGCCGGCGACGCGGGCTTCCTGGCGCGGCTGCAGCGCCGCCGGCACCCGCACCTGCGCGTCATGCCGCCCGACCACTTCCAGTGAGTACACCGGACCTGTCGCACATTACGGTAGTGTTGGTGACTGTGTCCAGGGCCCGGACAGCGTGCTGGGCTGCCTGCGCGAGGCGGGCGCCGGCGACGCGGGCTTCCTGGCGCGGCTGCAGCGCCGCCGGCACCCGCACCTGCGCGTCATGCCGCCCGACCACTTCCAGTGAGTACACCGGACCTGTCGCACATTACGGTAGTGTTGGTGACTGTGTCCAGGGCCCGGACAGCGTGCTGGGCTGCCTGCGCGAGGCGGGCGCCGGCGACGCGGGCTTCCTGGCGCGGCTGCAGCGCCGCCGGCACCCGCACCTGCGCGTCATGCCGCCCGACCACTTCCAGTGAGTACACCGGACCTGTCGCACATTACGGTAGTGTTGGTGACTGTGTCCAGGGCCCGGACAGCGTGCTGGGCTGCCTGCGCGAGGCGGGCGCCGGCGACGCGGGCTTCCTGGCGCGGCTGCAGCGCCGCCGGCACCCGCACCTGCGCGTCATGCCGCCCGACCACTTCCAGTGAGTACACCGGACCTGTCGCACATTACGGTAGTGTTGGTGACTGTGTCCAGGGCCCGGACAGCGTGCTGGGCTGCCTGCGCGAGGCGGGCGCCGGCGACGCGGGCTTCCTGGCGCGGCTGCAGCGCCGCCGGCACCCGCACCTGCGCGTCATGCCGCCCGACCACTTCCAGTGAGTACACCGGACCTGTCGCACATTACGGTAGTGTTGGTGACTGTGTCCAGGGCCCGGACAGCGTGCTGGGCTGCCTGCGCGAGGCGGGCGCCGGCGACGCGGGCTTCCTGGCGCGGCTGCAGCGCCGCCGGCACCCGCACCTGCGCGTCATGCCGCCCGACCACTTCCAGTGAGTACACCGGACCTGTCGCACATTACGGTAGTGTTGGTGACTGTGTCCAGGGCCCGGACAGCGTGCTGGGCTGCCTGCGCGAGGCGGGCGCCGGCGACGCGGGCTTCCTGGCGCGGCTGCAGCGCCGCCGGCACCCGCACCTGCGCGTCATGCCGCCCGACCACTTCCAGTGAGTACACCGGACCTGTCGCACATTACGGTAGTGTTGGTGACTGTGTCCAGGGCCCGGACAGCGTGCTGGGCTGCCTGCGCGAGGCGGGCGCCGGCGACGCGGGCTTCCTGGCGCGGCTGCAGCGCCGCCGGCACCCGCACCTGCGCGTCATGCCGCCCGACCACTTCCAGTGAGTACACCGGACCTGTCGCACATTACGGTAGTGTTGGTGACTGTGTCCAGGGCCCGGACAGCGTGCTGGGCTGCCTGCGCGAGGCGGGCGCCGGCGACGCGGGCTTCCTGGCGCGGCTGCAGCGCCGCCGGCACCCGCACCTGCGCGTCATGCCGCCCGACCACTTCCAGTGAGTACACCGGACCTGTCGCACATTACGGTAGTGTTGGTGACTGTGTCCAGGGCCCGGACAGCGTGCTGGGCTGCCTGCGCGAGGCGGGCGCCGGCGACGCGGGCTTCCTGGCGCGGCTGCAGCGCCGCCGGCACCCGCACCTGCGCGTCATGCCGCCCGACCACTTCCAGTGAGTACACCGGACCTGTCGCACATTACGGTAGTGTTGGTGACTGTGTCCAGGGCCCGGACAGCGTGCTGGGCTGCCTGCGCGAGGCGGGCGCCGGCGACGCGGGCTTCCTGGCGCGGCTGCAGCGCCGCCGGCACCCGCACCTGCGCGTCATGCCGCCCGACCACTTCCAGTGAGTACACCGGACCTGTCGCACATTACGGTAGTGTTGGTGACTGTGTCCAGGGCCCGGACAGCGTGCTGGGCTGCCTGCGCGAGGCGGGCGCCGGCGACGCGGGCTTCCTGGCGCGGCTGCAGCGCCGCCGGCACCCGCACCTGCGCGTCATGCCGCCCGACCACTTCCAGTGAGTACACCGGACCTGTCGCACATTACGGTAGTGTTGGTGACTGTGTCCAGGGCCCGGACAGCGTGCTGGGCTGCCTGCGCGAGGCGGGCGCCGGCGACGCGGGCTTCCTGGCGCGGCTGCAGCGCCGCCGGCACCCGCACCTGCGCGTCATGCCGCCCGACCACTTCCAGTGAGTACACCGGACCTGTCGCACATTACGGTAGTGTTGGTGACTGTGTCCAGGGCCCGGACAGCGTGCTGGGCTGCCTGCGCGAGGCGGGCGCCGGCGACGCGGGCTTCCTGGCGCGGCTGCAGCGCCGCCGGCACCCGCACCTGCGCGTCATGCCGCCCGACCACTTCCAGTGAGTACACCGGACCTGTCGCACATTACGGTAGTGTTGGTGACTGTGTCCAGGGCCCGGACAGCGTGCTGGGCTGCCTGCGCGAGGCGGGCGCCGGCGACGCGGGCTTCCTGGCGCGGCTGCAGCGCCGCCGGCACCCGCACCTGCGCGTCATGCCGCCCGACCACTTCCAGTGAGTACACCGGACCTGTCGCACATTACGGTAGTGTTGGTGACTGTGTCCAGGGCCCGGACAGCGTGCTGGGCTGCCTGCGCGAGGCGGGCGCCGGCGACGCGGGCTTCCTGGCGCGGCTGCAGCGCCGCCGGCACCCGCACCTGCGCGTCATGCCGCCCGACCACTTCCAGTGAGTACACCGGACCTGTCGCACATTACGGTAGTGTTGGTGACTGTGTCCAGGGCCCGGACAGCGTGCTGGGCTGCCTGCGCGAGGCGGGCGCCGGCGACGCGGGCTTCCTGGCGCGGCTGCAGCGCCGCCGGCACCCGCACCTGCGCGTCATGCCGCCCGACCACTTCCAGTGAGTACACCGGACCTGTCGCACATTACGGTAGTGTTGGTGACTGTGTCCAGGGCCCGGACAGCGTGCTGGGCTGCCTGCGCGAGGCGGGCGCCGGCGACGCGGGCTTCCTGGCGCGGCTGCAGCGCCGCCGGCACCCGCACCTGCGCGTCATGCCGCCCGACCACTTCCAGTGAGTACACCGGACCTGTCGCACATTACGGTAGTGTTGGTGACTGTGTCCAGGGCCCGGACAGCGTGCTGGGCTGCCTGCGCGAGGCGGGCGCCGGCGACGCGGGCTTCCTGGCGCGGCTGCAGCGCCGCCGGCACCCGCACCTGCGCGTCATGCCGCCCGACCACTTCCAGTGAGTACACCGGACCTGTCGCACATTACGGTAGTGTTGGTGACTGTGTCCAGGGCCCGGACAGCGTGCTGGGCTGCCTGCGCGAGGCGGGCGCCGGCGACGCGGGCTTCCTGGCGCGGCTGCAGCGCCGCCGGCACCCGCACCTGCGCGTCATGCCGCCCGACCACTTCCAGTGAGTACACCGGACCTGTCGCACATTACGGTAGTGTTGGTGACTGTGTCCAGGGCCCGGACAGCGTGCTGGGCTGCCTGCGCGAGGCGGGCGCCGGCGACGCGGGCTTCCTGGCGCGGCTGCAGCGCCGCCGGCACCCGCACCTGCGCGTCATGCCGCCCGACCACTTCCAGTGAGTACACCGGACCTGTCGCACATTACGGTAGTGTTGGTGACTGTGTCCAGGGCCCGGACAGCGTGCTGGGCTGCCTGCGCGAGGCGGGCGCCGGCGACGCGGGCTTCCTGGCGCGGCTGCAGCGCCGCCGGCACCCGCACCTGCGCGTCATGCCGCCCGACCACTTCCAGTGAGTACACCGGACCTGTCGCACATTACGGTAGTGTTGGTGACTGTGTCCAGGGCCCGGACAGCGTGCTGGGCTGCCTGCGCGAGGCGGGCGCCGGCGACGCGGGCTTCCTGGCGCGGCTGCAGCGCCGCCGGCACCCGCACCTGCGCGTCATGCCGCCCGACCACTTCCAGTGAGTACACCGGACCTGTCGCACATTACGGTAGTGTTGGTGACTGTGTCCAGGGCCCGGACAGCGTGCTGGGCTGCCTGCGCGAGGCGGGCGCCGGCGACGCGGGCTTCCTGGCGCGGCTGCAGCGCCGCCGGCACCCGCACCTGCGCGTCATGCCGCCCGACCACTTCCAGTGAGTACACCGGACCTGTCGCACATTACGGTAGTGTTGGTGACTGTGTCCAGGGCCCGGACAGCGTGCTGGGCTGCCTGCGCGAGGCGGGCGCCGGCGACGCGGGCTTCCTGGCGCGGCTGCAGCGCCGCCGGCACCCGCACCTGCGCGTCATGCCGCCCGACCACTTCCAGTGAGTACACCGGACCTGTCGCACATTACGGTAGTGTTGGTGACTGTGTCCAGGGCCCGGACAGCGTGCTGGGCTGCCTGCGCGAGGCGGGCGCCGGCGACGCGGGCTTCCTGGCGCGGCTGCAGCGCCGCCGGCACCCGCACCTGCGCGTCATGCCGCCCGACCACTTCCAGTGAGTACACCGGACCTGTCGCACATTACGGTAGTGTTGGTGACTGTGTCCAGGGCCCGGACAGCGTGCTGGGCTGCCTGCGCGAGGCGGGCGCCGGCGACGCGGGCTTCCTGGCGCGGCTGCAGCGCCGCCGGCACCCGCACCTGCGCGTCATGCCGCCCGACCACTTCCAGTGAGTACACCGGACCTGTCGCACATTACGGTAGTGTTGGTGACTGTGTCCAGGGCCCGGACAGCGTGCTGGGCTGCCTGCGCGAGGCGGGCGCCGGCGACGCGGGCTTCCTGGCGCGGCTGCAGCGCCGCCGGCACCCGCACCTGCGCGTCATGCCGCCCGACCACTTCCAGTGAGTACACCGGACCTGTCGCACATTACGGTAGTGTTGGTGACTGTGTCCAGGGCCCGGACAGCGTGCTGGGCTGCCTGCGCGAGGCGGGCGCCGGCGACGCGGGCTTCCTGGCGCGGCTGCAGCGCCGCCGGCACCCGCACCTGCGCGTCATGCCGCCCGACCACTTCCAGTGAGTACACCGGACCTGTCGCACATTACGGTAGTGTTGGTGACTGTGTCCAGGGCCCGGACAGCGTGCTGGGCTGCCTGCGCGAGGCGGGCGCCGGCGACGCGGGCTTCCTGGCGCGGCTGCAGCGCCGCCGGCACCCGCACCTGCGCGTCATGCCGCCCGACCACTTCCAGTGAGTACACCGGACCTGTCGCACATTACGGTAGTGTTGGTGACTGTGTCCAGGGCCCGGACAGCGTGCTGGGCTGCCTGCGCGAGGCGGGCGCCGGCGACGCGGGCTTCCTGGCGCGGCTGCAGCGCCGCCGGCACCCGCACCTGCGCGTCATGCCGCCCGACCACTTCCAGTGAGTACACCGGACCTGTCGCACATTACGGTAGTGTTGGTGACTGTGTCCAGGGCCCGGACAGCGTGCTGGGCTGCCTGCGCGAGGCGGGCGCCGGCGACGCGGGCTTCCTGGCGCGGCTGCAGCGCCGCCGGCACCCGCACCTGCGCGTCATGCCGCCCGACCACTTCCAGTGAGTACACCGGACCTGTCGCACATTACGGTAGTGTTGGTGACTGTGTCCAGGGCCCGGACAGCGTGCTGGGCTGCCTGCGCGAGGCGGGCGCCGGCGACGCGGGCTTCCTGGCGCGGCTGCAGCGCCGCCGGCACCCGCACCTGCGCGTCATGCCGCCCGACCACTTCCAGTGAGTACACCGGACCTGTCGCACATTACGGTAGTGTTGGTGACTGTGTCCAGGGCCCGGACAGCGTGCTGGGCTGCCTGCGCGAGGCGGGCGCCGGCGACGCGGGCTTCCTGGCGCGGCTGCAGCGCCGCCGGCACCCGCACCTGCGCGTCATGCCGCCCGACCACTTCCAGTGAGTACACCGGACCTGTCGCACATTACGGTAGTGTTGGTGACTGTGTCCAGGGCCCGGACAGCGTGCTGGGCTGCCTGCGCGAGGCGGGCGCCGGCGACGCGGGCTTCCTGGCGCGGCTGCAGCGCCGCCGGCACCCGCACCTGCGCGTCATGCCGCCCGACCACTTCCAGTGAGTACACCGGACCTGTCGCACATTACGGTAGTGTTGGTGACTGTGTCCAGGGCCCGGACAGCGTGCTGGGCTGCCTGCGCGAGGCGGGCGCCGGCGACGCGGGCTTCCTGGCGCGGCTGCAGCGCCGCCGGCACCCGCACCTGCGCGTCATGCCGCCCGACCACTTCCAGTGAGTACACCGGACCTGTCGCACATTACGGTAGTGTTGGTGACTGTGTCCAGGGCCCGGACAGCGTGCTGGGCTGCCTGCGCGAGGCGGGCGCCGGCGACGCGGGCTTCCTGGCGCGGCTGCAGCGCCGCCGGCACCCGCACCTGCGCGTCATGCCGCCCGACCACTTCCAGTGAGTACACCGGACCTGTCGCACATTACGGTAGTGTTGGTGACTGTGTCCAGGGCCCGGACAGCGTGCTGGGCTGCCTGCGCGAGGCGGGCGCCGGCGACGCGGGCTTCCTGGCGCGGCTGCAGCGCCGCCGGCACCCGCACCTGCGCGTCATGCCGCCCGACCACTTCCAGTGAGTACACCGGACCTGTCGCACATTACGGTAGTGTTGGTGACTGTGTCCAGGGCCCGGACAGCGTGCTGGGCTGCCTGCGCGAGGCGGGCGCCGGCGACGCGGGCTTCCTGGCGCGGCTGCAGCGCCGCCGGCACCCGCACCTGCGCGTCATGCCGCCCGACCACTTCCAGTGAGTACACCGGACCTGTCGCACATTACGGTAGTGTTGGTGACTGTGTCCAGGGCCCGGACAGCGTGCTGGGCTGCCTGCGCGAGGCGGGCGCCGGCGACGCGGGCTTCCTGGCGCGGCTGCAGCGCCGCCGGCACCCGCACCTGCGCGTCATGCCGCCCGACCACTTCCAGTGAGTACACCGGACCTGTCGCACATTACGGTAGTGTTGGTGACTGTGTCCAGGGCCCGGACAGCGTGCTGGGCTGCCTGCGCGAGGCGGGCGCCGGCGACGCGGGCTTCCTGGCGCGGCTGCAGCGCCGCCGGCACCCGCACCTGCGCGTCATGCCGCCCGACCACTTCCAGTGAGTACACCGGACCTGTCGCACATTACGGTAGTGTTGGTGACTGTGTCCAGGGCCCGGACAGCGTGCTGGGCTGCCTGCGCGAGGCGGGCGCCGGCGACGCGGGCTTCCTGGCGCGGCTGCAGCGCCGCCGGCACCCGCACCTGCGCGTCATGCCGCCCGACCACTTCCAGTGAGTACACCGGACCTGTCGCACATTACGGTAGTGTTGGTGACTGTGTCCAGGGCCCGGACAGCGTGCTGGGCTGCCTGCGCGAGGCGGGCGCCGGCGACGCGGGCTTCCTGGCGCGGCTGCAGCGCCGCCGGCACCCGCACCTGCGCGTCATGCCGCCCGACCACTTCCAGTGAGTACACCGGACCTGTCGCACATTACGGTAGTGTTGGTGACTGTGTCCAGGGCCCGGACAGCGTGCTGGGCTGCCTGCGCGAGGCGGGCGCCGGCGACGCGGGCTTCCTGGCGCGGCTGCAGCGCCGCCGGCACCCGCACCTGCGCGTCATGCCGCCCGACCACTTCCAGTGAGTACACCGGACCTGTCGCACATTACGGTAGTGTTGGTGACTGTGTCCAGGGCCCGGACAGCGTGCTGGGCTGCCTGCGCGAGGCGGGCGCCGGCGACGCGGGCTTCCTGGCGCGGCTGCAGCGCCGCCGGCACCCGCACCTGCGCGTCATGCCGCCCGACCACTTCCAGTGAGTACACCGGACCTGTCGCACATTACGGTAGTGTTGGTGACTGTGTCCAGGGCCCGGACAGCGTGCTGGGCTGCCTGCGCGAGGCGGGCGCCGGCGACGCGGGCTTCCTGGCGCGGCTGCAGCGCCGCCGGCACCCGCACCTGCGCGTCATGCCGCCCGACCACTTCCAGTGAGTACACCGGACCTGTCGCACATTACGGTAGTGTTGGTGACTGTGTCCAGGGCCCGGACAGCGTGCTGGGCTGCCTGCGCGAGGCGGGCGCCGGCGACGCGGGCTTCCTGGCGCGGCTGCAGCGCCGCCGGCACCCGCACCTGCGCGTCATGCCGCCCGACCACTTCCAGTGAGTACACCGGACCTGTCGCACATTACGGTAGTGTTGGTGACTGTGTCCAGGGCCCGGACAGCGTGCTGGGCTGCCTGCGCGAGGCGGGCGCCGGCGACGCGGGCTTCCTGGCGCGGCTGCAGCGCCGCCGGCACCCGCACCTGCGCGTCATGCCGCCCGACCACTTCCAGTGAGTACACCGGACCTGTCGCACATTACGGTAGTGTTGGTGACTGTGTCCAGGGCCCGGACAGCGTGCTGGGCTGCCTGCGCGAGGCGGGCGCCGGCGACGCGGGCTTCCTGGCGCGGCTGCAGCGCCGCCGGCACCCGCACCTGCGCGTCATGCCGCCCGACCACTTCCAGTGAGTACACCGGACCTGTCGCACATTACGGTAGTGTTGGTGACTGTGTCCAGGGCCCGGACAGCGTGCTGGGCTGCCTGCGCGAGGCGGGCGCCGGCGACGCGGGCTTCCTGGCGCGGCTGCAGCGCCGCCGGCACCCGCACCTGCGCGTCATGCCGCCCGACCACTTCCAGTGAGTACACCGGACCTGTCGCACATTACGGTAGTGTTGGTGACTGTGTCCAGGGCCCGGACAGCGTGCTGGGCTGCCTGCGCGAGGCGGGCGCCGGCGACGCGGGCTTCCTGGCGCGGCTGCAGCGCCGCCGGCACCCGCACCTGCGCGTCATGCCGCCCGACCACTTCCAGTGAGTACACCGGACCTGTCGCACATTACGGTAGTGTTGGTGACTGTGTCCAGGGCCCGGACAGCGTGCTGGGCTGCCTGCGCGAGGCGGGCGCCGGCGACGCGGGCTTCCTGGCGCGGCTGCAGCGCCGCCGGCACCCGCACCTGCGCGTCATGCCGCCCGACCACTTCCAGTGAGTACACCGGACCTGTCGCACATTACGGTAGTGTTGGTGACTGTGTCCAGGGCCCGGACAGCGTGCTGGGCTGCCTGCGCGAGGCGGGCGCCGGCGACGCGGGCTTCCTGGCGCGGCTGCAGCGCCGCCGGCACCCGCACCTGCGCGTCATGCCGCCCGACCACTTCCAGTGAGTACACCGGACCTGTCGCACATTACGGTAGTGTTGGTGACTGTGTCCAGGGCCCGGACAGCGTGCTGGGCTGCCTGCGCGAGGCGGGCGCCGGCGACGCGGGCTTCCTGGCGCGGCTGCAGCGCCGCCGGCACCCGCACCTGCGCGTCATGCCGCCCGACCACTTCCAGTGAGTACACCGGACCTGTCGCACATTACGGTAGTGTTGGTGACTGTGTCCAGGGCCCGGACAGCGTGCTGGGCTGCCTGCGCGAGGCGGGCGCCGGCGACGCGGGCTTCCTGGCGCGGCTGCAGCGCCGCCGGCACCCGCACCTGCGCGTCATGCCGCCCGACCACTTCCAGTGAGTACACCGGACCTGTCGCTGGTGACCAAACCCCGCTATCAAGCGGGCAGTTTGGTGGCTACCTAACCTTAGTGATGTGCTATGTCAATTATTACTGCAGACGCCGCTGGGAAAGAAGGGCTTGTCACTAAGTAGGTATAGACGGCTGACCGTAGGGAGCCCGGATAGTGATACAAAGCCGGCAAGCCCTTGCCCAAGCCCATGTATAGTGCTTTTCTCAAACATAAGCAATGAAATAAAAAATACACCACAAAAAAACAGCTGTTTAGCCTGTTTATGAACACGGATGCTATATTTAAAAAAATACTTCCCGGCTTAGGACTTAAATTTTGTATGAAAGTCCTTTACATTTCTCTCGAGTTGTTCCGCCCAAAACGTGATACTTCTAAGCCTGTTATAACCCACGTTATGGAGACATTTCATTTTCGTAACTTTTTTGTTAAATTGAGTTTTTTGATATATATTTTTTTATACCCTTGCGTTTAAACATGTCCAGATTGTCCAGATAAATGAGTAGGCACGGTTAAAAGTTAAAGACAAACCAGCAGCAATATGACGTTGAAAGAGACCGAAGTGTTTGTTAAAGCTAAGCGTCCACAGGCCCGCATCGCACACAGCGGACGTATCGCATCAAGCGGATGAATTTTTTATAGTGCGTCCACTGTATCGGCAGCGTACGGATTTGCCGACGCAAGTACCGCGCTCGGATTGCTGGTGCCACAATAGAGGAAAGCGATGAAGAACAATTTGTCGTTATTACTTTTTTGTTAACAAAAGAAGCATAACATGAAAAAAAAAACCAGAAAAAGGAAACATGATTTCTGGATCCACAACATATGCAAGAAGAGATCGGACGACGTCATCGGCACGCATGGCAAAAGTTGCCTCTCGGAGCATCGGTGTCGGTATTGCCGATGAGTGATGCGTACGGCGCGGATCAGTGGACGCTCTTGTATGAGTTTCTATACAAAGCATACCAAAATCCGATACGTGCGATGCGTCTGATGCGTGCGATGCCGGCCTGTGGACGCTTAGCTTAAGTGCCACTTTCTGTATCCAGGGTGACGCACTTCGCCGGGCCGGTGGTGTACAGCGCGCGCGGCATCGTCAGCAAGAACCGCGACGCGGTGTGTCGCAGTTGCTGCGCCGCGCTGTCCGCGGCGCGCGAGCCGCTGCTGGCGGCGCTGTTCCCGCCGCCCGGCCCGCCGCCTGCGCAGCGAGGTGCGTACACAGACATCGTGTGTCGCAGTTGCTGCGCCGCGCTGTCCGCGGCGCGCGAGCCGCTGCTGGCGGCGCTGTTCCCGCCGCCCGGCCCGCCGCCTGCGCAGCGAGGTGCGTACACAGACATCGTGTGTCGCAGTTGCTGCGCCGCGCTGTCCGCGGCGCGCGAGCCGCTGCTGGCGGCGCTGTTCCCGCCGCCCGGCCCGCCGCCTGCGCAGCGAGGTGCGTACACAGACATCGTGTGTCGCAGTTGCTGCGCCGCGCTGTCCGCGGCGCGCGAGCCGCTGCTGGCGGCGCTGTTCCCGCCGCCCGGCCCGCCGCCTGCGCAGCGAGGTGCGTACACAGACATCGTGTGTCGCAGTTGCTGCGCCGCGCTGTCCGCGGCGCGCGAGCCGCTGCTGGCGGCGCTGTTCCCGCCGCCCGGCCCGCCGCCTGCGCAGCGAGGTGCGTACACAGACATCGTGTGTCGCAGTTGCTGCGCCGCGCTGTCCGCGGCGCGCGAGCCGCTGCTGGCGGCGCTGTTCCCGCCGCCCGGCCCGCCGCCTGCGCAGCGAGGTGCGTACACAGACATCGTGTGTCGCAGTTGCTGCGCCGCGCTGTCCGCGGCGCGCGAGCCGCTGCTGGCGGCGCTGTTCCCGCCGCCCGGCCCGCCGCCTGCGCAGCGAGGTGATGGCTGTGACAATTGACAACATTTCATATTTATAACAGATGGAAGTTATTAATAGAGATCGACAGGGCTTTATGTCGTGTACCTTAAAAAAAAATCTTTGAATTTATTCTTCTGTATTTAAAAGAAATATAAAAAAATTCATCAAATAACTGCAATCTAAGACAATACGGGCTGAATAGGGTTGTTGTCTAAACCAAAGAGCGAAAAAAATATATTTTTTTTTTATTTGACGTTGACAGTGACAGATGCATACCGAGTTTTATTAAGTTTTTTTTTTAATAAGAAAACCGACTAAAGTAACCGTTCCATTAAGTTCTGGTTTTGGTGTTGCCACATTTTGGATTGAACGTGTTCAGAAAAAATTTGTTAAGTACTTAAGTTACAAACTAAAATTCCCTTATAATTCATCCAACTACCTAAATATTTGTAAAAAACACCATCTGATCCCGTTACATAAGCGCCGTGAAATAGCCGATATTACCTTTTTGCTTAAAATCACAACTGGCGGCATTGACTGTCCCGAACTGCTCAAGGAATTATCGTTTGTGACTCCTTCTCGGTCCAAAAGGCACTTCCCCCCTATCTCACTGAGGCGTACATCATCCAATTACAGACGGAATAGTTTCCTTAACCGCGCTAGTCGCCATTTGAATAATACGACGAAAGAGCATGATATTGATATATTTAATTGTGTAATTCCTTCCGTGAGGCGAAATTTAGCTAATGTGTTTTTTGATTGAGCGATTTCTATAACATGCTTGTGCAGTATTGTTATTGTGTATTAGGTAGGTACTTAGGTTGTCAGCCCATCAAGGCTCTAAAAGTTAAGGTTTATAAGTTTAAGTTTGTAGATTAACGAATGTTCATAGTTTTTACATATATTTGCTGCAAGTGTGCGTCGGTACATCGATGTGCGCTGTTTACTTAAGTTTATGTTTTATGTACAGCAACTATTTGTGAGTTCCTGTAATTGGCTCTGTATTTCTATTTAAGTTTCTATGTTTAGTGTATTAGCTGTTGGTTCTCCTAAAATAAATAAATAAATAAATAAAATTTTTAAAATGAGTATGTTTTTATAAATTAATAATAAAATAAATAATCATCTCAGAAAATAAATAAAAACAGAGATTACTTCATCTTTTTAAGCAGAATTCAGAAAAGTAATAAAATGATAGTCTTAAAAATATGAAATGTTGTCAATTATTTATGTTTCTTTTAGGGTAGAGCGGGGTTCGTCCTGTTCGCTTGCACATAGAACATAGAGAATTTACTAGAGTAGCTTCTTGTTTTTTTATCTTTGGTAAAGGTTTAGAGATTTGATTTTTTTTAATCATACAATATCGTCTCTAGCAGACCTTGATAAACTAGCCGTAAGTTATCTTTGCTGAACAGTGAAGCTAAGGCGAATTGGATTCGATTCATCAGTCTTAACGGCGAGAGGCGCGGAAGATGCGCGCAGGGCGGCAAGCATGCCACGTACACCACGCATTTCCTCTTTTTAATATCCACAGTGATAGGATTGAAAAAGTGCAGAAAAAGTTTGTTAGAGCGATTGAGTTTCGTATTGACAATACATATTCAGATTATGACACTGCCATGAAAAAGCATAATATTACTTCCCTGAGTCTTCGGCGTGAGCGTTCTGATGTATTAATTCTTTATAAAATTGTTAATAACATTATTAATGTACCTACTCTACTAGAATCTGTCTCGCTTAGAGTACCGAGACGTTGTGAGCGTGCTTGTCGTAAGAAACCCTTGTTTTGTATTTCCCGTAGCCGGACATCTTACGCGAGAAATAGTTTTGTTAGAAGGGCCTGCAGGTTGTATAACGACAAATTTATACATTTGGATATTCTTGGACAAAGTCTGTATAGTTTCAGAAGGCAAACTTCACAGTGCATCGCAGAATGCGAATAGGTTATATTATTGTATTGTACCTATTTTATTTTGTTTTGCATTGTAATTTGTACAAATAACTTTTTAACTGTGTCAATTGGGTAGATTATTCTAGTTTATAAGATTTATATTCGTTCAGGAAACTGTAAGTCTTCAAAATGAAAAGTTTACTGTATCACCTACAACCATGTAAGACTGTTTGTTTCTAATAATAAAAAAAAAAAAAAAAAAAAAAAAAAATTCTTCCACGCTCGCCGCCGCCTGCCTAGCTCTGAAGTCGTGGCATCTTTACACTGCAAAAGGCAGTTAGGCTAGCGACGAGTCGTGGTCAGACATGAATCTGTTTGTGTAGGTTCCCCACGCAGGCCGGCAGCACTGGCCTGCCGCCAGCGAGCGCTCGTGGGCGCGCTGCTGCGGCGGCTGCCGGCGGCGCCGCGGCTGGTGCGCTGCCTGCGCGCCGACCACGCGCTGCGCCCGCACCGCTTCGACGCCGCGCTGCTGCGGCACCAGCTGCGCACGCAGGGGTGAGTGACGCGCGCCGCTAGGGAGATCATTAGGCATATGTTGTTTGCGTTAACCACGCACGTATAAATAACAAAAATGTGTAATTTGCTAACAATACTTGAAGGCGAAAATGAGGGTCGTCGAATAATTTATCCGCTAAAATAATGAGTACATCGACAGCATCATGGACATGGCGCTGCTGCGGCGCGCGGGCTGGTGCGAGTCGTGGTGCGCGCGCAGCGTGCTGGCGCGCTACGGGCTGCTGTGCCGGGGCGCGGCGGCGGCGGCGGCGGCGCAGGAGCCGGTGCGCGCGGCGCGGGCGCTGCTGCGCGGGCTGCCCATCCCCAGCGCCGAGTTCGCCTACGGCCGCACCAAGGTGTTCATCCGGAGCCCGCGCACGGTGAGTGTCGTGCGCGCGCAGTGTGCTGGCGCGGACACTTTTGGATAAGTATTATGACGATGCCGCTCCTCCCTTTTACACTCCACACTTTACAGCATTCTGGGTGTAAATGCTGATCGATACGACTACCGAAACAGGGCTAGTCAGATTTGGGCATTTGCCTGTTTGAGATATTAAATAAAGTAAGACTATAATGTGTGTTACAGGTATGGGAGTTGGAAGCGCTCCGAGCGGCGCGCGTGGAGGAGCTGATCCGGGCGGCGCAGGCGGCGTGGCGGCGACACAGGCAGAGGAGGCGCGCGCGCGCGCAGCGCGTCATCGCGGGCGCCTGGCGCGCGCACAGAGCGCGGCGTCGGCCCGCCGACCAGCACAGGCCCGCAGGTACCGTCATATTTAGGCATGCAAGCCGGTATACCGATTTACCGGTAAACTGTTAAAAGTAAAACCGGTAATTATGACACAAAACCATTTTTTGGTCTACGCTTATTTTTTTTTTTATTTTTTTTTTTTTTATTTATTAAATGGTTTGCCAACAGATACAACACTATACGAAATAACAATAAGAAACATGTGTACATGGAATGCCAGAGTGTCTATCCAATGATAGGCAAACACGACATGCATATCTAAAAGCTACTTAAACAATGTGAGGAGATAACATTACAAAGAAAATAACAATTTTAAATAACTACTACATTAACATTAAGTACTAAGTAGTTCACAAAACTATCAACTACGTAACATGACAGTTCCGAAGGAATATCTTAAATTTATTTAGTGACATAGCCAATAAGTCAATCCTGGTCACCTTGTATATTTTATTATGCTCCCTGCATATTCTAGGAATGACACTGTGAGATCCAAGATTAGTTCGATAGTTGTCCAAAGCAAAGGGACGGAAATTGGCTATGCGAGAGTTAGGTCTAGGTACCGTAAATCCAACTTTGTTCAATAATTGCGGAGAATCTATCAACCCAGTTATAATTTTGAATAGTAAGACCTGATCAGAGATCCAACGACGTTTCTCCAATGATGGTAAATTGAAAAAAATCAGTCGGTCTGTATAACTTGTTAGGGAGCGAAGTTTCTTCTGATGAACAGACAAGTAAAACATAAAACGCTTTTGTATCCTTTCGATCCGAACTTGGTGGCACTTATACTGAGGGTTCCATACACTAGAAGAATACTCCAATACGCTTCTAACCAGCGCAAAGTATGCAGTAATCAGAGCTGTTTTATTTTTAAAATTCTTGCAGTTGCGCCAAACGAAACCTAATAGTTTGTAAGCCTTACTAATAATCTCATCAATATGGGCGGTGAATGATAACTGGCTATCCAATATAACGCCCAGATCTCTCATTACTGAAACTTCTTCCAGGGGTACATTTTCTATGCAATATGATGTTATTAGGGGGTGCCGTTTTCTGTTGAATTTGATGTGCTTACATTTGTTTACATTCAAGGGCAATTTATTTAGACTGGACCACTCAAGAACGCGATTTAAATCCTCTTGCAAATGAAGTGCGTCAGATGGAGTATTTATTACTTTGAAGATTTTTAAGTCATCGGCAAAAAGTGAAAAGCTGGAGTTATGAATAACCTGTGACATGTCGTTAATGAAGGCTAGGAATAAGGTAGGCCCGAGGTGAGA
Organism: Apotomis capreana; assembly: GCA_947623375.1. NCBI lineage: Eukaryota > Metazoa > Arthropoda > Insecta > Lepidoptera > Tortricidae > Apotomis > Apotomis capreana. The sequence goes on along the minus strand of OX392500.1, from coordinate 2,027,893 downwards.
ACCTTGTGGTACGCCGGAAGGGGCTTCGAAACTTTTCGATTCCCGACCACAAACCACAACTTTTTGGGATCTCGAAGATAAGTAGCTCGAAAACCAGTTAAGTAATCTGCCATGGATTCCAAAGTTATCCAACTTATTTATTAGGATTTTATGGTCGACCCGATCGAAAGCTTTGCCTATGTCGGTGTATATTGCATCTACTTGCTGACCCTTATCCAGTGCTGCTGATAGCTCCGAAACAAGCAAAACAAGATTCGAGACAGTAGATTTATTTTCACGAAAACCATGTTGCTGCGGTATGAGAAACGGCTTTAGGTGACTAATCAGTATTGGATTTACCAGTGATTCAAATACCTTCCCTAGGATTGAGAGCAGAGATATAGGCCTATAATTTTCAATGTCGTTAGCGCTACCTGTTTTAGGAATCGGTAGGACATTAGCTTTTTTCCAGACCGACGGAAAAAATTCCACTTTCAAGAGAATAGTTATAAATTACAGAAAGAGGATAAGCTAAACTACTTGCACAGTTTGCAACAATAATTCCCGGAATGCGTACAAAGCGTTTTTATAAACGTATGTACTATAAAGTACGAAAGTTCAATGATTTTATGTGATTTATTTAGCTCATTTTTATTATATTATTATAGTCCTTTGTTTTGCCGCGATTTTCCGACCTCTCATAATTAGATACCAACAGCGACGTGAATGTTATCCCCTGTCCAGTTGCGGTGACGGTGTGCTCGCGCACGAGGGCGGGGGGGGTGGTGTGGCGCGCGTGGAGCACGTGGGCGCGGCGCCAGTACCTGCGCGGGCTGTGGCGCCGCCTGCCCGCGCGCCAGCGCTCGCCGCTGTGCGCCGCCTGGCCCGCGCCGCCGCACCCCGCGCTGCTGGCGCGCGCCGACGCGCTGCTGCGCCGCCTGCACCACCGCTGGCGCTGTCTGCTGTACAGGCAGGCCTTCGACCAGACCGCCCGCAACAGGATGCGGGAGAAGGTAACCCCGCCCCCCTCTGTGCGCCGCCTGGCCCGCGCCGCCGCACCCCGCGCTGCTGGCGCGCGCCGACGCGCTGCTGCGCCGCCTGCACCACCGCTGGCGCTGTCTGCTGTACAGGCAGGCCTTCGACCAGACCGCCCGCAACAGGATGCGGGAGAAGGTAACCCCGCCCCCCTCTGTGCGCCGCCTGGCCCGCGCCGCCGCACCCCGCGCTGCTGGCGCGCGCCGACGCGCTGCTGCGCCGCCTGCACCACCGCTGGCGCTGTCTGCTGTACAGGCAGGCCTTCGACCAGACCGCCCGCAACAGGATGCGGGAGAAGGTAACCCCGCCCCCCTCTGTGCGCCGCCTGGCCCGCGCCGCCGCACCCCGCGCTGCTGGCGCGCGCCGACGCGCTGCTGCGCCGCCTGCACCACCGCTGGCGCTGTCTGCTGTACAGGCAGGCCTTCGACCAGACCGCCCGCAACAGGATGCGGGAGAAGGTAACCCCGCCCCCCTCTGTGCGCCGCCTGGCCCGCGCCGCCGCACCCCGCGCTGCTGGCGCGCGCCGACGCGCTGCTGCGCCGCCTGCACCACCGCTGGCGCTGTCTGCTGTACAGGCAGGCCTTCGACCAGACCGCCCGCAACAGGATGCGGGAGAAGGTAACCCCGCCCCCCTCTGTGCGCCGCCGCACCCCGCGCTGCTGGCGCGCGCCGACGCGCTGCTGCGCCGCCTGCACCACCGCTGGCGCTGTCTGCTGTACAGGCAGGCCTTCGACCAGACCGCCCGCAACAGGATGCGGGAGAAGGTAACCCCGCCCCCCTCTGTGCGCCGCCTGGCCCGCGCCGCCGCACCCCGCGCTGCTGGCGCGCGCCGACGCGCTGCTGCGCCGCCTGCACCACCGCTGGCGCTGTCTGCTGTACAGGCAGGCCTTCGACCAGACCGCCCGCAACAGGATGCGGGAGAAGGTAACCCCGCCCCCCTCTGTGCGCCGCCTGGCCCGCGCCGCCGCACCCCGCGCTGCTGGCGCGCGCCGACGCGCTGCTGCGCCGCCTGCACCACCGCTGGCGCTGTCTGCTGTACAGGCAGGCCTTCGACCAGACCGCCCGCAACAGGATGCGGGAGAAGGTAACCCCGCCCCCCTCTGTGCGCCGCCGCACCCCGCGCTGCTGGCGCGCGCCGACGCGCTGCTGCGCCGCCTGCACCACCGCTGGCGCTGTCTGCTGTACAGGCAGGCCTTCGACCAGACCGCCCGCAACAGGATGCGGGAGAAGGTAACCCCGCCCCCCTCTGTGCGCCGCCGCACCCCGCGCTGCTGGCGCGCGCCGACGCGCTGCTGCGCCGCCTGCACCACCGCTGGCGCTGTCTGCTGTACAGGCAGGCCTTCGACCAGACCGCCCGCAACAGGATGCGGGAGAAGGTAACCCCGCCCCCCTCTGTGCGCCGCCTGGCCCGCGCCGCCGCACCCCGCGCTGCTGGCGCGCGCCGACGCGCTGCTGCGCCGCCTGCACCACCGCTGGCGCTGTCTGCTGTACAGGCAGGCCTTCGACCAGACCGCCCGCAACAGGATGCGGGAGAAGGTAACCCCGCCCCCCTCTGTGCGCCGCCTGGCCCGCGCCGCCGCACCCCGCGCTGCTGGCGCGCGCCGACGCGCTGCTGCGCCGCCTGCACCACCGCTGGCGCTGTCTGCTGTACAGGCAGGCCTTCGACCAGACCGCCCGCAACAGGATGCGGGAGAAGGTAACCCCGCCCCGCTTCTGAGGGTTAGGGTGAAAAAGGTTAAAATCTCTTCCATATAAGCTTGAATGATTCATTACGCTGAATTTTCATTTCGCCGTATTTTCCCCTCTGAAGATATACATTTTTCATAATTCTTGAAAATATCATCCTGTCGAGTAGGTTAGGTTAGATTTTTTATAACAATCCTAAATAGTTCCAGAGAAATCCTGTTTCAGAGAAAAACGCTTTGTACGATATTACACTTCGCTCAAAATAATTTGGGCGCAAAAGCCCAAGAACCAACTCAAGAAATTTACAAATTTGCTAACGCTTGTGTAGCTCTTTAATTAAGCAGTATTTTCGTGGTGCAGGTGACGGCGTCGGTGTTGTTCAAGGATCGCAAGGCGCGGTACAGCGCGTCGGTGGCGCACCCGTTCGTGGGCGACTACGTGCGCCTGCGCGCGTCGGGCGCCTGGCGCCGCGGGGCCGCCGCGCCGCACGACCGCTACGTCGTGTTCGCCGACGTCGTGGGCAAGGTGCGTGCACGTGCGGCTACAACACTGCAGTGGCGCACCCGGCCGTGGCCTGCGCTGCGCCAAGGCTGTAGAACAGCGCATCTACTTGTGTAAACAGTAAAAATGCCATTCAATAAGGCCTTCAAGCACTCGGTACCGCCGGCCGTTCCCAGCTGAGAAGGACCGAGTACTAGTGACAGCTAAATGCTGACGAAAAAATTATAGAAGCTCATGAGCCTTAGCACTTGAAGAACGAACCAATAAGGAGTGAGTAAGTGAGTGTGTTTTAATACTGTTGCAGGTGGCGCGATCGTCCGGGCGCGTGGCGCGCTGCCTGGCGGTGCTGAGCACGGCGGCGCTGCTGCTGCTGGACGCGCGCTCCCTGCGCGTCAAGCGGAGGGTGCCGGCGCACGCCGTGTACCGGCTGTCGCTGTCGCCGCACGCCGACGACCTGCTCGTGGTGCACGTGAGAGCGGTGAGTGCGCCGGTGTCGAGGATGGCGGTGATACCCTCGGCAAGCGGAGGGTGCCGGCGCACGCCGTGTACCGGCTGTCGCTGTCGCCGCACGCCGACGACCTGCTCGTGGTGCACGTGAGAGCGGTGAGTGCGCCGGTGTCGAGGATGGCGGTGATACCCTCGGCAAGCGGAGGGTGCCGGCGCACGCCGTGTACCGGCTGTCGCTGTCGCCGCACGCCGACGACCTGCTCGTGGTGCACGTGAGAGCGGTGAGTGCGCCGGTGTCGAGGATGGCGGTGATACCCTCGGCAAGCGGAGGGTGCCGGCGCACGCCGTGTACCGGCTGTCGCTGTCGCCGCACGCCGACGACCTGCTCGTGGTGCACGTGAGAGCGGTGAGTGCGCCGGTGTCGAGGATGGCGGTGATACCCTCGGCAAGCGGAGGGTGCCGGCGCACACTGTGTAATCTGTAAAATTTTCTGTTATTTTTAGGGTTCCGTACCCAAAGGGTAAAAACGGGACCCTCTTACTGAGAAATTCGCTGTTCATAAATAGACCATGCATTTGTGCAGCCCATAGTACTATAAATTCAACCGCTGTAATACATTATTCACGTGCTAACGCATTGTTGTGTGTGTAGTGTGCGAGCGGAGCGACGGCGGGCGACAGCTCGGGCGAGGAGCTGTCCCAGTGCTCGTCGCGCGACGCGCCGCTCGCGCCCGGCTGCTTATTTGCAGTGAGTATTCGTAGTTGCACACCAATCTAGTCTCCCTTCGCAATCATAGTCAATAAACTTATACTCGCAGTCACATCACAGCCAAAATATTGTTTGGGAAGTTTGAAACAGGGCAAGAACAGCATTGACGGGACATTGTCCACCCAAATTATCCCGTGTGACAAAAGGACTCACCATGTGCTGCGACAGCCAGGCGTCTGCGCAGCGCTGCTTATCAGGCCATCCCTTACCTCCTCCTTCGTCCGTCCTTCATGTAGGCCTTAACCGATATGTATCTGAACTTGTTATAGTTTTTTAACAATATGACGTAGATAAAATAAGTTTCTGTCAAAAATGTCATTTTAGTGGCAAGCTTTTATAGCCGACTGTACTTTTCTTTGGATATTCATCAAATGCTCACTGAGACGATTCTAAAGAGCCCAAGCTCGGTAGGATTGCTTTTTCTATTATAGAGTTCCTATGGCCACCTTCCGGCTCCATCGTCAGATCAGCCCCATGGTACCATATTATTGTATTGTCATCAAATTTAAGTAAGTATGCAAAATTTCAGCTCAATCGGTTGACGATATCTGCTTCAAAATTGAGTTGCAAGATTTCACCCGAACAAATATACTTTAAACATACCATGCAAGCTAAATAAAAGCTTGTAAAATGATGACCTTCAAACCTGTGTTACAGGGCGAGGGCGCGTGGCGGCGGCGCGGCGACGTGGTGCTGCGCACGTGCCACGTGCTGGAGCTGGCCACCAAGCTGTTCCTGGTGGTGCAGAACGCCGTCGGCCTGCCGCCGCACGTCAACATCGCCTCCGAGTGAGTACACCCATCCGCGCTGTAACTAAATAAGGTCACAGCCACTCCGGAATGACGACACTTTTGACGTCATCACAGTATGATAGGTTTCTATGTTGCCAGTGGTGTATCATAACACTCCCCGAATCTTTTGTTACCAGTACGAATCCTATAAAATCGTGAGTGTTTTAAATAAATAATTACGACAAAATAAACTTAGTCAAAGAACATGACAATCGTAATGCACAACTATTATTTTTTGTACGACTGGCGGCAAACATTTTTTCCTTATAACTATTTTGTTACCATAAAGCGGCAACTAATCAGTGACGTAGAAAGTCTCACTGGCCGGAGTGTCACACCTTATTTTCTTATAGCACGCCTAGCTTTACGGAGAACCCACGAGTTTGCGCGACAGCGGCGGTGCCGGTTCGTGTGTCTCGCTCACTCCTATAGCCGCCGCGCTCGGATCTCTCGCCGGTCGCGCAAAGTCGTGGCATCTCTGTCTATTAGTTGATCCTCATAACCGACAGCGGACGCAGCTCTTTGACTGATGATCGGAAATTCTGATAGATATTTACCTAAAGTTGTCAAAATCCTATTGCTATCCCACTCATACGTCAAACAAAGCCGCCTATACCTACGACCGAATAACAAAGCCGCCGCCAAAGTTTAGGTAAATATCGATCCAAATTTCCGAACCCTGTTGATGATCAAAACTAATCGACTAAAAGCTGTTAAAAATAAGATTTTTGATAGAAATTGATGGAGAATATGAGTTGCATTTGAATCATGTTAATTTCAGTTTCAAAACCTCTCGGGCTGTATAACTGTTCATGTACTCAAATAAATCATAAAACACACTTTGTCTAGTCTATACTCTAAGTTGATGGAGCCTCCCGTTAAGCACAAAAACCTGTGTTGGGTAGCGCCGCTCTTCCTTTAGGTTACATGTTAACTAATTTTAAATAACTAACTGAAATTTTAGTTTGGACTCATTAGAATTTTTTATGAAAGAAGAATTTTTTAATGAAGCTTGGTATTTTTGAATGAATTACCAACATGTACACGTTTCTGTTGAGTCAGCTTGAAAAATTCGCGTCACACACATACTATGTGTTGTGTATACTGTTCAATCCAATCAAATGAATTAAAAACTAAATATTTTAGTTTCGTGACATTTATTTTAAAACCATTTTCGATTGAGAGCAAATGACATTTAGGGGCAATCAACTGTTTTCTGTCGCTTGTTGACATGGTGATGTCCCCCGGGTTACTCTTTAAGACTACGATTTTCGGCGGCAATAGTCAACAAAAATGTTGTAATTGCTGCAGTTGTAAGCCCTTCTTATTTAGAATATCTCTTGAAAATACCAATATTACAAATTATCAACACTTTTCTAAGAAGTTTAATCACCACTGTCTCCTGGGTCTGTCTGACGGGACAGAATAACAACAAGAAAAAGTTGATCCACCCTTAGATGGTTTTGGTGTACCCGTTTTAACCTGTTCGTGTGTCAGGTTCGAGGCGAACTTCGGTCAGCAGATCGTGACGATCTCCTTCCACCTGCTGGGCGCGGCGGGCGACGGCGGCGGCGCGCGGCTCGTGCGCCGCGGCTCGCGCATGGACGTGCTGCTCTGATGCCGGGCTCTGAGGGGGGGGACACGAGGGTCACGTCACACGAGAGAGAGTCGCGTCACGCAGGCGAAGGGTTACGTCACGCACGCTAGGGGTTTACCAATGTGTTGCAGATTTCTTTTAACATATTTTTGTACTGCACAATGTTACTTGGTAGAAGTATGGTTTTTTCGCATAGCCATTCGTTTGAAATCGGTCGGAGTTCTAACCTAACCTGACCTACTTTTCTGCCAAGTATACCTTTATGCAAAATTATCATTCGATTATAAGTGTTTCAGGAATACAGTCAGCAGCAAAAGTATAATAGAATAGAATGATTCTATATTAAACAACATTGCATTCTACACAATCATTACAATAGTAATTAATTTAAAATCGAACATTGACTATTTGCACTGGTCTTTACAACCCCTGTTCTCTAAATTAAGAGTCCTAATGCATATAATCACGTTCGTAGCAACTTCTGCCGCTGACTGTACATGTCATTGAACTGTATTTCTGACAAAGAATATTATGCCAAATGAGGGTAACCCTTATGAGTTACTTTATTATGCACTTTTCGATTAATGAAAATTTGTGGATCCGTTGTGTGACGTAACCGGGGATCCTCCCAGTCCGTCAAACAGCCGGCAGCGTTAGCGTTAGTTGTAGCACCGTAGGCTAAGGACGCGATTAATGTTACGATAACGGGGCCGGGTCCGTTCGGTCGATATCAGCGCCGATCGAGCTCGCACAGCCGTCCGCTCCTCCGCTCACCTGGATCCATAATGGATCCGAGGATCCCTAGCGGATCCCTGGATTCATAATCGGTTCCATTTCCATTGATCCGCGAGGATCCCTAATTGATGAAAATGTATACTGTAGTCACAAGAATCTAAGCAAGTTAGCAAAGATTCACAGTGGATTTATAGATACTATCTCAAATTAAATATAATGTTTAGTTCCTCATAATTCAAAGGGATCCCTTAAGAATGATTATGGATCCAAGTGAACAGAGGGATCCAGAGAACGTAGCACGTTCTGTACCATTGTCACTGCCTTCAGGACGGCGCGCGACCGCGGCCGAGTGTTCATAGGGGCCCGGCCGCGATAGATTCTTATGATAGGCTCGTAGGTAGTAGGGCCGTCAACTAACCACTTGTACACACCTTCCACCTTTTAAGTTTCGTTTTACAATACGAAAGAAAATTATAATTTATGCCATGACATGCCGCATGCCACAAATTATAATTTTCTTTTATCTCATTAAATTCGCTTTCAATACACAATATGAAAACAAGGCGTTTAAAACAGTTCCCTACCTTGTTGTCAAGGGACAGATGGATCATATGTGGGTCTTCTTTAGCCATGTATATTCGAAAACGGTGTGTTAATTACAAATTTAAAGCTAGGCTCGAACACCTAGGTGATAATATCATCATAGTAAAAATATTTATGTTACCCTAGGCCGTAAGTGTGATTTTCTGGGGAGGAAACCTCACTTCCTAGCCAAAGCAGGACGTAAAACTTTAGACGAACCACGGGCGGTCATTCGTAAAACCCCAGATCGCATATTTATTCACAAACACTTGCGATCTGGGGATTCACAAATTTACTGCCTAGGTATGTAATTCATTCTTGAGATTGAAAATTGACAAGGAAAGTGTGTACAAGTCTGTAGGTGGCGGCGCGGCGCGGCCGGCCGCACGGGGCCCGCACGGCTGTTCCGAATGACTGAATGAGTGAGGACTCTGCCAAATTATTACACAATATATATTATACTAATTAACACTTACTTTACGCCTCGCGACTTCAGTACGAATCCTGCCAACGCGCCGCTTGAGAGATGGTAATGTGACTAAGGAAATTGAAACTTTTTTGTTTTCTTTAGGTTCAAGTTTGTACGTGAATCATTAGTCTAGGCTTTAGGACTTTTCATGGCATCATAAGACGTTAGAAAGCTATGGATCCGGCATTAATATTAAAATGTAATTAATACTCATACTATAAAGTGTTTCCACGTGTATTGTGGTTAAAATTACTAAAATTACATTTTTTTAACATTACAAAACGCGGAGACTTAAGTATTATAATCAACGATCCTATGCTTTTCAGAGTTATGACTGGATTCGATAAATATTAAACTCAATTTATTCCTGGAGACATGAAAAAGTCAATGACGTCATTCTGAAAGAAAAATTATCAATGAAAAATTCAAACCGTAGGTTTCAAATATATACCAATTAATTGCAATAGCCATGTCTTAACAAGTAATATTGATAATATTTTAAGAAACATGTTTGATCATACAGAAAAATGTCTAAAACAATTAGCATTTTTAAACGAATCAGTAAGGAGCCGTAACTATACTGAATCAGTTTCAATGTCACTCAATTCGGCGCGTTGTATGAGTCGTGTGAACAGTCTTGCGAGGCGGCCCCACACAAGTGCTATTTACTCTGTTGCGTGGATGGAATTTTATCGATTGTTGAAGGTCCGGCCGCCCGCGTTCACTTCCAGTGCTTTCTAATGTTAATTTAGCTGTAAGTCCCCCGCGCCCCGCCATCGCGACTCGCACAAACCATCATTACAACTGTCCAACTTTACCCCAATAATAATTCAGTCTTTATAAAGGGTCTTGTAAAAGTACCAAGTTTTGCTGCAATTTGTGGCCGGCCGTTATTGGCATCTTGCTCTAGCGTAGGGTGTCAGGGAAGGACGGTCATAACTCATAAATGATGGCCCGTTTCGAACTTCAGAACATCGTCCTTTTGTCGGTGAATGTCAATTTCAAGGCGCCGTAAATTTAATGTTGTCAAAAGTACATTGAGAGACGGCTGGATTATTATTGGGTGTTTCCAAGCCCTCACATGAAAGGGCGTGTCTCAGCCAAGGTATTGACGTAGCCTTCATAGTCTTTAGGACCACATTTAGTCCTAGTCTTATTACCTATGGCTTGTCCCATTCAATCACGTATTCACTCCGTTAGTAGAGTCCTTATATGAAAATGCTAATCGATATGTTTCTTTAAGAGATAATCAATGAGGAATTTCAAAAAAGTATATCGTAACAAGTGGCGGTTTTGCCCTGAGATAGTGACGCTACAGTTTCGTATGGCCATACTGTGCATACGTCATCGTCATCAACCAAATTCAAAACATTTGCATTCCGGTAAACTCAGTCCTTGGTTCTTTTCTGAAATAAATATTGAATGGTATTCAAAATGAGCATTGCTCTGGGTAGTTATGGCTTTATTATGCGAAAATTACTTGAAATTCGCGTAATATTTAGTCCTGTTTCCTCTTTGTTTACTTTGTGTAATTAGTGGCATTCATTGATTTTCAACGTCAGTTTCCAAAAAAATTTTTTGCCAGTTAAATAAATTGTTACCACTAAAAAGCTGCTTGCTGGGCTATAGTATGGTTTTTTTAAATACTCGATCATTGGTGTATATTTTTTATTTATTTTAAAATGGCATCTACACGTATAAGGACTAAACCCTACAGAGTGGTCATAGACCGTAGTGTAGACTATCCTGAGTAGAGTATATCTCACCGCGTCACCCGCATTACGGAGATGCCACGACTTTCCGCAACCAGCGCCGCGGCGAGCGGTCGAGAGATCCGAGCGCGGCGGCCATACGAGTGAGCGAGACACACGTATCGCGCGCCGCGCCGCTCGCCGCTGAGACCGAGTTCGTGGCATCTCCCTTAGTAGCGCATTCACTAGCATATAGACTCTTTCCAATACATTGCAACACGTAGTATTTAGGAGTTTAACCGACCGACTTCAAAAAACGAAAGTTAACCTACAATTCAACAGTATTTTTTTATGTTACTAGTCGATTGTGCGTATGACTTTATTTTACTGGATAGTTTAATTGTAAATCAGTATCAGGCCAGCGAAACTGTGAGCTTTAAATTAAATAAGTCAATCAACTGTGCCTTTCTGAGTGAATCAACTTTTTTAATCATTCGGTGACGCAAGAGACAATCGGGTAAAAAAAATATGCCGGAGGCAAACATATTGCATGTTTGCATCTTTGAGAATGTGGTTCAAAAATGTAACCTAAGTAGTAAGATGGAAGAACTCAATAATCATAGCTTTCACATTTGAAGTCGGTTGTCATAAAGTTAAGTTTAGTGATTAAAATCCCTAGTGAAGTCACATAGCAGCATCGGCGCGAGCGGGGCGCGGAGCTGGCGCGTGCCAAACATTACTATAGTGTCTTGATGCCAATACAATACAAGTAACTTGCGATATGATAGAGGCGCGAGCCGACTTAACGTTATGATTAGATTAGAGTAAATGGGGTGTAGTGCAAGAGGCGACGGCGCCGTCCCGACCGAACCTGCATTGAAGCTCAGAGGCACTTTTAAATATTTGAATTTGGAATGTTTGTTTGAAATTGGAATAGAATAGTTTTTGACAGTAATTTGATGGATGGCCATTTATATTTTATGGCTCACTGTAATGAAGCATTTGTAATGTAATGATGATTGATTTATCATAAATAATAGAAAACTTTTAGTGTCCCATCAGTCAAAGCGCAAGTGCCTAAGAGTTTTATTGGGCTTATTACTAATGTGATGGTTGTATTATTATTACTTGCACCGGGATCAATGGGATGAGAGTCTCAGGTGTTCAATGGAACAATTTGAGTCAACTTGTGGGAATGATGTAACGCCTGGGAGCAAGTTTAAGGATTTCCGTGGAGCTGGGCGAAGCGGGCCGTGCTTAACCAATCACAGCGTTCCAAATTGCAGGTGTGCGTCACAATGGAACACTCGTAATCGGATCGTGATTGGTCAAATCACGACCCGCCCCGCCCAGCTCAGCGTCAGTCGCACTCACAACTATGGGCGTTTTCCATAAAATGATTTCATGTTTTCGTCTTCATGCGTATCGATAATAGACCTCAGCCACAGCAGGCAAGTCGGGGCGGCAGCTGTGCCTACTCCGGTACCAGATGAAGTCTTTCAAGATATACAAAGTAATACAATAATATGTATGATTGTTGACGCGTCTCGTGGCGCGGCTGCGGAACACCGATTTCTGTTAAACAAATATAAGTATGTAAAAGCATGTTACGTTTTGAACGATTATAATGGGAATGTTTTATCGTTTTCAATAAAATTATTATGAAAAGTGTGTTTTTATTTTTTTAGCACGGTGCTATTAGACATCGGTTACACGCTCATTCTGATGTCAGTTCAGTCTGGTCCGTCAGTTTTCTGTCTGCCGGACTGTCAGTCCAAACTGACGTTGGAATCAGCGCGCAACCGCTGTCTTACGATTGTTAATTAGATGCGTGATCGCCTTCATACAAAATTCTCTCGCTAATCGCAAGTGTGATAACTTGATAAGGCCCTTACTGTTTCTCTGTCAAGGTTACAGACGTCAGTAGCTCCCTCTCTCCTTGGAAATTTACCCGAAATTTCGCTTCCTCTACTCAATATTTATGAGAAAAATGAAACAGAACCCTGTAATTTTAGACAGCGTTTTGTGAACGAACGTGGCAAAAACATTTAAGCAGGATATAGTCAGGTTTGAGTCTATAGACATTTCTATCAGATTATTATTTGAAATAATAAAATGAGTTAACACAACGCCGAGATCCGTTACTGAGAAGACTCTATTAATGGGCTCCGTTCCAAGCACGTAATTGACATGAATCGGGATACACTATGAATAAATAACATAAAACATGAATTGCTGATATCTGTTTTACACGAAAACGATACCACACAAGCCCTAATAGCCTTAACTGATCAGTAATAAAAAAAGAAAAAGAGGACTCCTTTGTCCTATTCACCCGCTTTCCCGCCGCACAGGGGAAGAATCTGACTTCCCTCTACATCTGAAAGTAATCACCGCAAAATACTCTATCTGTGGTATAAATTTCGTGGTTGTACAGGTTGTATCCCGATGCACACAATTTCGCGACTTAGCAAAATGTACTAGAGCACGAAGGCTAAGCTTAATCAACATCAACATTTTTTTCAAGGTACCTACTTTTTGTATGAGATGTGCCCAATATGTATACATTTTTGAAAACAAGAATTAATTTGCTGTTTAGTGATATTTCTTTAAATTGTAAATATTCAGGATATATAACTAATTTATCGTTCCGAATAAAAAAAAGTTGTAGTGCTTTTTAACTTTTCGGCAATATACCCGAAATTCTATATTAAACTATTCTTAAATAACATAAAAAATGAATTGCTGATATCTGTTTTACACGAAAACGATGCCACACAAGCCCTAATAGCCTTAACTGATCAGTAATCAAAAAAAGAAAAAGAGCAGTACTTGGTCCTCTTCACCCCGCTCTCCCGCCACGCAGGGGACGAATCTGACTTCCCTCCACATCTGAAAATAATCTCCGCGGAACGCTCTCTAGGTGTGGTAGAAATTTCATGCTTGTAACCCGATGCGCACTATTTGGCGGCTTAGCAACTCTGTAATCATATTAATTCGTATAATTTTGACATTGAGCTAATTTGTAATTCTGGGGGCACGGTAGTGCCCCCGCCAAGACGAACAAAAAAGAAGGGGGCACTACCTACCTTTTCTCGAACCGTTTCGTCTCATATTGTAACCCTCATAGTTTCGTCCCAGTTAACACTAGAGCGCCCAAATTCTCAGGTTAAAATGCAGTTAGCAAACGTATAAAATGTACTAAATTTAATTGATCTAGCTTGTATACTTTAGGTTTTATAGGTACCTAAAATACGCCGATTTTGCCACTCACTCACTGACGTATCAAAACCTCTGGGGTACTTCCCGATGACCTAGAAAGCTGAAATTTGGTATGTAAGCTAGTATTAGTACACAAACAACAAAATAATTCTAAAACTTGGAACTTTTACCCCCCAACCCCTTAAACTAGGGGATGGAAGTTTGTATGAAACTTCCGCAAATTTTGATACTAGAGGTCTGAAAATTTAAACCTATAGGGACTCATTGTTATAAATCAAATACATATTGTAGGACTTTTAAAAAATCACCCCCCACCCTTTAAATAAGGGGATGGAAGTTTGTATGGGTTTCCCATAATAGGGGATAAAAGTGTATATATATGGGGCTAAACTTAAGTAAGTATTTCTTAAATACACAATTGTCTACTTCAATTGACGCCCAAGAAACCCTGCAGCCCAAAAAAATTAAAAAAACTAGGGCACCTTACAAAAAGAAATGAGATCCCACCAAAAACATTTCATGTAAAATTGACGGCCAAGACTCACATTCTCATAACGCTTTAGCTGTAAAAAAGTTATCAGATCCCAGGAAAAGCCAAGCCCCTAAGCCCCGACTTTACTAACCCCACCACCTTGGTTTAAAAAGTATGGCATCAACTGGCTTCAAGCCCCTAAACCCGGAGTTTACTAAACCTACACCTTTGTTTCAAAAGTATGGCTTGGCCGTTTCATAGAGTACCGTAAATAAGTCTAGCGGACTGTCCGGCCCCTATGGTAAGGAATTAAGTTTATAAGTATATATTATCAAAGACATAAACTTAATTTCTTGATACCATATGGGCCAGACGGTCCGTTGGACTTATTTACGGTACTCTATGACACGGCCAAGCCATACTTTTGAAACAAAGGTGTAGGTTTAGTAAACTCCGGGTTTAGGGGCTTGAAGCCAGTTGATGCCATACTTTTTGAACCAAGGTGGTGGGGTTAGTAAAGTCGGGGCTTAGGGGCTTGGCTTTTCCTGGGATCTGATAACTTTTTTACAGCTAAAGCGTTATGAGAATGTGAGTCTTGGCCGTCAATTTTACATGAAATGTTTTTGGTGGGATAGTTTTATCGTGAAATAAATAATCTAATCTAGGTAACCTATGAAAAAAAGTTAAAATATCTCACATCGCGTTCATCGTCGTTGTGATTCGATTTCTGTGGCAGGTACTCCCCGGTACTTGGCAACACAGCGGGGGAACGATCTGATACTATATAATTACAGGATTAAACGAACTTACCTTAAGTGAAGTTCTATCCTGATTATATGAAGTACTTAGTCCGAGGTATAATTAGGTACTATGTAGTACTTTTCTTGCTTGCAATATATGTCGCTAATTTTAAAGTCTAAAAACAAACATAAAAAACACAGCACCTGGCAACATTAGTTATAGATGTCATTAAGTTCAGAGTAAAATATATAGAAGAGGGAAGGGAGGGAGGGAAGCTCTACCTCGGACTAAGTACTTCATATAATCAGGATAGAACTTCACTTAAGGTAAGTTCGTTTAATCCTGTAATTATATTCGTACTTAGTCCGAGGTATAATTACTATGTAGATGTTTAGAGACATCCAAGGTAATATACATCTTTATATTATTATACTTTATAATATTATAAAGGCGAAAGCTTGTGAGCGTGATTGTAACTTCTTCACGTTCATATAGGGGGCTCAATTCTGATAAAATATGATTGATATGGAGAATGGAGGTAGCTGGCCCTCCGGACCAACACATAGTCCACTTTTCATCTGGAAAATATTAGTGTTCACCGCGCGTTAAAACCGCGGGACGGAGCTAAAATGTTCATTGAAGATTCTTTAGTACACACATTACAAGAATAATATACCTACTAATTGACTTTATTTTAATAGTAACCGATTAATTATGAGATTAATCTAACTTAGCAGGTAACTGCAAGGTTGCAGAATAAAGCAATAAAACCATACTTTAACACTTTCGACACCAACAACCCGGAGGCCGGGCGCTCGTAAACTTTGTTCAGATGCCGGCCAACCCGGTAGCCGGGGTTGATGCTATAAAAGTCGGCTCGGCCGGTTTCTGGGATGTCTTACTTTTTTTTTTTTTTTTTTTTTGTCTGGTTGCAAAAGTGTTAACCATATGGTTCCATATCCACTTGAGTTTACTTACTCCATATGAAAGACCATGTTAACCCGTTGCGGGACAGTACGCCTATAGGCGTTTGATCTAAAGGTTTAACAGCAGTTAATGTACAGTAGTCTCCATCAACGTATATGAACGTATATGAGGAATATGTTTTCAAAAATACTAATAATAAATAACATTATCCTAGTTCTAAGAACAGGTTTTGTAAACTGTGTTTACTGTTTATCATCATGAGTTAGAGACCTTTTATAGTTATCCACGAAGGTGTGGGACTTTGATTATCAGCCTACAACTTGTATTATTTTAACTACTATGAATATTTGTTATAAAAACATTTTAACGATTTCACAAATTTTTATAATGTGACGACTAATCTGCATACTTGCAAAGGCTTGTTTAATAGTAATTTTAAAGAGATTTGTTAATGAGACATTTTGCTATCACACTGTTTGAGACAATACAGCTAAGCAGGTACTTGGTTGGATATATCTAAGGGTTGCTATTCAAATAAGACAACCTCAAATTTGGCGGGTACAAGACATTGATGTCTTGCAATAGATAGAAATACTGTCTGTAGCAAGTTTTATATTTGTTCTAATATGAAAGTATTTGTATTCTTTGAACTATAATCATTACTGTCTCACGTTTTTTGGTATAATCATTTTGATTTTCTCAATAGATCTGTATATGTTATAGAAAAACTTATGCAGAAATACCTTATGCAGCTAACTTCACATTATATGTATATTAAGTGTTTGTATTCTTTGACCTAAACTTATTAATGTCTTTTGTAAGCACTAGTGTCATATGTGAGCCATCCCAAGGATCTATTATTAAAACATTTTTAGAACTACATCAGGGTACCAAACCTGATCATATTTGGGTTTGATAGGATGTAATTTGAAAACACCTTAGAAAAGGTGTCTATCTGATTATCTGTAGATATTTAAGTACTTACTTGGGATTACCAATTATAAAATAGTGCTAAGTACAAAATAACAAATTTGACATAATGTAGAAACGATAAATATTATGGGAATTATTAAGTGTATCATGTTCATCATACACATGGATCACATCACTGACTTATTATATTGTCATTCTGAGGTAAAAGGTTGATTGTACTATAAAAATCAAAGCACTAGATATTGGATAACAATTTATTTTATATTGAACTAGAACAATAACTATCGATCTTATAAAAGAATCAGTGACAACCACGCTGCTCGGCGCCAATTCAGCTGACGGTTGCCTGTGTTGCCAGGCCATCAAGTACGTTCCGTTACGTGTTTTTAACAGTCGGCCATCCTGGCATAACCTTCGTCCACGAAGGTCATCTCATCAAGACCTTCTTCAACTTGACCAACAGCATCAGCACGCTCGTCTCAGCAAACTTCACTCGCATCAGTTGTAGCGGGATCCCTCCCTGCTCGTCACCTTAGCTCTGCGAGAAGACCAAAACATATTTAGGGGAACCGTTACAATCGTCTTGGGGCGTACTTGGGCTGCGATATATTCACTTTATTCTGATTCAAAGGGATTAGAAATTCATTTCAATTAGAGACGGAATTGTATTGACATGTATCTAACGTACATTATAATAATAATAATAATAAAGCCCTTTATTCTGAAATTAGTAAATTACAATAAGTTATAAAAATGACGATTAAACTATAATATATCCCTAATTTCAGTGTGCCTTTTGGCATAGGCCTCCTCCAAGGACTTCCATTGGCTTCTGTCATTTGCAACTCTTCTCCATTTTAATCCCACAGTCAAATTTAAATTAACGTACATTATTCTACCCAAATTATATCATAATTTGACATCACCAAGTTGTCTGATACGATAGCTAATTAGTTATGATATAAATTCATTTTCCTATATAAATTTTTAGAATTACAACTCTGCGATTGTACAGATTAATAGGATTAATTGACATCGATCATGACATCAAAGCGAAGTTTATTTGCGCTACCGACCCTGTTTCAATGAGTGACAAACCGTATACACATTCACCCCGGTAGATTCCCTATCAGACATGGAACGAACTCACAGTTTATTTTAGCATAGTAGAGGCGGCTTCCACTCGCATAATCAGCCTTGGGTGCCACACTTTCAATCCACAAAGTCGTGCAGAACAGCTCGTGCAGTCTGCCACAGCAGTCGTTCATAGCAGTCCTCGCAAACAGCTCATGGAAACAAAGGTGTTGTGTTTGTGAATAGTGACGTGGCAACCACTACGATTCATCTTAAGAGTACATTAATGATGTTATCATTGTCAGATAATAAAATCATCTATAACCACTTCAGTTATTTAGTATGTACTTAAAATTACTGTATATTCAACTCTACGAAACACAAACAATTAAATTTATTAACATTATTATTATTACACAAAACAGCAACGTTATTTTACAATAGGTATTGAAATGTATTTCCAACTAGTTACCTAAATCGAATACTCAGTATTTTTTTTTTTTGCATTAGCTATCTTAAAACAAGAAGTTCGCAGTCTAATAATTAGATAGAATAAAAAAATAAGTCAGAACATGATCAAAATTACATTTTACCCCTTGTATGCTTAAGTGCAGATCTGAGCAAGACATTTGAACCTGACGTTAAAGTATCAGTTAGTCTCAATTTGATTAGCAAATTTTTGACATTGCATACGGTTAAGCAATCGTGTATCTCGCAACAACATCATGCTTCGTTACTAACAACTTTCTGACTGAAAACGAAAAGATCAAATAGTTACAGTTACATTTCCTAGGTACAAAATCACACTTGTTAACTTTACGTTCGGCCATCCACAACTAATTGAATGACCCCATTCAATATTTTCGAAACAAGAACAGTCTATGGTAGATCACCGCTCCACTCACTTGCTTCGAAATTTGAGATGAACTCTACATATTTATTTATATAATAAAATAAGAGTGTTGACCAGTAGCTGTAGTTATCAACAAATAGCTGGCAGTCCCTACTTCATGTGTATTAAAATATGCAACAAACTTCCCTTGAGCCTGAAATTGTATGTATTGCCAGGGCCTCCCAAGCCGAAGAAGTTACTTTTAGTACTGAGAGTGAACAATAGATGGCTCTACCGTTAACATTTGTAAATTAATAAAATATGAATCAGCCAAATTAAGCAGCATTTTCGTGATTAAAATAAACTATAGCATATTTTATAAACAAAACCTAAAATATAAACTGATTTATCATCTTATTTCGAAGAAAACAATAATCATAAATAATCAACCGAGAACACGAAAGTGTTAGCTATGTTTCAGCATCCAAGCATTCGTAGTTGTTTGCAGTGGTAACGCTAGATGGCGTTTTATGTGTATCCCATTGTTGCGCTCACACACAGCCTACGACGGGGTGGCCATACCAATAAAAAAATGTCAGTTTCCCGGCTTTTTGAAACTCCAAATCGTACCTCGAGCGCCCGTTTGCAATCGTCGTCTCTTTTAAGACTTTTGCAATGGAGACTCGTCGAGCTTATTATGATTGGAGGACTAGTTTATTTTAAACTATGCACGCTTAAAAAGATGAAAAATAAAGAATATATAGATGAATAAACCAATATTAATAATTTGTACCCAATCACATAGGTAGTATTGCATAGATCTTATTATTTTTTTTGGATTTCGTCCGATTTTGTTCAAACCCGTCCCTTAATGGATTAGGTATGCACTTTGCGAAATTTCCGAAAACGTAAATCCGTTCTGGCAACACTATGAATCTGTCAACTGGGCATTCCATTCCTTCCAGACAGTTACTTCTGACAGTGCTGCACTCTCCTGATTTGTCAGATTATAAATATATGATTTTTAAGAATCTTTAGAATTACTTTTTGGAATCGAACAAATCTCCTAATTTTAGAAAAGTTGTGTAAATACACCATATTTAATATAAGTGTGCGGTCATTTGGCAACGTTGACATCCGATAATTGTCAACCGATTTGTGAGTGGAACGAAACGCGACTGATTCTGACGAATCTGAATATTCTGAATGGCTACTCCGATGTTCGATATTCGGCCAGCGGTGTATAGTGCTGTCCCGTTTACTCATATACTTCGACAGAAGATCGAGAGGGACGGCACTATACGACGGTCGAATTTTGAACATGGGAGTAGCCCTACTGATATTTATGACTGGCTCCTGATTTTTAGGACCTTCTTGTTGTCGTTCTTGTTTATTACACGTGATGTGGGAGTTTGCAGCACTGACTTGCGATTCGATTTGTTCTGTTATTGTTTGAGTTGAATGTGATTTTATTTTGCAACCTTGCTTTAAGTTGTTTAAACTGACCTACGCCACCTAACACGGACTTGAAGCAAATTCTTATAGATACGACTTCAAAACCGCTCATAGACATTGTTTGGATCTGAATACCTTCGTCTTCTTATCTTGGGAAAACTGACAAACGAAATGTCTAATTGCGGTAAGTTTTTATTTTCTATATATTGGCCCACTCAGGTATATGACTTAATGTCCTATGTCCCCTGGATGGGACTCAGGTATATAGGTCCACTTAAGCATATAGGTAGGCGAGTCCACTTAGGTATATATGTAAGTGTTGTCTTTAAGACAAACTTAACATTTGAAATAAAGTACATATCGATAAACAAATCACATTTTTATTCTTTAAAGAAACAAAGTGAATAATTAATAAGACCCTAGTCCAAAATTATTGTAATTTGTAAGATAGTAGAACATAATTCAAATCAAACAAATTACAAAGTCACTGAGATAATATCAGTCAATGAGATGAGCACTTACTTAAAATTAAACTATTTGCTTGACCTTCAAATGCTATGTTTTCTGTAATGTTAGAACTTCATACTGCCTTATCAATTTGTAAAGAATGAAGTTAATTCTATTGGTGTTTGTATGTTAAATATTTTATCTAAGTACATTGATATTTCTCAGGACCTGCGCTACAAAAAAGTTGTGTTCATTGGTTACCCATTTATTTTTAATTTTTATTCCCAAGTTAAGTGAATTGTGAATTCTTTTGGAGAAAAAAGTGATCCTATTTAGCCTTTAACCATTATTGTGTTGATTTAGACCTGTTCGTATAGAAAAACAAACTACTAATAATTATTATTATTGTATTTTATTTATGTTAAGATACTTAATTTTCTGTTTTAGGAAGCATGACCATAGAACATATAAACCATGATGAACTGCGTATAACAGATATCTGTGGATCAATCATTTTGAAAATAAAGTGCAAAATGAAGTTGGAAAAAAGACTCGCATTACAAAGAAGTGGACGCTATGGCTGGAAGCTATAGGACCAATTGTCAACTTCATCTTCTGCGGTGTCAGTTGATGGTCCATCAACCACGAGTGGAGTACCTTCATATCCTCACACTTCTGCGGCCAAGTCCATAACGTCGTCACAAGATGCAGCTCTGAAAGCCTGTTCGGTTCTGTATTCTGGGCTGGCGGGACAGTGTGCGCAGAGAAATTTGATTAGTTTATAATTGAATTATGTACATGTGTTTTGCTCAATAATTAAGTTGAATTGGTACTTTTTGCAGATAAAAATCTATTTTTGTTTATTTATAAAACAAATTGTAATTTTCTTTGAAACGGCCGCTTATTGTTTTTTGTACATATTAGTTAAACAAATGCATATATTTTTTTATAATTTTAACATTTAACATGACTTTCTAATGGAAAACTTATTAGTAGTCAAAAATCACGATTTTTGTTAAATGAGAAAGAAAAAGTTTTTACATATAAATTTATATTAGGTACTTATTATATTTGTCTAATCATTAACCTATTTTCGTAAAGGTAAGTACGCAAGTTAGTGTTCATGCTGTTACTTATACTGTTAGCTTGATAACAATACTTTTATAAAATTTTGTCAGTTTGTGAAAACTAGCCAAGTCAAATCTTGATATTGAATTACACCCCAATTAACATAAATGCATTGAGTATGTCGCATGGCCTTGTATCTAAAAAATTTAGTGCAAAGAACTTGGCGCCCATATAGATCTCAATTCTTTTGTCGGCGAAGCTTGCCTCTTAGCAAAATTACTCTGCTGGGTTTTTAGGGTTCCGTACCTCAATCGAAAAAACGGAACCCTTATAGGATCACTTTGTTGTCCGTCCGTCCGTCTATCTGTCAAGACTCTTTATTTCGAGAATGCGTTGAGGTATCCAGTTGAAATTAACATAATATACTCAGGTTTGCGGTTCCTTGAACCTGTGAAAAAATTTAACTTCTACGTTAGCGTGAAAAAAGAGATACGGCCGTTTATATCGCAAAAAATGTACATTTCGACACTCAAGGGAATCACAATGATAGGGTACTTCCCGATGACCTAGAACTATAAAATTTGGCAAGTAATATCGTCACATACTACAAATACTTATCAAATCTGAAAATTATACATTTGTAAAAAAAATATTAAAAATATAGTCCCTTTAATACATCAAATTTGAAGAAGTCGGTTGCGTTATGTTTGCACGTCATTTGTATGCGGCGTCATATATTTCAGGTGCAAACTTAACAGGCTAATTAAGATGAGATAAGTGAAAGTGTGTACGGAACCCTCCGTACGCGGTTTTATTTCTTTTATTGATGAAATTTGGGGTTCTAGTTGTTCTAAAGGATCTAAATACATAAGCTAAATTTCATGTTTTTTATCTTAAATAGATTTGGAGTTATTGGGGGGTGCGTGTGCTAGCTCTCTCTCTCACTGAGCGTAAACGTGAGCGAGATGGAAGTGCATGCTCGGAAGCGCGGAAATCATGTTTTTTGAGTTGTGTCATAAACGTGTGCATTTTATATTGAAAATACTTTTACAGTTTTTGAGAACTTATAATAAAATTGTGCATCTATTAAGCTAAAAAACCGGCCAAGAGCATGTGGGGTCACGCTCAGTGTAGGGTTCCGTAGTTGCTCATCCTTCACAATAAACTGCTGTTTTAAGCCAGAGGTTTAAGTTAAGAAAGATTTTAAGCTCTATAAAAAGGTCGTAAACGCCCTAGAAACTGTAATCACTTATTACCTTCTGGAAGTCAACTTACGTCCTTTTAAAGAAAAAATATGAAATTTGGCGATAACTCAAAAACGGCTCGACCGATTTTGTTCAATATAGTTTTCATTGATATTATTTATAAGGCTTCATTTACATGAATTTTTCCGATTTTTTTTGACCCGTGGTTGAAAAGTTAGATGGGGGGGGACACTATGTTTTTTTTGGAGCGAATATTTACAAAACTGCTGATTTTATCAAAAAAATATGTTAGAAGACCCCCATTATTTTTACAAGACCTATCCAACGACACCCCACACACTAGTGTTGAAAAGATAAAAAAAATTCACCCCCACTTTAGGTGTTCGAGAGGTACCCGAAAAATATAAAAATTTTAAATTTTTATTTTACCGTTCTGTCGGCGTTATACATACACATACTTATACCAAATTTCAGCTTTCTAGTACTAATGATCACGGAGCTAAGCCGCGGACGGACAGACGGACAGACGGACATGGCGAAACTATAAGGGTTCCTAGTTGACTAATAAATAAGAATATTATGAATTTTTGCAATAACTCAAAAACAGCTTGACCGATTTTATTCAATATAGTTTTCATTGAAAGTACTTAAGTATAAAAAGGGGGGGGGGGGGGACAATTTTTATAATCTTCGGAGCAAATTTTACAAAACTGCTGATTTTATCAAAAAATAATGTTTGGAGACCCCTATTATTTTTCAAAGACCTATTCAATGACACCCCACACATTAGTGTTGAAACGAAAAAAAAAACACCCCCACTATAGGTAACGCTCTTTAGCGATAAGACCGCCTGTTGTCTACCGTTATTAAAATTATTGTTCTGTATTGAATTTGTAAATTTTTTTTTTGGTGTGCAATAAAGCATTTTGTATTTTTTTTTGTGTTCGAGAGGTAGGTACCTGAAAAGTTTATTTTTTGGTTTTTATTTTACCGTTATTTCGGCGTAATACATACTCATACCAAATTTCAGCTTTTTAGTACTAATGATCACGGAGCTAAGCCGCGGACGGACGGACAGACGGACATGGCGAAACTATAAGGGTAGTTGACTACGGAACCCTAAAAAGGGTTATGTTTGAGAGATAAAACTATCGAGAAAATTATTACTAATCGTGTTTTCACGCTGACAAGATTGAAGAAAAACTTTTTAAGTTTCTTATTTTCAAAGGACAGTTTTTTAATCGCTATGGATGTTGAGATCTAGGATCATTCACCTGACGAATTTTGCATGGGTGGGCTCTTAAGTAGTGTAAATATGACATGTGGTGATTATTATGAAATAAAGCAGACAATGATCCTGTACCTATATTGTTCTTATTTAATATTAAAGCAATCCAGGGTCCAGGGCGGTTGGCGCTGCTGTGCACCTTGTACGTCGACTCCGTAAATTACTTGTGATTAAAAATATTCAAAGTGATCAAATGGACTCAATCTGATTATTAAACGTTAAAGTGAAGTGTAAATTACAAAATAAAATAATAAGTTCGTGGGACTTAAAGTGAAAAAGGACACAAAACCAACAAAATAATATCATATAAAAATTCAATGTATACCTACAATACAAAAAATATAAACCCGAACATAAACATAAGTGTTAAAAGTGACAATATAAACGTTTCCAGTGACGATTAGTGCTATAATATAATCTGTAGTGATATTCTAGGAACTCATACCTAAAAAGATATAAAATTAGTCATCAAATAGTGCAATTTCATTACCTGTTAAAGGGATGTTATAGTCGATTCACTAAAGCGCCATCTAGCGTCGAATAGCAGAGTAACTAGTTCTATCAATAGAGGGCGCTCAACTTAATCAATAATCCTTAATACCGAGCACTATTTCTACTCTCCACTAGAGGGCGCTAAATTAAAATAAATCTCTACCACATTAAAACTAAAATTAATATAAACTGACAGAATGGAAGAGTTAATGAAGATGCTAAAAAACATACAAGAAGAGCTTTCACAACAAAAACTAGAATTAATGGATATGAAAGAAAGCATTACAAAATCCATTAACGACAACATAGACAGTAAATTTACTCACCTGGAAAGTCAGCATATTTTAATAAAGGAAAGGATGGACAGCCAGGAAATCCGTATGGAAAAATTAGAAAGAGATTTAACACAAAGAAATATAGTTATGTTCGGAGTAGATGAAACAGAAAACAACTATTTGGATTTACAAACCAATATACTGCAAATAATTAACAACTTAGTCAAAGTACAGTGCACAAAATCTGAAATTGAAATAGCGAAGAGGATGGGGAAAAAAGGAGAAAAAACAAGACCTATCATAGTCGCTCTTACTACCTTGGGAAAAAAAATTGAAATACTCAAGAACAAATCAAAACTTGAAAATACTAAACTCTATATTAAACAATACTTTCCGGCTAAAGTTGTAGAGGAAAGAAAAAAGCTCATCGTTGAAATGAAGGAACGAAAAGAAAGAGGAGAAAATATTTCATTAATATATAACAAACTAGTGCCAGTTAAACCGAAATCAAACTTTGATAAGAGCGAAAAAGAATGGAGGAATAATAAAAGAAATTTATCTCTATCACCGGAAAACTCAGCGGATAAAAATAAAGAGGATGGCAAACAACAACAGATTCCCAAGAGAAATAAAATGGACATAACACAGTATATTACACAGAAGAAAACCGATCAACCAATAGAGACCACATCAAGCCCTTCTTCCTCTCATTTAAACAAAGAAAGCGCATAGCAACCAGCGGCCCCTCTTAGCGGACTAATAGAAAATATAAGGCATAAATATCTCCCAGTACGGCTTGTCACCGCGGGAGAAAACGACTGTAACCCTCCAACACAACAAAATATATATATATGTACATACAACGTCAGATCACTCGCATCACCACAAAGAATGATATTGCTTCAACATTCATTGAGTAAAATAAACTATGATATAATTGGATTATCGGAAGTTAAAAAATTGGGAAATCAAATAGAGGAACTAGAAGAACATATTTTCTGCTATACAGGTGAAACGAAAGGTCTACACGGCGTTGGCTTTCTAATAAAAAAGAAATATAAGTCAAACATCGAAAAATACATTGGCGTTTCTGAGAGAGTATGCTTACTAAATCTTAAATTTGAGGCAACCAAAATATCTATAATTCAAGTATACGCACCCACCCAAGAAGCACCGGAAGAGGAAATAAAAACTTTTTACAAGCAAATACAAGATGCTCAAAACCTCGCCTATGGTATATTAATTGTGATGGGAGACCTAAACGCAAAAATAGGAACAAGAAAATCAGGCGAAAACTTGGTAATGGGACCATACAACTATGGAAACAGAAATCAAAGAGGCGATAGTTTATTACAGTACGCTATGGCAAACAAGCTCACCATAATAAACACGTTATTTCGGAAAAAGCAGAAGCAATTGTGGACTTGGGCAAGTCCAAATGGAAACCACAAAAATCAAATAGATTATATTCTCAGTAACAAACCGGCAAAATTTTCAAACATAGAAGCACTGAACAATAACATATTCAGGAGTGACCATAAACTGATACGCGGCACATTTAACTTAGGAAAATTAAAGAAATGTAGAGCAAAGTTCAGCAATCGTAGAGTCCTGCTTCAAGGGGAAGAAACAATAAACACTTTTATAAACGCACTAAAACACGAATTCCAAAAAGTTTCTTCCTATGAAACGGACGACGTAGAGTCATATTACTGTAAAATAGAGACAGCCATACTACAAAGCATAAACAACACAAGCTCCATACAAGAGAAAAATAATATAATATCTGCAGAGACTAAAGAAATGATAGAAAGACGAATAAAACTACAACGTAAAAAATCTAAAAATAAAGAAGAGAAGCAAGAGCTTTCAAACCTATTTAAATCAATAAGCAAGAGACTTAAAAGTGACTATGAAAATTATAGAATGAAAATATTAGAAGCAAGCTTAATAAAATCTGGAAGTCAAAAAAGGGCTTTCAAACAACTCAACACTAGCAAAACATGGATTACAGGACTTACATCAAACAAATCTGAAACCAGCACGCAGTCCAGATTAGACATAGTTAAAACTGCCTCAGAATACTACAAAGACCTCTACGGATACAAAAAGTGTGTAAAAGAAATTAATAATACAAAAAACCAAAATGAAACTAAATTAGAACCATTTTCTGTCACGGATTTTGAACATTCGGAAATATTAAGACAAATTGACAAGCTTAAACAAGAAAAGAGCCCAGGACACGACAACATACCAAATGAAGCTCTTAAACTAGGTAAGCTCATACTGGCTAACCCTCTTACAACCCTTTTCAATAAAATCCTCCAAGAGCAAAAAGTACCGGCGAATTGGGTAGAGTCGAGAATAATACTTCTTTACAAGAAGGGAGCCCCATCAGACATGAATAACTACCGCCCGATCAGTCTACTCCCCACTATGTACAAACTATTCGCATCCTGTTTAAACAAGAGAATAGAAGGAGAGGTTGAGACTCATCAGCCTATAGAGCAAGCCGGATTCCGGAAGGGCTTTTGCACAATCGATCACATCCACACCCTTGAACAAATAATAGAAAAGTATGGAGAACGCCGGCAACCCCTATACTTAGCTTTTATTGATTATGCAAAGGCCTTCGACTCTATATCTCATGAAAGCATGTGGCAAGCGCTGGAGAGCCAAAATATCCCAAGAACCTACATAAATATTTTAAAGGACATCTATAATAAGAGTGTTAGTCGCGTAAAACTTGACAGATTGGGGCCAAAGTTTAAAATATGTAGAGGCGTAAAACAAGGAGACCCACTATCACCTACGATCTTTATATCAGTCCTGCATCACATAATGAAAGAGTTACACTGGCAAGATAAGGGCATTGATATAAACGGAAGAATCTTAAGTAACCTTCGTTTCGCTGACGACATAGTTCTTTTCTCAAGGTCATCAGAACAACTGGAAGAGATGATATCAGAGCTATGCGAAAAAAGCAGACGTATAGGATTACAATTAAATACATCCAAAACAAAAGTAATGACTAATGCTCACCAGTCACCCATACTAGTTGACAATACACACAATTTAGAATATGTTGAGAGCTACATATATTTAGGAAAACGCATTTCATTTAGCACTACCAGAAACAAAGAAGAAATAAATAGGCGAATAAACATGTCATGGAAAAATTTCTGGAGTCTGAAAGAAATACTAAAATCAAAACTTTCCTTAAAACTAAAAAAGAAAATTATGGATGGATGTATACTTCCCTGTTTGTCATACGGAAGTCAAACTTTGATATACAATAGCTATGCAAAAGACAGAATACAAAAGACCCAGCGTGCCATGGAAAGGAGTATTTTGAATATTAAGCTGAAGGATAAACAAAAATCAGAAAATATACGCAAAAAAACGAATGTGATAGATGCTCTTCAGCATATGAAACGCTTGAAGTGGAAGTGGGCAGGCCATGTGGCGAGATTCACTGATGGAAGGTGGACACAAGCGGCTACTGACTGGTCCGGACCGAGTGGCAAGAGAGCCAGAGGACGCCCTAGAGAACGCTGGGTTGATGAAATTAAAAAATATGCCGGAGAGGACTGGACTACGACAGCGAACTCAAGAGAGTCATGGAAATTGTTGGAGGAGGCCTATACCCGCCAGGGGCCTTAACTATAAATAAGTGTACATTTAATCAATAATATAATGTTTTTATATATGTTAAGGATACAAATAAAAGGCTTTATTATTATTATTATTATTAATCCAGGGTCATTCTTATTATCTAACTTTATCCTTACCGGTCCCAAACATCATTTGAATGTTTAAGAAAAGTGACTGCATTATAAAGTTTTTACAAGATTATGAAAGGAAGAAGGTTTAAACATAAACTCAGAAAAAAGGCTTAAGACCTTAACAGTTATGGCCCGGTAAGGATAAATTAGAAAAAAGTTACATTTGTTGATGAGAATGACTCTCCGAACGAATACAGTTACCCTTCAACCTCCCAGATTACTGCACAGAAAAATACAGTCAATTATCTCGCGCGAGAAATTGTAGTTTGTGACTGTTGAGCTTTGTGCTTACGAAAAAAGGTATAGATATTATAGTATAGATAGGTACGGCCCGTCTGAAAGAGATGCCGATACGATTCAAGGTCAGTGCGCATAAGACATTGAGATGCTACTCGTACGATGCCTGCAAAAACGTTTTCTGCATTGACTTGCGTCCGCGCGTGACAGAAAAAGACGCCATCTATCGATCATGTGACGTTATAGTTAGGCTATAGAACAAGAAAGCACGCACATCATGTTCCCATTTCTTATTTAGATGGCGTGACCGAGACGCATAAATCGCAGTCTCACTACTGCCATCTGTTGGATAATCGACGGAAAGAAAATAGCCAGTTGAATAGCCAGAGTTAGGGTCGTTCCATTTCCTAGTACCGCTTCGTCAATCTGTACTAGTATAGTATTATATAATCTGTGGCATTGCTATGCGACTTTAACTTTTATTCAATAAGATCGTTTCTGAATACGAGATATATACTTTTGGAATAACGACTTCTCCTATTTTGTTGATTTAGAGAAACATCAACTAAATTAAGACACCAATATTGCATGCTGAATAAGTAGAGTGTGGAGAACAACGCTTATAATAAACATTGTGATACCTATGTAACCCACCCATATTACGCAAACTAATAAATATTTCATTTCATTTCATTTCAATATTTCTTTTCATTTCATTTATTTAATTTCATTTCAGCTTCTGATGTCTTACAAAATCATGACAGCAAATATATATTCAGTTATGACACATAATCTTATTAATGTACTGTTTACCCCAAATAAGTTCAAAATAGTAATTTACAGTAGGTAAGAATAAGTTTGGGTACCGCTTCCACGCACCAGGTGCTTCTGCTTCCTCCTCCAGCGTGGTGGTTGGAATTCCACGTACCGCTTGCACGCACTAGGTGCTTCGGCATCCTCCAGGACGGCGTTCGGAATTCTGGGTACCGCTTGCACGCACTAGGTGCTTCGGCCTCCTCCAGGATGGTGTTCGGAATTCTGGGTACCGCTTGCACGCACTAGGTGCTTCGGCATCCTCCAGGACGGTGTTCGGAATTCTGGGTACCGCTTGCACGCACTAGGTGCTTCGGCCTCCTCCAGGATGGTGTTCGGAATTCTGGGTACCGCTTGCACGCACTAGGTGCTTCGGCCTCCTCCAGGACGGTGTTCGGAATTCTGGGTACCGCTTGCACGCACTAGGTGCTTCGGCCTCCTCCAGGACGGTGTTCGGAATTCTGGGTACCGCTTGCACGCACTAGGTGCTTCGGCCTCCTCCAGGACGGTGTTCGGAATTCTGGGTACCGCTTGCACGCAGTAGGTGCTTCGGCATCCTCCAGGACGGTGTTCGGAATTCTGGGTACCGCTTGCACGCACTAGGTGCTTCGGCCTCCTCCAGGACGGTGTTCGGAATTCTGGGTACCGCTTGCACGCAGTAGGTGCTTCGGCATCCTCCAGGACGGTGTTCGGAATTCTGGGTACCGCTTGCACGCAGTAGGTGCTTCGGCCTCCTCCAGGATGGTGTTCGGAATTCTGGGTACCGCTTGCACGCACTAGGTGCTTCGGCCTCCTCCAGGATGGTGTTCGGAATTCTGGGTACCGCTTGCACGCACTAGGTGCTTCGGCCTCCTCCAGGACGGTGTTCGGAATTCTGGGTACCGCTTGCACGCACTAGGTGCTTCGGCCTCCTCCAGGACGGTGTTCGGAATTCTGGGTACCGCTTGCACGCACTAGGTGCTTCGGCCTCCTCCAGGACGGTGTTCGGAATTCTGGGTACCGCTTGCACGCAGTAGGTGCTTCGGCATCCTCCAGGACGGTGTTCGGAATTCTGGGTACCGCTTGCACGCACTAGGTGCTTCGGCCTCCTCCAGGACGGTGTTCGGAATTCTGGGTACCGCTTGCACGCACTAGGTGCTTCGGCCTCTGGAACACAGAAACAGACACGGAACACCAGAACAGTTTCGGTATGCATATTGCACTAAGCCTGTAATTTACAGGTAAATGAATCAAACCGAATCTGATAATTTAACCAATTGCTTTCATACTAGTCCACAGGTTCCAGATCGTCATATCAAAAAAAAAAACTAAAAAGTAGTATGGAAACGCATTCTCACAGCTGCCTTAGCCTTAATTTTAGATGCTTTTCCAAAATCTTACTAAACAGACTATTCCTAAATATGGGTACTTCTGCCCTTAGTAATTCGGATTCAAACCGAACAACTTGCTCATTACCTAAGATATCATTTAATTTCCTTGATATTATTTCTATTACTCTATATTATCCACTGATATCCTTACAAGGTCATCGGTCCAGCCCGAGAGTGAACCGACAGAAGAAAAGTGTGTGGCCATGTTTACACTAGAACTCAGGCAACCTTCGCAAAACATACCTACATGAGAATAACCTGCATACATATTGCATAGGTATTTAAAAGGGTCTTAACACATTCAAAAGGGTATTTAAATGCTAAAATTAGCACATTCACATTTTCCATACTTAAGTCATAACTCACAAGTTGCACAACCTTAAACATACTGGAGTAGGTATTGGTTAAACCATAAAAAACACAACTTGCTTTGCCCAGTAAATTAAAAAACAACTTAACTCAGCTTGCACTCTAACCACATATTATAACTAGGTCTGCCATGAGTGGTCTTGTAACGTGCAAAAATAATCAAATGACTTTCCAAATGCATGACAACTCAGTTTTCTTTTTAATTTTTATAAACAGTCATAAAAAGTAATATTTTATCATATTTACCTACCCATTTTTATTAACTTTTAATGTGCTGAGCAGGTAGTCATTCCATAAAAATTCCATATTCAAATGGCTATAAGTAATACACTGTTAACTGTGAAATCTGAAACTGTACAACACAATACAATAATTGTTTTTTTTAGGGTTCCGTACCTCAAAAGGAAAAAACGGAACCCTTATAGGATCACTTTGTTGTCCGTCTGTCCGTCTGTCAAGACCCTTTTTCTCAGGAACGCGTGGACGTATGAAGCTGAAATTTATATCAATTACTCAGGTCTACTGTCCCTTGAAGCTGTGAAAAAATCAAACTTCTAAGCCAACGCAATCAAAAGATACAGCCGTTTATGCCGCAAATTTTCGACACTTGCAAGGGAATCAAAACCTACAGGGTGCTTCCCGTGAACTCAGAATCTTGAAATTTGGTACGAAGCAACGTCTTATAGCATAGATAAAGGAATAATTACGAAAACCATAATTTTTTTTTTTAATACCTAACTTTGCACCTAATTTGCAAATTTTCGACACTTGCAAGGGAATCAAAACCTACAGGGTGCTTCCCGTGAACTCAGAATCTTGAAATTTGGTACGAAGCAACGTCTTATAGCATAGATAAAGGAATAATTACGAAAACCATAAATTTTTTTTTTAATACCTAACTTTGCACCTAATTTATATGGGGCGCTATACATACCAGGTGCAAACTTAACTTAACCACTTAGGGATGGAAAGTGTTTGTACGGAACCCTCGGTGCGCGAGTCCGACTCGCACTTGGCCGGTTTTTTATTTATAAGGTGCTTACTTGTCAAACATCATTTTGATCATTATCAATCCATGTGGAACATAGGTTCTTAACATTACAATGGATAAAGGGATCAGAAAGACCTCCATGCGGACCGGAGCCCATAATACCCCTACCACAATCTTACATATACAACACAATGAACCAACATATAATCATACCAATAACAGAAATACTGAGAAGATCTAGAAACATGTAGACAGACAAAAGAAATACTTCCGAGTAGCAATCACAAACTCGCACCATCCTACTGAGAATCCACAAGAACCAACTTCGCAAAATAGTAGGAATAATAGCGGGACATAATACTCTGAACAAACGCCTTTTCAATTTAGGTATAACAGACAGCTCTCTATGCGGAGCTTGCGTGGAGGCAGAAAGAAACCACCAACATATTCTACTAGATTGCAGACAGGTAGAAGCATACAAGATGAAGTACCTAGGATCTCCAAGTACCGTACATGGGGTGCGTAACTATGCGTATCAATTTATTTGTACTAATTTTAGTCGGTACAATGCTCATTCGATACAATTCCCAACCGATACAACAACACTCAATACATTCACATATGTTATAAGGGGTCATCCATAAATTACGTCACACGTTAAGGGGGAGGGGGGGGTCATACCAAACGTGACAGTACATGTTAAAGGTATAGCAAAAAAGCGTGACATAGGGGGGGGAGGGGTTCAAAAATTCGACATTTTGCGTGACGTAATATGTGGATGACCCCTAATCATCATTCCATACAAAGATCATTCAATCGAATAACATTTAATATAATGCATACTTCCCACGAAAAACATATGATATAATATAACGTTAATTTTATCTGATGTACAGTTAGCATAATAATAGGTAAGGGCGGAAAGGTTGCTCTCCCTTTCACTAGATAACATAGATGATATCCTAACTCGTCTCTTACCTGAAGTCAGAATCATTACCTAGATTTAAGGCAGGTCAGACTTGGGTTAGGTTAGGTACGACGACGAGCGAATCGCCAGAACCGAGATTTTTCGAATCATGGATATGGCTATAATAATAAGGAATCAATTATACCTAAGTTAGTCACTTGTATATAAAATGATCACCATAACATATGATGATTATAATATAATACAGAAAGCCTTATACCAAAACATTATTATAGTAAATAAATATATATATTTTGAAATTATATTAAATGTTCATTATACAATGAGTTACTACATCCATTGAAAATACACTAAACGTCGCTATACTCAATGAAATCTTATTATTTATATTTATACCGATCATTACACACCCACCATATAAGAAGCCACAACCAGCAGCAAAGCTTGTAGACTTG
This sequence comes from Apotomis capreana, assembly GCA_947623375.1. Taxonomy (NCBI): domain Eukaryota; kingdom Metazoa; phylum Arthropoda; class Insecta; order Lepidoptera; family Tortricidae; genus Apotomis; species Apotomis capreana. Next base: position 1,994,233 of record OX392500.1, on the reverse strand, counting down.
TGGAAAATACCAAGCACAACTAATTAACTATGTTCTTAATGGAAACCACAATGTAACTTGGCAAAACTCAATAGGCTCAATTCGCTTAAACCTTTAAATAAATTTTAAGTTATAACCACTCAAAGCAGACTATATACGTGCCCTGTAGCCAAATACTTTATGGTTCACTTCTAACTATTCAAGTCTTCACTTATTTGGAATAAATACTGAACAATTTCGAAGTATTCAACAAACCCACATGTACACATACATTGCCACACAAGTTGCATTGCTTGCACCCAATTGCATTGCTTGATCACACTTTAGTAGCACATAATGTGTGAACAAATGTCTTATAATTTACTTGACTTTGTCCCGTATAAATTGAGTATTTTACATACAAACACATGTAATATCAACAAGCTACATTACTTATAACATCAACAGTGCATGTTGATTGCCTTCACACATACTTACAACAGGTATAATTAATTGTAAACTTTAAACTCACCTATTAGGTCATAACGTAATACTTACAATATTTACCTGACATAATATTCATTCTTACCAGTTGTTATTTGTTATTTATCATAACCTTTGCTGAACACTAGTTGTAGAAAGCTGTTAATCATTCCATTGCCACTAGTATATCTCCAATAGCAAACCACATTCTTGTCATCATTGTTTGGACACCTACGGTGGCAATTCTCATCATCTTATTTCCTGGATTTGTTCACACTGGATGTCTGTATTCAAACACCAATTTAAGAGATTAGGTAGGCATCTGAAATCATATTATACGATAAAAAATATTATTCCTTTCCATAAAATATGCTTGTTCATCATAGTTCCACGGGGGGTATTCTGATTGTTGATAGCACCAAACGTACTGCAGTTAATTTGCAACTTGTCATATTAATCACCAGACATCCTATTTCTCTGTAAAATACAATAGGTACACCACACAAACACAATAGTAGCAATATATTATAATACCGTTAGTCAAAAAGGTATTTTATATAAGTCTTGTTTAGGCTTTGAACCACTTTATCAAGTATGAGATATGTTTCCAAATTCCTCTGTACTGTTCAGATATCCATGTGCATTACTTATAGTGTAATCAATCAATGTTGTCATTTTATATTATATCTTAATATGTTCAGGTTTACTATAGGTACATAATCCCAGTTGTACTAAATAACTAACAATAATGGTTTTTATCTAATATATTAGTTACTTGAGTATGCAATATTAAAATAAACTAATACTCATACCTCATTTACTCCACCAGTTGCTTAATTACAAATGCAACTATTTACCTCTGTTAACTACAGAATTTCACCGACGACCATCCTCTTTCAAATAAAATATAAAATTCAGTTCACCTGTGAAACTTAGAAGCAAAACCACACACCACACCAATATTATGTTACAAAATGCATACAAATAATGAAAACTTGCTGTAAAGCCCACATGAAACAGGTAAGTAATAGACCCAATCATAATAATAGTCAATATATGTCATATCACAGAACACTAAGATGCAATCAGTAGTATCAGTACACCACCGGATTGAATGGGTTTTATTTTAATGTCACACATAAAAACAGTGATAGTTCGGTACAATTCAGCACAAATGAATGTCTGCCTCTCTTCTCTTTCCATTATATAAATTATAATTAATTAATTTGAATAATTCAATTGCGTATTAATATTATTTCATAAATTATCATTTATTTCCATTAGTATTGTATTATTAATGCATGCTAATTTGATATTAGTAGATAAATTAAAATGTGCAGTGCCCTTACAGGGTTCATGTTGGAACATCTTAGATATTTAAGACCTTTATGTGCATACAAATGCATTGAATAAATGAATATGATATTTTAGTAAGCCACATGAATGCAACACACATATTATAGTTTATTCATAATAGAATCGAGTTCCTTTCATCAAGAATAGTAGCGATGCACCCATAATATCCAAAGTACTGCAAAATACCTTACCAATTTATTATGGTGTAGTACAATACCTACACTCCGGCCAATTTCTTTCGGATTTTGAAGGACTTACCGCTTCACCGCCATATCGTTTACTTACACCAAGTCTTAATGAAAACTATCAAATATGTACTTAATGTTAACACGATAATACTCGTTATTTAATAAACTATCCAATAAGTAGTGCCTTTACCAAAATATGAAATAAAACAAGAACGCAAAGCGTCATTCTTTTGTTTTACGAGTCAACTAAGATTACATACTTGAATTGATTAACTAGACCGAAATATTTTGTAGGCATGAATATTTCACTTCTGAACTATAAAAATCAAAGCACTAGATATTGGATAACAATTTATTTTATATTGAACTAGAACAATAACTATCGATCTTATAAAAGAATCAGTGACAACCACGCTGCTCGGCGCCAATTCAGCTGACGGTTGCCTGTGTTGCCAGGCCATCAAGTACGTTCCGTTACGTGTTTTTAACAGTACTAAAAAACTAAGCCTCACGAAGATCTGGGGTGATGACAGAATCAATTAGAATGTCAGATATTACCATAGATTCAAATCGTAGGTGAAAACTATGATTCCTGAAGTCCATTTTAACTCCATTTTATATAGTATTATTAAGCCAAATTCTAAAGTATGAAATAATAAAGGATTTATTTTATTGTGTACCTAGTGCAATATACCCAGAAGTTCTCTGCAACATAATAAATATTCAGAAAAAAAAATATCTATATATATATATATATATTATGATTATTTAATTACACCCGGGTGTTTGACGTTTCCTAAAAATACATCAGAAATATTTTAAGTGATTTACTAGTCTTCACTTTTTTATTGACGTCAGTAAAAAACCTCAAAGATTATTGCCTTGCATTTTGCATCAATGTAAAGATTTCATGTACTTGTCAAGATATTGAACACCTGCCTACATGTTCAATGCATACATTTGTATTATTTTTCCAAAAAACCTAAGTAACTTTTCACTCAAAGAATAAGTATTGACTTAAATACCAGATAGTGAATATGGATTATGAAACAATTATGGAACAACAAGGCATTTGTAATTGTTTTGAAATAAAATTTAACTGTAAGCATTGGATGCTAATACTTAACTATACCTATATCTCCAAGATTTAAGTATTTAAGCTTACAAGCTTCTAATACTATAATTTACTCTTTTGTGTAAATTAAAGGAAAGTAGGTAACCCAAACTGTATTAAATTTTTAATAGTTGGCTTAATTCCCGAATGTAAATAGATGAATTATAACAATCTTTTCTTAAAGTATATAGAGTTCTTGCAATTCTTTAACATGGAATGCAATACTATTTCTTGTAAGTTGATGGCAAAGCCTAAATATTCCCTTATATGAGATAATGTTACGCAGATCTATCAGAATTAAAAATCAACTGAGTTATTTCAGCAACTTAGGTATTAATCTTATTTGTATTTCTTTCTTCCTGAGGTGTGCAACAAAGAGTATTCTATTCTATTCTATTGTAATACTCCTTAACCTTTCCTCATTACATTGCAAATTAGGTATGTTTACCCTTACCCTGATTTCTTAGCAATTCAATAGGAAGTTGGTTCCATAATTTAAAAAATAATAATAATTATTATTATTATTTAATGGGGCACTTGAGAGACCAACACAGTTGTTGTTGTTGACAGTTGACTTGAACCATTTTTTATTATATTGGAATTACAAACACTTTTGTGTATCTAATGCATCTTTTATATTAAATTATGTAATCACAAATAGTTTATTCTGTGGCATTTAATGATCTGTCCTTTTATGATACTTAAATACCATTACATAATAGCATTCTTCATTCTTAGGAATTGTAGAAATATTAGACATCTTCAGCTGGTTTGCTTCCATTAATATTGTTAATGCATACCAGAATTTTCCTTGTCATAATGGTCCAATTAAAGTTAATATGGATATAATTATTTTCAAAAAGTATTGATATCCCATTGTCCACTATTAACAATGTGTTTATAAGTTAGAGTATGACATTATTCAAAATATTCAAGTTGAAAAGCAAACTTTACATACATCCACATATTAAACATGAGCTATTAAGTTGTGTGCCTTATAATAACTTTTGGTTTGTATACACAGCTTAATGCTCTATAACATTTGTCTATGCAACTGTGTCTATGCCTAGGAGCCACAGACTATGTTCGCCCATTCCGATTTTGCGCTCTCACGGAAATCCATCTATTCTAACCTAAATTAAGTTTGTACTGTCCTCGTGTGTAATTATAAACGTAATTCATATTTTAATCTTATGACAACTGATTATGTACTTTATATATGGTATATAAAGCTGCGTATATCACGAGGACTCGTCTATTTATTTTCTCCGCCTACATATCGCTTCCCTGCACCACAGTTGGTAAGAATCCACGGCATCCTCAGCAGCACCCAGACTCTCAAGGTGCAATAGGTTATGGGCCCAGCAAGAAAGACCGAGAGAGAGGAAGGCGGAGAAGAAGACGAAACAAGTAAGTCGCAACATAACCTACAGCTACACACAATGGCTGAGACTGCCACGTGCAACGCGGCCGCGACTCCTGTCTCCGGGGCGCAGATAGAACGCTTGGCCGGCCCTCAGAATTACTTCTCATGGAAGTTCGCCGTCCGCATGGCGCTCATGCACGACGGATTGTGGGAGATTGTCGAGAACGAGCCGACCGAAGGCGACGCGCGTGACCAGCGTGCGCTTGCCCGTATCTGCCTGTCTATAAAGCCTTGCATGTACCAATACGTCAGGAACGCCAAGACTGCAAAGGCAGCGTGGAAATGCTTAGCGGACGTATTCGAAGACTCCGGTTTGGTTCGTCGTGTTTTACTCCTACGACAACTACATAGGATTGACTACGGTACGTTTACTACGATGTCAGACTACATTGAAGCCACGACAATGCTGGTGCAACAATTGGCGGACATAGGCAAGACTATTGAAGACAGAGAAGTTGCGGAGATACTGCTCAGCGGGCTATCTTCAGAGTATGACTCCCTCGTGTCCAACCTGGAGACCATGAACATGACAAGTACGTTGACTAGTGAGCTGGTGCGTGCTAGGCTTCTCCAGGAGGAATCCAGGCGGTTGTCATCGGACGGGGGAACTGCGCTTGCATCGATGAAAAGGACTACGCAGTCCAGGTGTCATTACTGCAAGAAGCCGGGTCATATCAAGAAGAACTGCTTCAAGCTTAAGCGTGAACGGAGGAGCACTCCGATGATTGTGGAGCAGGCTCTTTCTGCGACAGCCCTGGCAGCCGTTCCCAGTGATGTGATGTGTGTAGACTCAGGCGCTTCGGTGAACATCTTTAATAAAAGGGACTACTTCATTAACTTCAAGCCTAGTTCAAGTTATATTATAACAGCTAGTAAACACAAAATGAGATGTTTAGGTAAAGGAGAAGTCCTTGTAGATGGTAAATTGTTATTAAAAGATGTTATGTATGTGCCAGATTGCTTGAATAATTTAATTTCAGTTAGCAAATTAATTAAAGATGATTATGTTGTGACATTTAGAACAGATGGTTGTGATATAGATCTTAAAGGTAAACGTATAGCAGCTGCTGCATTAGTTAATGGTACATATTGGTTGATCAGAGATAGTAATTCGTGCAATTGGGAGAGCTCAAGATCCTTGCACGGGCAAGAAGCCTTGAGCTCCACAGTTACTGACGAGGAGCTTTTACACAATAGATTAGGTCATATAAACAGTAAAGATCTGCATAGTATTAGGGATAGGGTGCCTAACCTTTTTAAGTTTCAGAACCAGCAGGCGGACAGGTGCGTGCCTTGTTTGGAGGGCAAGCTGCCTTCCAAACCTTTTCCTAAGGCGTCGAGCACAACTGTCGACCAGCCCCTAGCCCTGATCCATACTGATGTGTGTGGGCCGCTCCCTGTCAGCTTGGGTGGCGCGAGATATCTCCTGACAATTACGGATCACTTCTCAAGAAAATCTTTTGGTTTCCTTTTAAAAAGGAAATCAGAGGTAAGTGACCGTTTTATAGAATTTGTTACCATGATAGAGAGGCAGCGAGGCTTACCTGTACGTTGTGTAAGATCTGATAATGGTAAGGAATTCGTGAACACAAAACTTTCTATGTTTTTTAGAAATAAAGGGATTTTGCATCAAACCACTGTACCATATTGCCCGCAGCAGAATTCGGTGGCAGAACGCCTTAACCGAACTTTAATGAATAAAGCGAGGTGCATGCTGCATCATTCAGGTCTGGACCGCCGCTTCTGGGGAGAGGCAGTGACGACTGCTATATACCTTAAAAACAGGTCTCCCACAGCAGCCTTGGATGGCAGGATTCCGGAGGAGGTGTGGGCTGGGTCGAAGCTGGACCTCAGTCACCTTCGTGTATTTGGATGCGTAGCGTATGCTAAGGTACAGGATGTGAAGCGAAAGAAGCTGGATGCAAAGTGTAAGCCCTATGTGTTTGTTGGATACTCAGAAACCTCTAAGGGCTACAGATTGGCTGACTGTGATGACCCTAGTAAGGTTATTATATCCAGGGATGTCGAATTCTTAGAGCAAAGGTTTTATAATTTTAATCGGGATGACATTAATAATATCAATTTTAATTTTGAATTTTTCAATGATTTTAATTTTACAGAAAATGATATTGACAATTGTATGAATGAGAGTAATACAGATATATCTAGTAGGAATGAGAGTACTACTTCAGACACAGGCAGCATGGATGACAGTGCTGATCCTGATGTTGCTAACGTGAAAGAGAGTAACGCTAGGGGCAAAAATGACATTGCCAAGGTTAACCATTCAGATGAGAATGATAGTATCGTGAATGAGAATGAAGTCGTGAATGATAGTAATGATTTCAGTTATATACGAAATGAACATGATTATTCGTTATCATTTCCAGGTTCGGGAGACGAGGACTACTGCACGGTGAGCGAGGATGACTCCCTCGCTGACTGTCCAGCTGGTGAGGCGGACAGGTCACCGGGCGCGGGCTCTGCTCCAGGGGAAGCTGTGACGCAGGCGCCTGCCCCGCCGTCGACGTCTGCGGGACGTCCTGTGCGTAGTACTCGGTCTGTACTCCCTAAAAGGTATTGTGATACGGATTGGTCGCTAACGGCCACTAGTAATTCAGAACCAACTTCATTTAAAGAGGCCATGTCTAGTCCTAATGCCACTGAGTGGCAAAAGGCTATGAAGGATGAATATAACTCTTTAGTGTCAAACAAAGTGTGGAAGTTGGTTGACAGGCCGAAGAATACCAATATTGTCAAGTGCAAATGGTTTTTTAAAGTGAAAAACGACGCTGCTGGTAATTTTGTTCGTTACAAGGCTCGCTTGGTAGCGAGAGGTTTCACTCAAAAAGAAGGTATAGATTTTCATTGTACTTACAGCCCTGTCGTTCATCACTCGACAATTAGGATATTGTTTAGCCTGGCAAATGAGCTTGATCTCAATATTGATCACGTAGACGTAACGACAGCATTTCTAAATGGCAATTTAAATGAAGTTATTTACATGGAGCAGCCGGAAGGTTTTAGTTCAAATAATGATAAGGTTTGTCTCTTGCAAAAGAGTATTTATGGACTAAAACAGTCTAGCCGTATGTGGAATGCGCGTATACACAAGGTCTTAAGTGATAATGGTTTTATGCAATGCAAAAGTGAACCTTGTGTATATACCATGAAGTCACATAATGATTTTGTAATTATTGCTCTCTATGTAGATGACTGTTACCTGTTTTACCCCAAGGATAGCCAATGTAAAAGTAAATTATTGGAGTTATTAGAATCAGAATTTGATATTAAAAATCTAGGTCCAATTCAGAACTATCTTGGCATCCGTGTTACTCGGGATAGAAAAAGTGGAACATTGACTTTAGATCAGTCGGTTTACATCAAAAATATCTTAAAAACATTTAATATGTTAGATTGTAAACCAGTGTCCACCCCTATGGTTCTCAATAGTAAATTACTTAAAGAAAATGTTACATTGCAGGACGAGCAATATAAGTATAGAGAGTTGATAGGCTCCCTTATGTACCTGTCTGTTTGTACTCGTCCTGACATCGCATTTACCTGTAGCCAACTGAGTCAGTTTAATAACTGCTTTGGAAAAACGCATTGGTTAGCTGCTAAACGTTTGCTTAGGTATCTGGCTGGCACAATTAATTACGGTTTACATTATGTAAAAAGTGATCAATTGGTATTAAATGCATATACCGACGCCGATTGGGCCAATGATTGTTATGATAGGAAATCATATACAGGGTTTGTAATTAAACTTGGATCTAATGTAATTCATTGGGAATCTAGGAAGCAAAAATCTGTTTCCCTTAGCTCAACAGAAAGCGAATACATGTCAATAGCTGATGTATCCAAAGATCTCTGTTTTATAAAGCAACTTTTAACAGAATTATTACCTGATGTTAAAGTGCATATCATAGTGTATAACGATAACCAGAGTGCTCACAAAATTATTGAAAATAAAGATATTAGTCACAAGAGAACAAAACACATTGATGTGCGCTATCATTTTATTAAGGACTTAGTTCAAAAAGGTTTTATGACTGTTAAATATCTATGTACAGAAAAAATGATTGCAGATGTACTAACTAAGTGTTTGAATTCAAAACAACATTGTATGTTTAGGCATGATTTATGTGTTAGGCCTTGTTAAATATTTGTTATATTGTTTTTCTTAGTAGGTACTGTTGCATTTTGGATACTAAACTAACTGTGATAGGCATGTAATAAGGCTATGATGAATATTTTATTATTTTCTATGAATGCTAATGAGATAGGCATGTAATATTGTGATAAGGAATGATATGTTTGCTATTTATGTTTATTGTTTAATGTTGTGTAATGGTTTAATGGTTTGAAAGTTTGTAATTATAGAGCACAGCTGTTACATATACATGTCAAGTTCTTAAAGTCAAGGGGAAGTATTAAGTTGTGTGCCTTATAATAACTTTTGGTTTGTATACACAGCTTAATGCTCTATAACATTTGTCTATGCAACTGTGTCTATGCCTAGGAGCCACAGACTATGTTCGCCCATTCCGATTTTGCGCTCTCACGGAAATCCATCTATTCTAACCTAAATTAAGTTTGTACTGTCCTCGTGTGTAATTATAAACGTAATTCATATTTTAATCTTATGACAACTGATTATGTACTTTATATATGGTATATAAAGCTGCGTATATCACGAGGACTCGTCTATTTATTTTCTCCGCCTACATATCGCTTCCCTGCACCACAGTTGGTAAGAATCCACGGCATCCTCAGCAGCACCCAGACTCTCAAGGTGCAATATGAGCTTCTCAGTAGAAAGGGGTTGACCGTTGATATAAGGTAGATTATTGAATGTCCCCATGGTGTTCCACAGTGGTTTCTATGGTCATACCTACTGAACTGGATTTGTAATTTGTAAATAAAGTTAATCTACTTCAATGTATAATACATGTTCTTTATTTGTTAATGCCTTAATTGAATCCTTCTACAATTTGTATTTCAGGTAGTAAATACTCCTGTATTGTTTGACCCTCCATTGCTCATCATCATATTCTTTTCAAATGTGGATCCAGAAATTTATTCAGTGGATTTGTGCTAATTATTAAAGGCAGGGGGCAGTGCAAATTTAAATTAAAAAGTAATATTTACTGTTTGTAGGTTATGCAATTGCCTCTAAGGTCTATTCCTGGAGCTCTGTCAAACCATTTGAATGCTTTTGGGTGAAGCTGAGTTTTATTATAATTACAATAAACAAAACACTTCCACCTCTGCCCGGCTCCACCGATACTGTAGTGTAGGTATACCCTCATACCAGGTGTACCCAACCGTTTAGAGTCTGCATTATCAATGGAAGGAAGGCATTGAATAAAGGATAAAACTTACCGATTAACCTCTATTGCATTTACTGCTTGTACCTGAGACTTGTGTTCCAACCGGAGCATCAATTTTGTAACTCAATATGATTTATATATGAGAGGTGCTCTTCTTCTTCCTCGCCTCCTCATGACTGAGGGTCGTGACCATTTGAAGTCGTTATTTTTTGCACTAAAGCCGTCAGCATCCCAATAGAAAAACAGGGGGTCCGATGATCGAAAATCTTGCCTGTATGTGAGGTTATTGCCTTGTAAAGGCCTTCCTTCCCAACGGGAAAGGCCCCTCTTCCACCGGAAGAGAGGATAATTACAGGATTAAACGCACTTACTAAAGTAACATGTTGTTACATTCTCCCATTGCGGGAACAGGGCAGTTTCGATGTTCGAAACATTAGGTGCCTGTATGCGTGTAAAGATATAGTATCTCATAGAGATCTTCTTTTCCAACGGAAAAGGCCCCTCTTCTTTGCAGAAGAGAGGATAAGTGTAACATATTGTTACATCTCCCAAAGGGAGAACAGAAGTTTCGCAATTTGAAACGTTAGCTGTGTCTGCGGTCTTCTAGTAGAGATTTTCATTTTCCTCCTTCTTCGTGTCTTCACTTTCTCTCTCCTTTCACATTCCATACACTTATTCCACGAAAATAAGGCGTAATATAACTTCTTGTTAAAATAGTAGTGTGAAAATTCAAAATGATGATAGACCATCCTTGCATAATCGTATTTTGTCACAATTTACGCCTCCGACGCCAAATATTTGGGTCTTTACTATCGTACTGCCTTTTCGGCATGGTAAAAACACTGTACAGTTGGTATTTACTAGATAATACTTATTTTTAGGGTTCCGTACCTCAAAAGGAAAAAACGGAACCCTTATAGGATCACTTTGTTGTCCGTCTGTCCGTCCGTCCGTCCGTCTGTCAAGACCCTTTTTCTCAGGAACGCGTGGAGGTATGAAGCTGAAATTTATATCAATTACTCAGGTCTACTGTCCCTTGAAGCTGTGAAAAAATCAAACTTCTAAGCCAACGCAATCAAAAGATACAGCCGTTTATGCCGCAAAATTTTCGACACTTGCAAGGGAATCAAAACCTACAGGGTGCTTCCCGTGAACTCAGAATCTTGAAATTTCGTACGAAGCAACGTCTTATAGCATAGATAAAGGAATAATTACGAAAACCATATTTTTTTTTTTTAATACCTAACTTTGCACCTAATTTATATGGGGCGCTATACATACCAGGTGCAAACTTAACTTAACCACTTAGGGATGGAAAGTGTTTGTACGGAACCCTCGGTGCGCGAGTCCGACTCGCACTTGGCCGGTTTTTTATTAAATAAAATAAACGCGGAAAGCGACATATTCTTAGCGCGCTAAGAAAATTATGACATCTATAACTAATGTTGCCAGGTGCTGTGTTTTTTATGTTTGTTTTTAGACTTTAAAATTAGCGACATATATTGCAAGCAAGAAAAGTACTACAAAGTAATTATACCTCGGACTAAGTACGAATATAATAATAAAAATATCTTTCGGAAGTATAGTTTTCTGATATCCTAGTATATTTTGTAATCAACGTAAGTAGTTATCTTGTGGTACCTATATCTCATATTTTCCTTGGATTTCTTCGAAATATTCAATGAATCGTGTCCCGGCGTTCAACTAATTTATATATTATGATTAGAGTCTGGCCATCGAAACGTGATACTGAAAATGAACGCGAAATTTTGAAATTCTAGCTCTATTACCGCCGTACAAACTAGGTCTAAACAGTTTTGGTACTTTTGACATTAATTTTTTCATCGTCAATGACTGATATATCTGCACCATTGCATTGGTATCGGTCATTGCTCATTGGCGATAAAATATGTGCTAGAATTTTTAATTTTGGCGGTAATTTTCAGTATCACGTTTTGATGGCCAGACTATATTCTCTTTGCTAGGATTCTTCCTACATATAAAAAAAATCACTTTATGAAAAAAATCATGCAATTCCCAAATTCCCCAATATACCTACTTCTGATTTTCGAAAGTTGAACCTGGCAATACTGGTTTGTCATTTCAATTTCGTATTTCGTTAGTTCGTTACTACTTTTTCAATTCTATCGCAGTATTCGCATTACGTGTTTGCATTCCTTGGTTTTCTATTTAGGTATAAGGTTATAGGTACTCAAGTAGACTGATCATAGTAATCATGGAAGAAATGGAAGTGTAAGTTTTAATCAGCTGTTAATCTTACCTTAGAATCTTACCTACTTAATTCATCATTCATTATGAACACCAAAAATTACAGTGAAGTGCAACTCCTGCTCTTGTGTAATATTGGAAGTGTAATTTTGAAGTTCGGCACATCTTCTCTATTTAACAATCCTTAATTTTTTTTGCAGAAACTGGAAGGAACAACGGCGAGGTCAGTCAACTTTAAACCTGAAGTTTTTAGTTACATCTAATAGTGTAACAAGTGAGCACAAAACTGAGCCAATTAATGTTCTTAATTTGGCTCTAGTACGTTTCAAATTTAAAGAGAATTCTGATAACAACTATTTGGAATCATACATATCAGTAAAAAAACATGAAAGTACTAAAGATTCCACCATTTGCATTACCATATGTCATGAGGGTTTAAAGAAACGGTGTTCTTGTAATGATTATTGGCTAGAAGATATTAAATTGGGACCTGATGTAGAATATATAAACAAACTTGAATTAAAGGCTGACTCTACATTAATTTACATTGTGGAAGTAAACATAATTGCACATGCCAGAACATCTGAGCTATCTGTATACAGAAAACTTTATGAGGATACAAAACTAATTGATTTCCACTTAACAGCAAAAGATGGCAAAGTGGCTGTACACAAAGCTGTTCTAGGTGTTCATAGCGAGATGTTTCTTGCAATGCTCAATGGGGACTGGAAGGAGACGGCTATGGGTTGCCTCTCTATAGACGGAGTTGTTGTACAAACACTTGAAAATTTGAAGAGATACATGTATTTGAGAACTTTGCCTGATGATTGTCTTCAGCTTCAGCAACTGCTGCTAGTGGCTGTATGCTACCTGGTGGATGACCTCAAAGCTGATTGTATTGCGGAGCTGGTGAGACTTGTGACCCCGGCCGACTTTGATGCTGTTTTTCAATTTGCTTGTCAAAACGATATGCCTGAACTGATAAAGGCAATCACTGATAGTATGATTGATGGCATCAATGAGATGAATGATAAGAAAGCAGATACAAAAGAATAAATAACATTTATTATCTACTTGATAGTATCGAGTCGATACTCATAATGTTATGTAAGAAAAAGTGCATGTTAGTATATTAAGCAAAATAATTTTATTCTAAACTGTTAAAGCTGAATTATTCAAAGTATGTTATCTACTAGAGTTATCTTCTGTTCTAATTCTAAGGAAAACATTAAAATAAAACGATGTACCCACACAAATAGTTTTATTACATGTACCTAAAGATAGATATTTGTATAACAAAATACCTAGTATTTCTCAAAAGTTACACCTAGGAACCTACGAGTTCACATATTAAACTATGAAAAGAAAGTACAATAAGATAATATAATAAAATACATAGATTAAATACTTAGGAACCAAACGGAGCAGGGGCGTTACTGCGAAAACGAAATTCGAAAATTTCGTTGTCAAACGGTATACCCGTCTCTGCCTCTCTAATGTAGAGTGAAAGAGATGGGAATAGGATTCGTTTTTCGGTGTTGCACGAGCCCAGATCCGGGGCGGGCGACAGCGCTTCGTCCTTCCCGCTGACCGGAGTACCGGAGATGAAACTGTAAACTTACATGCTACGTCTATGATAGTAGATACGAACAATCAACAAGTTTACTTAAGTACTTAACCATCTCTTTACAGTATATATTTAAACAGTAATTAAATAATATACGATGATAATACTTGTACATGTATAAATAAATACTATAGTTGAATTTTTCATTCGAGGCGGCAACCCGACATTTACAAGTTTTACTAAAACTAACCTAGGCCGTAAGTGGGATGACTTTCTCAATCTCACTTATTGGCCAAAGCAAGAACTACAACTTTATACAAACCACGGGCGGTAATTCGTAAAGCCCCAGATCGCATATTTATGGCCCACAAACACCTGCGATTTGGGACATTCACGAATTCACCGCCCTAGGACTCTGGTGTCTAATATACTGTTTCAGGTTCTCAATGAATAGGCCTGGTAATGTACCTAATTTAGTAAAGAGTTGACAGGTTGCTTACAGTAGTTACTCGAATTAAAAACTCGACTATAAGGCGCCGCAGTCGACTGTTCCTTAACTCTCTATAATCCTTGCGGGTGTTTGGATCCAAAACTCACTAGTGTATCCGAGCAATCTGGCGGATACTCTCTAGGGCGGATGGTCTTAATAGTATGGAATTTGGCTGTAGTGAAAATAAATTATCCTGATTATCTCACTCAAACCACGACTAAATAAATTATCTCACTCAAACCACGACTAATCGTAGGTACTTACATACAATTTTACAGGCAATACCTAACAAGTAAATGAGCACAATATTTTGAACATGACACTAATTTTAATTACCGAAACAAGAAATAAAAAAGAGGTCGTTTGACTAGGTACCGATTTTAATGTCATCATTTGACAGTATTTTCATAGAAACTCCATGATAACAGATCGCTTTTACCGTATTCCGAGTGGATCCCCATTGGATCCAAAAATCATAAGTATACCGGGATTCATAAGAATAATTGGATCCAATCGAACCGAAGGGACTGCGGCACCCGACGCCACATTCAGTCTTCTCGTTACACTCAGCTCATACAATATCCAGCACTAGAGCACTGCAGATCAATACAACACATTGGTACCTACTGTTAGATATTTAGGTAAGTAGAAAATGTTAACTACGTGTACGTGTTAGAGACTCCAGAGGAGTGCCGACGCAACGCAGCGTCGACTTCTTGCTAGCGTCTCCCGCCCTGAGGCTAGGGTTGCCAGATAGTTGGGATTTAGGCGGGATATTATACGCGCGTACGCCACATAGATATTAGGTCTATTGACACTAATTCTGATTGATCTTCGATCTCATAAAACAGTTGTCTGCACACAATACCATTTTATTTTTGATTAGTACGTCAACATGTCATAAAATAAGTGAAATTCAACAATTTATCTAAGATTTATGTTCTTTTTTATCTATATGAATCATACAAATATTTCACCACTTTATTCTCATCTCGAGATACATTAATAGCTACAGCCTTCACATCGAAAATTTACAAACTGACATGTTGGAATGGATTACCTACGTCTTTTATTTGAGCACGTGTCTTGTGATCTAGCTGACAAAAGGTCATAGAACCTATTCCAATGGTGGGATGGATCCAAATGGTCGAAATAGAACTGAATTAGGATTAGGTACACTAAGAAGTACCTATCGTTTTGATCGGTATTAAATGTACAGGGTTACAGGCACTTTTTAATAACGGCATCGGTATTTCCTCATTCTACACTGTAAAGAATGCAGTTATATGCTAATGCAGGACCATTTATCTCACAATCTTGTGGGGGGTTTGTTTAAGCTCTAGGATGTAAAATAAGTAGGTAGGCAATAATGATACGAAGGCCTGCAGAAGGTCGACGAGACGCGCCCGATAATCGAATGACAACGGACGCGACTAATATAGGCCCATGTATAGGCCGATACAGTAATCACTAGACATCGACACGACACACAGGTATGGTCAACTGTCAGGGCCAGGGCCTCCGCAAACTCGCGCGGTAAATAGTAGGTATGAGCTGCGCTAATGACACGCCCCATTATTTAGTACTAGCAGCAGGGCTGGAGTGACTCAGCGTCACCTGTCTTACTCGCACAGTATTGAAAGGAAGGTGACAGGTCGAGAAAGAGTCGCGTGTCACAGTTGTGCTAAAGGTGCAGGATTGAAGGACGCACGAATCGGACGCCTAGGCCTGATTCGTGCCACCGCGTGAGTTCTAGGAGGCCCTAACCAGGCAGCGCGGTGCGTCCCCCCATACTCTACCAGTGGCAAAGCGTCCATATAGAACCCCATTCCCACGGGCATGCCTAGTTTAGAACGTTTGAGCACATTCTTTATAAATGTTTCTAGCCTCGCGCTGAATCCTTCCAATAATTATATTTAACACCAATAGATATGTTTCTCCACGTAGGTAACAGTAACATTAACACATTTGTATGTATACCTGACATGGAGGGCTATTTTCTAAATCGTATATTGACCCCTAAGAATTTTAGTCCCATACATAAAAATCATCACATACCTAGTTTATCTGACGTTCAAAAGAGATTTAAACGTCTTTCTTTGTCTTGTCTTATTGATAAACTAAATGTAAATAAACCTTTTTTTTATATAAAGCAATCAGAACCAAATCTATATATATAAAACTCAAAGGTGACTGACTGACTGACTGACATAGTGATCTATCAACGCACAGCCCAAACCACTGGATGGATCGGGCTGAAATTTGGCATGCAGGTAGATGTTATGACGTAGGCATCCGCTAAGAAAGGATTTTTCAAAACTCACCCCCTAAAGGGGTGAAATGGGGTTCCAAAGTTTGTATGGGGAAACAAGATTAGTTAGACTATTTTATTGGAAACTTCACAGGAGTATTCCTAACGATAAATGAGTAAACACGTGTTTCAGGTTTTTTGAAAATTCAACCCCTAAAAGGGAGAAATGTGGTGACAAAGTCTGAAAATCCATTGGTAATGCTTTTATGGTTTATCGGGTCGCTGATTACGAAAACCGCAACGATTTTTAAATCAAACGTGGCGGACGTGAATTAACATCTTCCCTGTTGGGGTGAAATGGGGTTGAAATGTCTAAATACTAAACCAAACCGAACCAGCGTTCTATAGAGTCTATATTTGGAACCTACGTGTCCTTATAAAGTCTAGGGGTGCAATAAAAAAAGCATTTGTCAAAAGTCACCCCCCAAAGGGGTGAAATGGGGGTCGTAAGTTTGTATGGGGAAAAAAGATTAGTTAGACTATTTTATTGAAAACTTCCAATGAGTATTTCTAACGATAAATGAGTAAGCACGTGTTTCATGTTTTTTGAGAATTCAACCCCTAAAGGAGGAGAATATGGTGACAAAGTCTGAAAATCAACAAGGGTAATGTTTCTATGGTTAATCGGGTCGCTGATTACCAAAACAACAACGATTTTAAAAACAAACGTGGTGGACGTGAAATACCGTCTCACCTGTTGGGGTGCGATGGGGTTGAAATAGTTAAATATGAGTATGGGTGTATTTTTAAGGTTTGATGGGACGTTAATAATGAAAATGCCACCGATTTTGAAATTTTATTTGTGGTCATGAAAATTCTTGAAAGCATTTGCGCCAAATTACAATTTAATCGGTCCAGTAGTTTTGCAGCAAATCGGTTGTAACAGACGGACTGACAGACAGCTACACGTGATCCTATGAGGAGGTTCTGTTTTTGCTTTTGAGGTATGGATAGAGACCCGCGTTATCCTAATAGATTAAAAAAATTGTATTTGGTGGCATCTCGATCGTCGTCAATCGGTACCTATAGGCGGGCGGCGCGTTGGGACGGGAGGAGTAATGATCGGGAAACTTCCTGCATCCGTAATAAATACATTCAAGCTTTTCAATAATGAAATAATGAACTTTATTCTGCAAGTAGGCCACAAGGGCACTTTTACATGTCTGAGTCTACCGGCATTTCACAAGAGGAGACCACTGTTGAGAAGAAACGCCGAAAGAAACTCAACAGTCAGTCATTTTTTCATAAAGGATAAATACAATAATTATGTTAAGTCATTTCAGAATTCTGAATTACGTTTATCTGGCTCAGAATAATACATTTTTCATTCATCAAAGAAGCGTAGTGTACATGACGTAACTTAGAACATGGCTTAGAATCATTAAACCAATCTCGAATATCCCAAGTCGATAAGCGGAGGCTCGGGACATTATAAAAGCTTTATACAAATAAAATGCACACATATCCCGGTGTCTTAGCTTCACTTCGAGTTATGAAATTTTGAAGTGAACTTTATTTGGTACAGTAAAAGCTGAGATCGCTTGATTTGAGTGCTTGAGTTTTCGGTTTGATTTGATAAAGTGGAGTTTTGATAAAATAAAAAGTATTTCCCAGTAATATTAGAAAGTCTGTGTATGTTTTGTTACTTCTTCACGCTTAAAACGGCTGGACGGATATGCATGAGGGAAATGCAGATTGCAGATTATACCCTAACTTAACAAATAGCCTACTTTTAATTCCGAAAAAAAAGAGCATTGTTCCCGTAGGATGATGTATATTATAATTATAGGCACGCGAGCGAAGCCGCGGGTTAATGCTAGTTTTTAGGATATAACTTTAATTTTACTGAGAAAATAAGTAGTGCAAGTCGATTGCATTTTATGCACAAAACGTTCGATGCACACAAAAAATCCGACTAGAAAAAAGTTAAAGTACATAAGCATTTTGAAATTAGACTTAGACATTTACGAGTTCACTATAGAACAACGAATGAAATCAACTGTATATTGTTTGTTACCTACATTTAATAGTCTGTATTGCGAAGTAAAGACAACGTTTATTGATAGACGGGACAGGGGACAGGACGCGCACGGGGCTCCAGGCGCTCACTTGATGGAGCACGCGAATTGAGCGCGCAGCCGCCGCAGCGACTCCGAGGACTGCTCGCTCTGGAACCGATACACGAACAAACTTAATGGCAATCGAAACTAACCGACCCAGTGGCATAGCTATCGGAGGCAGGGCCGTATTTACCCCTAGGCCCACGTGGCCTAGGGACCCAGCCATCAGTCTAGGGGCCCAGTCCCAAACGCAGGACTTGCACCATAACAATGTTCTAATTAAAGGGCCCCTCCCCTATAATTAGAACATTTTTATGGTGCAAGTCCCCCAAATGCCAAGTGCCTAGGGACCCTGGCCCTCTAAGTCCGGCCCTGATCGGAGGATATTGCATTTGCACTGGGGCTCTCGAGGTTAAGTAGTGAGGGTGCCTAGGCGCCTGTCCATCAAACTTCGGACCGGCATAAAGGCCGGTTCACACGTATTAAGTTGTCAAGTAATTAACTAAATTTTAACTTAATTTTTAGCGACTTAAAGCGTGTAAACAATTAATTTAGTTATAAGTTACAAGTTAAAATTTAGCGTGCAAGTAAACAAGTAGATTAAAATTTTGTCTATTTTTCGGTTAAGTGGGTGGGCCTGAATTATGACTTGACATGTTTGGACAGACACAATTTAGTTAAATATTACTTAAGTGTATAAGTCTGGCGGAGCAGTCGCATTCGAAGTTCGTATTTCGTAAGCGTTTGAAGAACTTTTTTGAAATCAAAATGTCGAAGTGGTCGGAAGACACTACAGTAAAGTTTATTGAAGAATACATGTAGCGCGATTGTCTGTGGAATAAAAGAAGCCTTAATTATAGGAATAAGCAAGCGAAACAACAAGGGACTGCCGATATAGTGTTGGCCATGGCGATACCTAATTTTGGTGTCAAGGAAGCCGAATCGAAGATCAAAAGTGTCCGATCATCATCTCGGGCTAACTTATGAGCTTAACTGATTAGAACGTATAAACGCTTGCTTAAAATTAAGTCGCTTAAAATTTAGTTAAAATTTAGTTAATTACTTGACAACTTAATACGTGTGAACCGGCCTTTAGACCCAATATTTACTATTGCACCCGGACCATTACTTGGTTAGCTACGCCACTGCTCCGACGAATTAAATAGTTGTCATTATATTTAGTTTAGATTATAGAACGGTTATTGACATCGCTGGAGTACTGCTCTTTTTTGTTCTGGTCCATTCTGTGGGTCAGTAAAGCGGGGTTAGCGGCAACTGACATAATGGCATCTGGGGCATGGTATAGGTAGTTTTTCAGTGACGTGAATTGTCGTATTTTGGCGCTGAGCTCACGCACGATTAACCGTGCACGAGCGATCGTTTGATGGGAATACTGCACTAGAGTACAGACATATTATTGGACCGGCCGACGGAGCGACGGGAGGAACCGTTCTGTAATCAAATATGACTGATGCAAACGATAAGTTGTTAAGTCATAACTTATGACCCGTAAGTAAAGGTTTTGGAACTGTGATACAAACACACAGGTACGAACCGTTAAACCATTCATAATCGTTACTATAGTAAACTACACGGTGCAGTTTACTTAAGTCTATACCCTACTTATAAAATTCGAGACTGCAACTAACTATTATTCTACTGACTCTATAAAAAATATAGCATCAATACGCAGTTCCAAAAGTCTGTAAGTAAGTAGGCTCCTATAAATAGCTATTATAAAGACCTGAGAATTAAAATCACTCGTATCCACACAAAGTTAAGAGTTCTGACTACGTTAACGACTGACTACGTAGTCTGGTTCAAAAATAGTCTACTTCTCATGGATAATGACACCTGACCCTGTCTGAATCTGAGGGTTGAGTATACAGATTCGTAGCAAATAAAAAATCTTTCAGCAGTGTATATGGGCATGCCATGAGAAGCCATCGAATGAAGGATTTCGGCATTTGCTACCCAGAAACAAAACTCTTTACTCCATCATCGGAGTTGGTGGAACTGGCATTTAAGGGGGTGGGCAACATATATCTCATTGGGTTGAAGTACTTAAATCCTAAAGGATCTCTAGCAAAGGCCTTTAACTTTGACTAGGAATCGCATATCAAGCCGTGTACATTTGGATGAGTTCAGCCCTCAGGTGCTAAATCGTCACTACTTTGAAAATGGTTGTATCTGCGACTGTCTATTGAAAAAAGGTATTAAAGTGTATAATTATATACGGCCACGATCTCCGTGACAAGCGTTTAGCGACGAGCGGTGGTCACAGGTGGAAGTGAGAATTAATATACGCTCCGATCTTTTACTCCTTCTGTGACCACCGGTCACCGCTGCTTCTGCCGCCCATATCATGACCGTGCTGTTAAAGCTAACGTTTTAAGTGAGAGCAAATGAGTTTTTTGTTTTTCAAGGGAGTGACGGCATAGTCTACGTGTTCAGTGTGTGTCGGCTCGTGTACTTAGCGTGCGGGGCGTGCGGTACTGACCTGCAGCGTGAGGGGGCGCGCGCGCAGCGGCGACCGTGGCGCGGCCGCCTGGTTGTTCTCCGCGTCGCAGCCTGCGCACAACACGCGTCACACTCACAACTCACAAGACACAGCCTCTCTACTACGCGCACTAAGCTAGGCATGTGGCAACTAATGTATGTTGCTCTAGACCAGGAGTTCCCAATATTATACACCGCGACTTTATTTTCCCCAGCTTTACACACCCGCTGACATCAGGCGACATACGTATAACATTACGTCCTTCTAATACTTATATCGTGCGATGAAGTACAGCATACGTTTCACGCCCGGTGAAAGGATTGTAATAGATCATTGTAAACATGTTATTCTTCGTAGCCACTAAGTACTAGCTGCTGAAGGGCTAATCCGATGTCCAAAATTCGACCGTCGTGCCGTCCCGCTCACCCAAATATACTTTGACAGGATATGGAGAGGGATGGCACTATATACGACGGTCGAATTTCCGACATCGGAGTAGCCTTCTGATTACCGTTTGGGGCATCGCGTGGGGAAACATATAGTTTGGTAACTCCTGCTCTAAACCAAGGTTGTCCAAACTACGGCTCTCGAGAGAAGTGAAATTAAACGTGGTCCTGGGTACGTTTTCACAAATCTAAGCTCACTTTTGGACATCTAAGAGTATGACTGTTTTTTGTAGAGAAACTAACGTTCTATACAAGAACAACATTTACTACGAGCATAGTTCAAAAAATAGGGTAAGTAGAATCGACTACCTTGTCTAATTATGCAAGTATCAAAAGTTCAAAAATATCACTCTGAGCTTCTAGGTCAATGTCGGAAATCTGTGCGCAGATCCTCATAAGACAGCATTTGAACTACAACCCGGATGTATTTTACAGATGTATTTAGCAGTTCGAGTTCAACTAAATCAGTTACCGCCACTTTGCACCTGATGTTGCAGTTCAAATGCTTTCCATCTGTATCGGCCCTAAGCAATTACTTAATGTATGGCATATAGGTACGCAATCATGTAATACAGTTACATATTACAGTTTTCTGTGGATAAAAGTACCTACGTGATTAGCAGTGTTTGGCACTCAAAGTATAAGGGTAAGCATTCTTACTCTTTTACGAATTCTAAGCACGCTCATGCAGATTGTGCTGAAAAAACTAATGAAATTAATTATTTTCTTAGCAAGGTATTCTTAGATAATATAAAGGAATATAAACATGTCGAAAAACCGCCGTAGAAACGCTAAAGATTAACCTTCGTACGACGTGTGTGTATAGTGTAGTGTACTCACAGGTGAGCGGCGGCGTCGTGTGCGCAGGCGCCGGGTTCCCGTTGTCGTCGCGCGCGCCCGAGCCCGAGCTGTCCCACGTGCCTGACGCCGAGGCGCCTGCAACACCACAGTGTTCGTTGTAAACCTACCAGCAAACCTACTACCTGACCCTAATAAAAAAACGATCTTGTCAATAAGGTCCCAATTTTACAAGTACAACATTATGACGTCCCTTCTCTGGATGGGTCGGCGGGAGACAACAATTTCTACGGCCGCCTCTGTCCTATCCTTTTCACATTATGAAGCCCTGGTACTTACTGTCTGTGCGATCCGTACGATCTGTGCGGTCGGTGCGGCGGCTGAGCGACAGGCTGGGCGAAGAGCGAGCAGGTGCGTCTGACGAGTCCAGCTCTAACGAGGATTGCGAGGACACGGAACCCAGCCCGGGCTCAGGGTCGGCGCTACTCGCAGCGCTGCCGGGCCGCGCCTCTCCTTCCGAGTCCGAACAGGATAGGGAGTCTGTCTCCTGCTCCATCACCTCCTGTATAAGCAAGGGATTAATTAAATTCCGATTGAAGAGTCCCGGTTTTCTGGCCTCTGGCATAAATGACAATATTTTGAAGATATACTTTCAAGCTTGATGAAATGACTGTTCCGTTCCGGTTAACGTATCCGATCAGGAAAATGAAAAGTATACTTAAATATGAGATGAAATTAGATGATAGAGTTCCTCATTTATATTTTCCGAACGAGGAGACTCACAATCAGCAATGTAAATACGTACTTACCTATTCTATAATGTGATTATGCGAGGCATTGCACGATGCCGAAGACCGCAGTAAGTGGAAGGCGATCGTCCACAAAATAATTCGTGGAGTTCACGACCCTCAGCAATGAGGAACACGACACAAGGAGGAGGAGGATAATGTGTAGTTACATACGTGTGGAAAAAGCCCCGGTGGTTGGCCCGTGGGTGACGGTTCGCCTGAGTTACCCCCGCTTGAGGCAGCCGCTGTAACCAATACATACACATATTTATCAGAGCTAATCTAACAATACCGACTGGTTTTGGTAATGAACTTCTGCACCTCTAGCACAACTGTGACACGTGACTCTTCCTCGCGTTAGAAATATTACCTATCTATTTCTTTGCAGTTCTGTGAGAGAGTGACGGGTGATGCTGTGTCGCGCGACAAGAGTCGTGAAGCTTTATTGTGCTAGACGGGCTGGTGCATCCTAAGTATAGTTTACCCAGGTCTGGGGAGCGCGGGGCGCGGCGCGAGTCTCGGTGTTTTGGCGAACGTGTCTGCGGTGCGGGTGAGCGCGTCTCGCGGGGACTCTGCTGCGCCAGCTTCTGTTGCAGGAGCGGGTAGAAGCCCCGCGCGGTGGCATTGCGCGGCTCGTACTGCAGGATCAGCCGGCAGTACTTCAGCGCCTCGGCGTACTGCCGCCGCATGATCGCCGACAAAAACTGCAAGTGAATGATGACACGTTATGGGCTTATTCGAGATAACCACAGTGTCTAATCGAAACTTTATAAGTAGACTAAACTAATTTTGATTGACTTGGCGTTATGCAATTTAGGCCTATTTTCTTGATAAAAAGTAGAATTTGACGGAATTTACTCACCTCGGCGAGAAACTCGCTCGGCGCTGAATGCGAGTCGTTCCCATCCGAGCAATCCTCGGGGCTGGCGGAGTGTCGCTGCGTCGCGTCCATGCTAACGGGGTAGTTATTAGGAACGAGTGGGAAAGGAATCGGGCGGCCCCCTATGGGCGACCTGTCCAGCGAGATGTCGCGCTCTCGGAAGTGGTGGCTGATGGGCCGGTAGCGACGCGACTGCCGCCGGCGCTTGGGGTTGCCGTCGCCTGCCGCGGGCAGCTTTATAACGAGCCGCGGAGACGCGAGTGCCGTGTTACTCCGGTGCCGACGATCGATTTGTGTCACCGGCTTCCTTGTGGCTGCGCGTTTATCTCGTTTTCTTTCCAGCAGGGCCGGAAATGACGAACGCCGCTGTTGGACCTTCGACGGCAGGTTCTCGTTAAGGAGTAAAGCGGCCCGTGAGGCGGTTTCTAAGGACCGCGCGGGCTGAGGTCGCCAGGTTGTCCGCGGGTACGGGGGCGGACGCGGCGCGGGCGGTGGGCGTCGAGGCGCGGGCCGGTACAGACGAGAATTGGGCACGGGACGACAGAACACCCGCTTCTTGGGTCGACCGCGGTAGCCGCTGGGTTTGCACTTCTGCTTAACTTGGACTGGTTTCTGTGGGCCCGGGTACCTGTAGATTTTATATTTATTTTAATTTCTGGAGTCTGTCCTGCAGGAAGAGGAGAGGAGTCCTCTCCTGATCCGATAAAGAAGAACGCGAAATCAGATAGTAAAGATCTTGAGCAATCTACACGTAGTACACAAAGGAGCAGGGTCCATTCCAGGAATTGGGGCGGACAGAGAACTCACAGACGGGGGTTGGGCGTATAGGCGCGAGGAACCCGCGTCCTGGTTCGCTTCGGGCCGTAGGTGCCACGGAGCCCGCACGGCGCCCCGAGGTCGATCACGTCTTCTTTTTCTTGCTCGTCCTTCACGGTCAGGCGCCACCTGTACATATAAATAAACCATTACTTAATCCCTGTTTTTGATAACCGCTCTTGTCATGTATTGCATCAGAAAGTGGGTGGTTGGCAAGAACTTAAGCTGTTTTCGAAATACGTAGGAGTAAGAGAACTTGTTAATACTATCTATTCCATACCTACACTAAAAAGTAGCTGCATTGTAAAACTATCTGACTACTGATCTGTCGCGTGACACAGGGTATTGATCGGAAGGGGACATATCTACGATACAATTTGTCGCGCGACAAAGACTCTTGGACCGGACTACGACTAGAGATGCCGGTAAAGGTCGGGCGACACTTGTAGCGATCGCAGCGCCGCATCGACCGAGACGGACGGACGGCGGCGGCGGGCGCGCTGCCAGACGCGGCCCTCTGCCATTACATGCAATATTTTATTCTCGGCTGACTTTTATGTGCAACTTTTCTTTATACATATACTCCTCTGCACCAATTTGCTATCGTATTAATGTACTGCAATTTTATTATAAGACACTTGAGTACCTTAATGTATAAATTATGTAGCCACCATCATGGAGTTCATTTAAGGTGTTCCATAATTATTAATGTAAGTATATGCTAGTTTATGGACGAATTAAAAAGCTAATCGAATATAAAACCGCCTTAAAACTGATTCGCATTTGGGTTAAATATGTATCTAATACCTATGATAGGAGACCGTCATCAGTGCCGTATTTTTATTTACCCTTAGGCCCACAAGGCCCGGGCCTAGGGGCCCCGCCAGTCTAGGGGCCCCAGTCCCAGAAGCAAGACTTGCACCATACTTATATTTCCTTATATATCACTTAAATACTACTACCTACTATTTAATTTGCTGAAAACCGTTTCGAGATAAGGGAGGGAGCCCCAAATGTCAAGTGCAAGGGCTATGGCCCTTTAAGTCTGGGCCTGGCCGTCATACAAATACGGCAGAGACCACAAAATACTTAGATACATTCTGAAAAACTGTGATGGAAAGCTGCGTCGTCCGTAGTATACTTAAACACGTAAGACAGTGGTTTGTCTTCCAAACCAAATATCAACGAAGCCGAAATCGAGATCTATTATTTTATATCACTTCGCACGTTTTGTGAATGCAATAGCTGACCCAAACAATAGGGTGAAAACTGAAGCAATCAGTCCCCTTCCTATATCTATGCTACATCTAGCCAAACCTCAATGCGGCCGCCTCTCGCCAGACTCTCCAGAGTTCAGGCAACTCGCAACAAGTTCGCCGCGGCCAAACGACCTACATAACTTATACTGATTTTCACATTGCGCCCACTCGGGCTTTAGAGGGAGCAATCAGACAGGTTTGTCAGTCAAATGAACTAGTTAACCCTGTGTTTTAGCTTCCAGGCTCCAATTAGAGAGTAGATATAGGCTCTGAAAATATCTATGGAAAATTACGGAAAATAATAGAGATTAAACAACGGCAGATAGATAACGTCGTACGTCGTACTGATAACGTGAAATATAGGTCGTATATATAAAAAGAAATAATTAAATTACATTTCGTGTCAGGAAATTAGGTACCATGAATATGGAAATTTCCAGTTAGTTCGTGAACAAATTACAGTGACTGGGTTAATATACGGCTCAAGCTGAGCACTACGGGTAGGCCTAGCCTAGGCAGGTAGGCACGCTACGTCCAATCGGTACCTTTTACGGCAAAATGGGCCGCGGACACGCGCTTTCTATTGGGTAATATATACCGTTATCGTATAGTGGTGGAAATAAATCTAGAGACTGAATAAGCTGGTTCGGTCTGAAAGTATCTAGAATTATTTTTGGTAGAAACTAGAGTTAGTTCCAGAGAAAAGTACATAATTCTATGACAACATCCACCTTCGGTGATTTTATAATAATAAATATATAAATAAATATCGTGGGACAATCATACACAAATCGACCTAAGTAGAATCGACTATAATAGTGGCAAAAGTCGACAACCTAGTAATTATATTAATATAAAAAGTGGAATGATCTCCCTGGCGAGGTTTTCCCCGGGGGCTACAGCATGCGGTTCTTCAAGAGGGGAGTAAATAGGTTCGGGTCGGCAACGAGCGTGTGATGCTCCTGACGTCGTCGCAAGCGTCCATAGGCGGCAGTAACTGCAGCTTAACATCTGACGGGCCGCATGCATGTTTTCCACCGTCGTAGTTAAATTAAAAAAATTGATTAGTACGTACAGGTCGTTTCGGTTAGGCCTGTGCGCTAGGTCGGGGAAGACTTGGCCTGGAGGAGACGGACGGACGCTCCGGACAGGGGGGCCCAACGACGAGTGCGTCGGCCTACTGGAACAACAAACGTTTACATGTGAATGTGACTACACTAGCGACATCTGGGTCAAATTCAGAAGCGCCTCCACAACCGCTACTCACCTACCGCTACTACCTCAGTTTTCGTCACGATATCAGTCTGAATTTCGTACGAAACTGCATGAGATAGGTTGAAACGCTTCTGATTTTCACTCATCTACTGTTAATTAGCAGGAAGGAGAATTTCTGTCAATCGAACTTTTGTGAGTCGTATTTGTGATATTCAGGCCAATTCAAAGAATGTAGTAACCCAAAACATTTTCAGGTGCCGAGGCCAAAGAGTGAGTAACCAAAAACATTTTTAGATAACGTCACGTATCTCCAATTATGCTCCACTGGTGTACATTATACAATAGGTACTATAATACACAAGTTACGTAAAAACTAGGTACTACAACTATTTTCTTCAAATACTTATCCCCGCAATTGATCAAAGGTTAACTGGAGATATCACTGACAGAGATAAGTTCGCCTTTATGAATGTAGGCATAACCTGTTGTAGTGTACAATAAAGTGTTCGCATACATACACACATACTAGTAAACAATTGGGCAAGTGCGAGTCCGACTCGCGCATGAAGGGTTCCGTACCATAATCTATGACAAGTTTGTTGTATGGGAGCCCCCCTTAAATATTTATTTTATTTTATTTTTAGTATTTGTTGTTATAGCGGCAATAGAAATACATCATCTGTGAAAATTTCAACTGTCTAGCTATCACCGTTCTTGAGATACAGCCTGGTGACAGACGGACGGACGGACGGACGGACGGACAGCGAAGTCTCAGTAATAGGGTCCCGTTTTTACCCTTTGGGTACGGAACCCTAAAAAGGGTGGTTAAGAAGTGACCTAGTGTTTCCACAGCCCCACCCAGATAACGTTGATAAGCCAGTGAAAGTACATTACGGCCTGTAGTGGCGTGCTGTGCCGCCATTAAGGGTAGCGGGTAGCCGGAACTGCAGCACCGCCCTCGTGAGGAAACCATGTCTTTGGTGGCACTGCTTAGTCCAATCAATCAAGACGGTGGTTATGAAAAAATATTCACCCGTGTGTGAAAGCACAGATTATATAATACTATACTGTGAAAGTGATAAGTGGTCGAGAACGTCGTTGCCATATTCTGTTATTTTACGAGATTTATAAGGGAATGCGTATCTTAAGAAAATTCTTACTGTTTATTTCGGAAGTATGACAATGGTATAATTAGAAAACTAACACACACCTTATCCAACAGGCATCATAGACCTAATTGTTTAGGTACTCGTTACTTATTGTTTAATATTTCGTTGCATTCCCGTAGACACAATAACGCATACGCACAGATAATGAATAACGCATCACAGATCGTGTTCGAAAAAAAAAGTACCTTATTGATTAGGGTAGTACAGCGTCGACGTTGCATGTCAGTTTATTTCACCCGAGTCACACAAAACACTCATAATTTCAACCAAACCAATTTAAAGTTCAGTAGGTGAACCTAGGCGATAACGATTTTATTACGTGCATTGCAGAAGGGTTACTCCTGCTTTCGATATTGGACAATCGGAATAGTGCCGGCCCTCTCAGTCTCAATCTCTTGACAAACAACATTTTGCGTGAGCGACCCCGTGCCCCGGCGACGGTAGCGGTCACGGTATTGGCCTTTTACGGACTGTTGGTTCCACTAATAAGTCCAGTAGGATTTTCATTACTCGTGGAGCCATTTACGTAGTGGAATCAACAATATTAGTTGCATGTAAAGTAAAGATGGGTCGACTATGGATTCTGGACTACCCGACAACCCGTTAAAAATTTGCCGATTAGTCGGCAATGCCGATTAGTCGGCAATGCCGATCATGCTTCAAACAGAAAAAAAACTCTGTTTTTTACAGCAATTATCAAAAGGGTTGGAGCAGGGTTACAATTACAAATTAAATGTAGATCGGTTATTTATAGCTATTAATACAGGAAGACCGAGTTTATTAACAATTTAAAAAAATGTGAAGAGAATCTAATTATAGAGAATAGTTCTATAAAGGTTTTCAAAGAAACTAAATGGGTTTATATAAATTTAAAGCAACAAACTGACGGTAATACCAGATCTATAGACCTTTTGATTGAAAATATCAATTTGGCTTATATAATACCTATATAATGCCTAATGGTAATAATATTTTCTCAAACATGCAATGAAATATCGTCGTAACGTTCGTTAGAACAGGCTTCGAAGTGTCAAGTTTCGGGCGGAACAATTCGAGAGAACTGTAAAGGAATTTCATACAAAATTGAAGGCCTAAGCCGGGAAGTAATTTGTTTTTAATTTTAATGTAAACATGGCGTCTGTGTGTATGAACAGCTGATATTATTTTTTTCTAGTAGCTTCCCATTCAGCCATCGGACCAACAATATCCGTGTTAATGCCTAGTACACACGAACTGAAAATACCGTCTATACGTAAGTCACCAGGGACCATAGACAATGAGGGATTGGAGGGAAAATTAAAAATACTTTTTTTAAACATGGCGTCTGTGTTCATGAACTGGCTGAACAGCTGAATTATGTTTTTTTGAGTGGTGTATTTTTTATTTAATTGCATATGTTTGAGAAAAGCACTATACATGCCTTAGCCGTGAAAATGGCTTGCCGGCTTCGTATCACTAGACCGTCGGCCGTCTATACCTACTCAGCCGGCAAGCCCTTATTTCCCGGCGTCTGCAGTAATGTACTATTCATTTCATATGTTCTCATTTTCCAGAAGTTAATAAAGTGCCGACATTTTTGCCGACTAGCTGCCGGCTAATCGGCCGACGAGATCATGCCGAATAGTCGGCTTTCCTGACTAGTCGGCCCATCTCTAGTTCATGGCAGTATTATTTTGGACAAGTGACCCCACTGGCCATAGACGTCGTCAGAGGTACGAAGAATATCCGGCAAAGATTAGGCCAATATGTTATGTTATGTAGCTGAAAAGTTTAAGCAACTCAACTCAACGGAACCGGTAAGTTTCAGGTATCTAGGGCAGGTTCTAGATATTACGGTACAGAAAAGCGAAGGGCCGGGAAACTGCCGTCATTAACGTTTCCCATTTAGGTACCGGGGCGGCGAACAAATTATCCGCGGGATCGAAGTATAACTTGCTCTGTTTATTTTAACCGGAATGGGAATTGACACGATATTGAGTCCTTAGTAAATTTCTTCAGCAGGTCAAGCATAAATGACTGCGACTATAATCATCATCATCATCCATGGGGCTCTACATCCCTAGGTGAGCCTGGGCCTGGTCGAGTATCTTCCTTCATTCCAGTCTATTATGTGACTTTTCTCTTCAGCCACTAAACGCCTATAGTTTTAAGGGCTTTTTCGACGCCGACTATAAATCTTAACCAAATAAATATGGAGGGACAATCACAAGGTACTTTGTTGCATGATATACCTATCATTTAGCCGTCTAATACCTTGCACTATAACTACTGGATATAATAAACATTATGGGTTGGTATCTATCTACTATATTGCTGTGCGAAAAACAACAATCGCGTTGTTAGTTGTACAAGTATTGTCAAATCGGTTAGCTCATTCGTAAGCAGTTATTTAGCTCTATTACTCCCCAATCCCCATGCATCACTAAGTAAAGTAAACTAAACGTGTCCCGGATACTACGGAACGGAGAGCGAAGAGCCTGGAAGTGCCATTACACACTACGTTTCCCATTACCGGGACCAAACAAATTATTATACCATCACTAAAGTACAGTAACTGTCATAGATACAGGTAAGTAAACCTGTGCCAGATATTACGGAGAGCGAAGGGCCTGGAAACTGCTTTTAGCCCCGTTTGCCAATCAGGAGCGAACAAATGACTATACGATCACTAAGTACAGTCGCCATCAGATATATCCCTAAAGCGTTCATAAATATCTGAACATATACTGTAACGTCCAGTCATTAAGAGTCGTTTTCAGATATTTATGAACGCCTTATAGTTATATGCTGCGATATATCTGATGGCGACTGTACAGTAACCGTCATAGATACAAAGTAAGTAAACGTGTGCCAGATATGACGGAGCTCGAAGGGCCTGGAAACTGCCATTAGCCACGTTTCTCATTACCAGGAACAAATTAATCTAAGAGGTCGAACCGGTATCGGTGTGTTTATTTTACGCGACTGAGACCAGAGCACGCGATATTACTTGGTTTCACAGAGGTTTCTGAGCTTGAGTTGAGTTTAGAGACAACTAGCGACCAGATTTCCCATTAAGAACGCATGAAACGCATCACACTTTATTCCAAGAATGGCCGCGTCAAGAAACCCCGATAGTCTGGGCCGATTAGAGGTAGGTTTCACAGATCAAAGTTTGAAGAAATGGGATTTTCCAGATTAACATATCTATTATCTTAGGACTGCATAACATACGAAGGATGCGAGGCAATGTTTATTTGTACCCGCGATTAAAACCCATTACTTCAGGAGCACGCACTGCAGCGTGGTTGCTTTTATACTCATTAAGAATGGCTGCGACTTTGCCTACGTCTGGTTATGTGGTATGTGTATGCCCGTTACTGTATGTATTCCGGAAGGCAGGGGTGACATTTGTTTATTTGCAACCGCGATTACCAACCCCAAGGCTGCAGCAGCACGCGATGCACTCATCAACAGCAGAAAGTGACATTGTTTTATACTATATAGTCAAGAATCGCTATGACTTTGCAGTGTTGTACGCGAAATTAGCAGGTCCTAAGTTAATTAATTATACTGGTGGTCTTTACTTGCCCAGTAGCGTAATGTGTCCAATCTAAACGTTATCGAAGTCACATCACGGATAGGTACTATCAGTAGATATCTATTCGCTACAGTTTCAGCACTAATTTCACGCGAGGCCTAAACTATGCTAAACCGTAGGTAACCTCTTTTTCATGATAAATCAAGGTGCATGGGCTAGTATGAACACTTCAATTATTTCCCAAGAGCGAGCGGTATCTGGAAGCTACGATTGAATCCCGCCTGCCCCTTGTGGCTTAAAGCCAGCTTTATTTCTTTACTTTTGATTCAGGTACTTAATATGCAACCCGCTCAAAAATGCAATTATGAATTCTTACACAAAAGTGAGCCGAGCGAGGTAGTGTGAGAGTTATGAAGTTATGAATATTCACGGGCTACATCGCATCAAGCTGAAGCCGCCTCCCCCGAGGCTCAGCGCTTTTTATTACTGACAAAATAACTCAAATGTATCCAACAGCTGACAGCCGCCGAGCTCTCAGTGGACTCAGGTTTGAGAGCAACTGACAATTTCCCCGTGAGACCGCCCTTACTGATTACCCTTTTAGTAACATCAAACAGGTATCCATAAAATAAAAATAGTCTGGTAAAATTTTGAGAATGAATACGCTCATCGCGACAGTTGCGATATTTAAATGTATATGGCGATCGTGAACTTTTTGATCGGTTGGACACTCGTATCGCATCCGGAATGGTCGGCTGGGCACAGGCACAGGTAAGGTATAAAGTATAACAAACGCTCGGTATCGGTAGGTAACTTGATGTTTTTCATTTTATATATCAGACAGACGCGTCAATGCCGCCTTATAATACAGAGTTATTGCTCATAAAAATATCCAATAGACCGATCTGCGATAGGGACTTCGTTGATGGCGGAATGCCGGATGCTGCTCGCAGGCGACAGGCGAGGTGGAAATGGCTTTGCCGTCACGTGCGACCTCGTTAGCAGACTGTCGAGAACCTCATATCGTGAGGATTTCCCTTGTTTTATCACTTCAATCATCAATGAAAGACAAACGTAACGAGATTTACTTAGGGATTATTTATTTTAACTAAAAAGCGTTGAATGAAAGAAGCGTCCTAAAATAAAACTAAGTACAACAATTATGGACTTTCCGATAGAATTATAGGCAGTTGTTGAATACTTCTATATACTCTAAAATTGCCAATCGCCAAGTTGGTATAATAGAAATTCCTAAACTGAATAAACCTGTGTCCCTAGTAAGATGCGCAATCTCATTGTGAATCACAAGCGATTCCAGAGTTCAATGTCCAGTTCAGAGTCCCAAATCTAGATTCGATTGAATTCTGGGTGCTATAGGAGAACTCAATTGTTTATTTTCTGCTTCTCACAGTTGTCTATAGCTACACTATTACGAATCACGATGAACCAACACTTGAAAGTTGAGTCCAATATGGCATAATCTAGCTGCTTACTGAAAACATACAAACAGTGATCTTTATTTAGAAATTTTCGTCCAGAAATCACAAACGAGCGAGAAATATCATCAATAATTTCTCATCCAAAACTCTGCCCTTACTTAAGTAGTATTAGATATGAGCCCTACTCCGCGCCTCGCCGGAGGGACTTCAACTTCAATCCCATTCCAGCCCGCTATATAGGTAGGTACTAAGTACTTCGTGTTGCGCGGTGTGCGCGGAATCTGATTTATAGCGCGAATTGAGTTCGCAGCGTCATCAAAATGTGAAAATTGAATAAGCCTACTTTATTGCCGCGCCGCTGTCAGAAACGAGAGAAAATGTGAAAATGGCAATTTTACGATTATTTATTTAAAGGGGAAACCGTAACTTTTTTATTGGACTGCTGCTATCTCACTGGTCTCTTCCAGATTCCGACTAAGTAATTTCCATGCCCAGCTGCTTATTATTATGGTCAGTCGCTCATAAAATTATTACAATTTCGCTTGGCTGATCATTTTCGCCTAGGCTTGCCTGGTCATTTACTTACTTAGGTACTCGTAATAAAAGTTTATCAAAGTTGAATTCAATGATTCCCGACTTGAATACAAAAATATACATTAAGCCCGTTTTGCGTGAATACCATTTCCATTCACAGAAATGAATGTTATAGCAAACCATTCATTGAACACATCCGTTTTGCCTGTGCGGGCGACTCGCGGCCGTGTACCAATACCATTACCAACACGATACACAACGTAGCGCTTTCAGCGCTTGCTGTCTCGCTCGCGCCCGAACGGCCTAGCCAGTAGCCAGTTTCTTTGGGACTTTTGGGAGCCTCGTACCTCGTACCGAGCGGCCACTGGCCACTGTATGACACGCGCGCTATCGCACTATACTTAAATAATTGTTACTAGATCTTTCTAAGATTAGGGCCTACGTCCCACCTGTGTTTTTTTACATTTAATGACTTTCCGTGTAAACTGTGTAACTTAACGAATTAGACTTTTTATCAACCTATCTTGTGTTTCAAACCCCTGAGATACCCCTCATATATGGCGCTCCAACGTTTTATGTGACTTTTTAGTGTAGTGCAGTGAAATAACATACTTTCTTTTCGCGTGTGTCATCCAAAATGCAGACGAGAAACAGGGCGAAGAGTTTAAATCGTTTCGAAACTGAACGATTGACTTCGCCGCGCGGCGCGCAGTCCGCGCGCGCGCGCCTTTGAAGAAGACCGCGCCGCCGCCGACGCCGGCCCCGCCGCCCATGTTTTGCCGCGTACGAGTTCAACAACAGCCGACGACGTTACCATGTTTTCCACTGAAAGCGTGCAGACTATTATCGCTTCACTGCAACGTTCACAAACCGAAGCGTTCAAGGAACTACTTGATTCAGTGTCGCGAGCGCACGCTTCCACCCCGATCTCGGCGTACATGGTTCAAGGTCAAGGCCAAGGCACACTCACCGGCTGCAAATCAACGTTTTCTGGCTTACAACAGGAATCAGTTGAAGCATTTATTGACGCAATAGAAGCGTATAGTGAATGCGCACAAGTATCAGACACGAATATTCTACGCGGCCTATCGTATTTGTTCAAGGACGACGCAGCCACGTGGTGGCAGGGCGTGAAAAACCAAATATCGTCTTGGTCTCAGGCTAAAGATAACCTAATAAGTGCCTACGGTGACCGCCGCCCGCCCCATCGGATTTATTTACAAATATTTTCGTCACCGCAAACAAATGAAAATGCCGACGTGTTCGTCGCGCGCATCCGGTCCCTGTTCGCCCGACTCCCGGAGGGCGATATCTCAGAGAGGGCCCAGTTAGACATGCTATACGGCCTCCTGAGCAACAGAATAAGAAAACGTGTTCGCCGAGAAGACTTCACAAATTTCAAGGAGCTACTTCGTCGTGCTAGGAGTGTTGAGGATTCTTTCGACGAGGGGGAGAGGAAGACGACTTCGCAGACAACGAGCTGCGCGGCGCCCTCGAACCAACGAGCGCCTCCCACTCTCGCGGTCGTGAGCCGCGCTGTTCCCGCGAACGGCGCGCCGCGCGCCACCGCGACGCCACCAGCGCCACCGCAGAGCCCTACGGATCATCGCGCCGCCGCGCTGCCGGAACGCTCGCCGACGCCGCCGCCGCCGACGACATTTCCCGCGCCTCGGGCTGCCGCGGAGGGCGGCGTGAAGAAGCATCGTCTTGTCTGCGCGTATTGCAAAAGGTTTGGACATTCTAAAGAAGAGTGTCGTAAACTTTTGAACTCGGGTGAGTCAAATAATAATAACTTTGCAAATGTGCCAGTTAATGATAAAAGTGAACAAAGCTTTTATAGTGTTGAATCTCGGTCGTGTTTTAGTGATGTGCGTAATATCGATAACGATTATCGACGTACAACTCGGTCGCCGAATTTTATTTCGAAAGTAAATGTCGGGAATAGTACTTGTTCTGAAAATATAACGCAAAATACCTACATGCCTACTAATGATAATATTGATAGTGATGTATGCAATAATTCGCGCGTTTCTCAACAAAATAATACTTTTGCGAATAATTTAACTTGTTATCATCCCAGTGGAGTTTCAAATCATGTTTGTAATAATAATGTTACTGCATGCAACACTACGAACACGAAATGTTTGTGTTTTTATGGACCATCGGTTCATGGTGATAACAACGTTACTTGTAATAATAATAATTAAGCTCATTTATTCCGTGTTTAAATTTACAATATAATTGTTAGTATATATTTAAAAAAGATTTCTTACGCTATGGTTAGTTCAATTATGTTAATGTTTACTTAATATTTGTCTACACGGATCCCTTTTGGGTAAAAGCCTCCTCTAACCCCTTCCAGTTTGTTCTGTCCCGGGCAATATCCATCCAGTTGCTCCCTGCTATTTCGACGATGTCATCAGCCCACCTTTTCTGAGGTCTGCCTTTGTTTCTTTTTCCCGCTGGCCCTCTCCATTTCGTAACTGTAATTGTCCATCTTCTATCTTCGTACCGTGATATATGACCTGACCATTGCCATTTAAGACGTAGAGCTTGTTCAAGAGCATCTGCAAGATTAGTTTTTTTACGTATTTCGTTGCTTTTAATTTTGTTTATCTTTTTTAGTTTTAGCATGCTTCTTTCCATGGAGCGTTGACATATTGTGATTTTATTCTTTATTTTGTTTGTATATGTCCATGTCTGGCTTCCGTATGTGAGACTAGGTAGAATACAGGTGTCCATGACTATCTTCTTTAGTTTTAGCTGATAATCACCCTTCAGAATTTCTTTATGTGACCAAAATTTCTTCCACGTGTTGTTTATCCTTCTATCCACTTCCTCTTCATTGTTACTTGTAGTCAGTGATACCAATTTTCCCAGGTAGATATAATTGTTTACGTATTCAATTGGTGTTCCTGATACTTCTATTAAGTACGGTTGACTATTTGTCATAACTTTCGTTTTACTTGAGTTCATATGTAGTCCCACTTCTTTGCTCTTATCTGCCAGTGTTTGCATCATTTGTTGTAACTCAGTGGCTGTTTTGGCAAAAATAACAATATCATCTGCAAATCGCAAGTGACTCAGATGATGCCCTAGTAAGTATAAACCGTTTTCTTTCCAATTGATTCTTTCGAATATACCTTGTAATACAGCTATGAAGAGTTTCGGGGACAGGGGGTCTCCCTGTCTGACTCCTTTCTCTATTCGAATCTCATTACCTTTGGTTTCTAATTTTACTCTGCTTACATTTTGAGAGTAGATATTCTTCAATACGTTTATATATATATTGTTTATTCCACATGATGTGAGCGCATTCCAAATGGAGTTGTGTGTAATAGTGTCAAACGCTTTTGAGTAATCCACAAAAGCTACATAGAGAGGGCAATTAAATTCTCTGTATTTCTCAAATATCTGTTCCAATGTATGAATGTGGTCAATAGTCGAAAAACTTGAGCGGAAGCCAGCTTGTTCAATTGGCTGCACTTCGTCTATTTTAGATGTTATTCGACTCAATAGTATTGATGAAAAAAGTTTGTAAATACTAGATAATAGACTGATTGGCCTGTAGTTGCTGATATCTAATGGGTCTCCTTTCTTGTATAGTAAAACTATATCTGATTTACACCACTGTTTGGGTACAGTTTGAGTTTTCAATACCATATTGAAGAGTTGCGCAAAGTATGGAATCAAAACGGGTGCACCTATTTTCAAAATTTCATTATTTATATTATCTGGGCCAGGACTTTTCTCTGATTTTAATTTGTGTATGTGTTCAAAAATTTCGTGCTCTTTTATAGATTCTAACATACTTTCTTCAGAATCTTCAGTAACTTCTGATAGATATTCTTCGTTTGATGTATCTTCAGTTGTACTTTGGTATAATTCTTTAAAGAATAAAGTAGCATGATTTATGACGTCCTGTCGTGTTTTAGTTGTTTCACGTCCTTTATTCAGTTTTTGTATCCACTCCTTATGTATGTTTAATGCCTTGTATGCTCTTTTCGAGCTCCTATGGTTGTTAAGGTTATTTTCAATAATATTTCTTCTGTGTTTGCCATAGTCTTCTCTTATAGCCTTGCTGGATGTTTTAAACAATGTTTTTATTTCTTCTTTTATTTCTTTAGTTTTATTTTTCGTTATTAGTAGTTGTGTTCGTCTATTTATTAAATCTTTAGTTTTTTCGCTTAGTATGTCGGTATTATTATTTTTCGCGATTTTATTATTAATTTTAAGGCTGTTAATAATTGCATATTCTAGTTTATCGTAAAAAGTTTGTAATATACTAGTATCTTCTTGCATGTTCAATTCTTTCCTAAGGTTTTCTTGCAGACTTCTATTGTATATTGATTTTTCTATGTTATTTTTAGGTATTTTCGGTACGGTCTTAAAGTTTTTCCTACTCTGTTTCTGCGCTTGGAGTGAAAACGATGCTCTTACTAATCTATGGTCTGATGGGAACTTCACGTTATTTAGTACTTCTACATTCGTTATTTTCTTTAACTTATTGCACATTATAAAATCAATCTCGTTTTTAACTTTCTGGTTTGGTGCTATCCAAGTCCATCTGCGATTTTCTTTCTTTTTAAAATAGGTATTCATTATGGATAGTTTTTGTTCGCAAGCATACTGAAGTAATCTAGTGCCCCTCTCATTTCGCTTTCCGTATCCGAATTTGCCCATTACTATGTTGTCGTGCTTTCTAGGTTGTCCTATTTTGGCATTGAAGTCACCCATAACAAGTACCACTTTGTCTTGAGGGTCATGTGCTTTCCTTATGTCATTATAGAATTTATTCATTTCATCTTCATTCGCTTTTTCTGTCGGAGCATAGACCTGTATTAGCGCCATTTCTTCCTCTTCAAATTTTAGTTTTAATACTGCTACTCTGTCTGAGATTCCTCTAAAACTAACAATATTCTGTTTATACGATTTCTTAATGAGGAAACCCACGCCATAAAGTCCACGGGTTTCTCCAATGTAGCACAATATGTATTCTTGTAATTCTTCAATTTTACACCCTATTCTTCTTACTTCTCCTAGTCCTATTATGTCAAAATCTATCTTTTTCAAAGCATATATCAGTTCTAGCAATCGTTCTGTTGATGACAATGATCTCACATTGTACGTGCAGATTTTTAAAACTTGTTTTTTCTTTGCTGAGGGGGGAGGGTAGTGGTCGTAATCCCCACGGAGACCGTCCGGCTTGGGGAATGTGTTGGTTTTGGTTGGTTGTCTTATTTTAGTTGGTTCTACAGTATTCCGGTGGCTGATGGCCTCATCCTATGCATTTTGTTGTGTTAGTGGCACTGGCACTGCCGGCAACGAAGAATTATTTTTTCCCTTCATGAGATCAAACGCATTGATTTTTCCCGCTGGTATTGGTGCCACATAATGTTTTTCTGGTTGGCTAGGTGTGCCAGGTGAAATTGACAGGTCTCTTTTACGTTTTTCTTTTCTTGGCGGTCCTTCTTTAACAATCAGTTTGTCATATTTTAAAATTGCATAGTTTCCCTTCTCTCTCTCTTGTTTTACTTTTTCCTGTAGTTCTCTTCTTCTTTCTAGCACCTCCCTTGAATAATCTTCCGATACATAGACGTCTTTAAGTTTTTTCTTATTCCTGATAATGATATCCTTCACCCAACGATTAACAAAAGAGATCAAGATGGGCCTTTCTTTTCCTCCTTGAGTATCTTTTTGACCAATCCGATAAATATTATTTATATCTTTGTTTTCGAGGGAAGTCTTCAGTAGAGAGTTGAATTTCTGTATTATTATTTTCATAAGGTCCATTGATGATTTCTCATCTTCTTTAATACCGTAGATGATGATATTGTTAGCTTTTTCAATTCTCTGAAAGTGTTCTATTTTTTCGCGCAATGTTCGATTTTCCAGTTTGAGTTCTTCAATTTCTTGTGTGAAGGGTACCAACTTTTCGTCCATTTTTGTTAGAACTTCTTTTGTCTGGTTTTGCAATTCAATTTTTAGCTTTTGAAATAATTCTTGATTGTCCATATTGTATAGAATATTATACCGATGAGCAAAATGGAACGTAATTCGTTAATATTATTGAACGCAGCCGTTCCGTTGATATTTTTTGTGGGGGTAGATGCTATTTCCTAGCAATTTGACGTATGACAATTTATTGCAACTGACCTTAGTTATTTGATAGTGATAGTGTCTTCACTGTTCTTTTCTGATTTGCACTTTATTTTATCACTTTAAGTTGTTTTTATGCAGTTTGAGTGCTTGTGTTTGAAAATTTGTTGTTTTCACTTTTTCTTGACTGGTATTTTAAATATATTTCAAGTAAATAGCGGAGCACAAGTATGTACGTATTTCTCTTGACAGCACCGGACCCTACACAGCACCACTAGTGCTACCTGTAAAATATTTTCGTAACAGCAAAGAATCAACAAACCCTACTTGTAATACGAACCATGTTTTGACTGACACCAATTCATGTAACGAACATTTTTGTTTTTGTTCTCGCACAAGCGAAGTACCTAATTCAATAATAGTTTCGACGGGTTCAAGTGATAGTGTTGGTGTGTCGCTTCGAATTCCGTCGCACAAAAATGTTCGGCGGTGTATAATGATGATCACAATGTCAATGTCGCCCTTCTGGCAAATGATACCGATCGCGCGGGTCGCTCGGGTCGAAATTCCCGCCCAATTTTTAAAATTGGTATTTTAGGCGTAAACGGCACCGCATTAATTGATACGGCGGCTAAGCAATGTATTGCGGGTCACACGCTGTATGCTCTCCTTCTTCGTCACAACCATCCGCTCCGGCCTTCAACGCAGAACGTGAAGCTTGCTGACGGGATAGTGCGTACGATAGAAGTGCTAACTACCACGCTGGAGGTACGTCTAGAGCAACAGGTGATTAGGGTACCGTTTTTAATTTTCCCAGAGGCGACGAATAACGAAACGTTATTAGGCATTGATTTTATTACCGCTGCTGGAGTTGTGATTGATTTTCACAAAGAAGTTTGGTATGTTAGTAGTAATAATGCAACTAAATATAAATTGTGTTTCGAGCCTACCTCTCGTGGCGTGTCCTGTGCTGCTGCAGATGTCCTGGGGAATGATGAGGGCACTCACCTTAAATCAGCTGAGCGGCAGGCGCTCGCTGATGTCGTCACACGACACGCGCACGTCTTCAAAGCAGGGGGAGCTCCAACACCTTCTGCAGAGCACCGCATCGAAACAGGTGAGCACGAACACCCGCCTATAGCTGTTCCACCTGATCGTGTCAATCCCTCCAAGAAGGAGCTGCATGACTCGCAAACAGCTGGCCACCCAGGTGTTGACAGGACTTATCAGAAGGTAGCTCAATTGTATTTTACAGGTATGCGGAGAATAATCACTGATTATGTCAAAGCCGGCATACACTGTCAGCGCCGGCATACAAACACCTCTTATGAACCAGCGCAATGAAGTGTTAGCAATGGACTTATTCGGTCCATTGCCAGCAGGAGACCAGGGGGAGAGGTGGATCTTTCTCATCAAGGACACGGCAACTCGGTGGGTAGAGTTGTATGCCCTTAAGGAAGCCACCGCTGCGGCCTGTGCTGTTGTACTCATTGAGGAATATTTTATGCGCTTCGGCTTGCCACGCAGGATAATTTCAGACAATGGAGTCCAATTCATATCCGCAGTCATGCGTCAATGCATGTCTACTCTGGGGATCAAACAAAATCTGGTTCCTTTGTATCACCCGGAAGCAAATCCTGCGGAACGCAAAAATCGCGACATGAAAGCGATGCTGGCGCAACTCGTGGAAGAAGACCATACCTCATGGCCCAAGAAGTTGCCGGTGATTCGTTTCGCCTTGAACAGTGCCAGGTGTCGCACTACAGGCAAGTCACCCGCTTACTTAACTTTTGGCAGAGAGATGCGGTCACCCACAGAGGTCACTCATGACCTTCGTGCCATTTTAGGTAAGGATAATGTTATCCCACAGATCACTCCATCCATACCTTAAAGCTTTTCTGAACTCGTTAACTGGGGTTCGTGAACGTGTGGAGATCCAACAGGACAAAGCTAAGCAGTATGCAGATGCTTCGCGCCGACCTTCCGATGAGTTTAAGGTAGGTGATTTAGTTCTCCTTAAATCACATTTGCTGAGCAATGCATCAAAAGATGTCACTGCTAAGTTCTTCCCGCGACGCGACGGACCATACCGTATTTCTGAAAAGGTTAGCCCCACAACATATACTATCTCAAATACGACCAACCTGATGTAGTGTTGGGCAGGTATCATTCTCAAGATCTCACCCGCTACCAAGGTAGTGATGACACGCCTCCCAAGCCTGTTGTTCCAAAAAGGAAACGCGGACGTCCAGCTAAGGTTTGTAAAGAGCTAGCCCAGGAGCGAGGGCGTCATCCAGGACTAGAGGGGGAGCATATAGCAAACCATCCATTGAACACATCCGTTTTGCCTGTGCGGGCGACTCGCGGCCGTGTACCAACACGATACACAACGTAGCGCTTTCAGCGCTTGCTGTCTCGCTCGCGCCCGAACGGCCTAGCCAGTTGCTTTGGGAGCCTCGTACCGAGCGGCCACTGTATACAAGCGCGCTATCGCACTATACCTAAATTGTTACTAGATCTTTCTAAGATTAGGGCCTACGTCCCACCTGTGTTTTTTTACATTTAATGACTTTCCGTGTAAACTGTGTAACTTAACGAATTAGACTTTTTATCAACCTATCTTGTGTTTCAAACCCCTGAGATACCCCTCATAATGTGAACAATGTATGCGCTGCCTATAAGTACCGGTGGGTCGAAGAAAAGTAAAAAAATACCATGTCCCTAGGTTAAGAACTATAAGTATTTCACAAATTGCTACGCCCAATTGACAACTTACTTATAGTACATGATGCGATCTCATATTTGTAATTATCATTTGTGTAAAACCATTATGCGGAATAAAGTACCGAGTATTAATATATACCTACATATTTTAAATCTAACCAATGGCGTGATTAAACAAATACACGAGATGTTATTGATCGAGATACGATACTGAGATACTGTTGGCTCGTATATTTATATTCAGTTTTTTACACAAAAATAACTACGTCATCGAAACACAAGTTTTTTGAGTTCTTAGGTACCTAACTTGGTTTGCCAAGTGACATCTGCTGAGAACTGTATCTACAAACATACAATGAATTATTATTCAAATGATCATAAATACCAAGTCAGTTTTATTGTGAAAGTTGAAAACACTAAACAGTAAATTAACCTGGCAATTAAATTATACGAGTCAGCCTAAATACAAAAGCTAAAAATAGCCAACGTAAACCCAAGGTTGGGTCTGAATAATTTAAGAACATTGATTTCAATTATGGGACCTATAGCCTGAGCATCGCAGCGGTGCGCGCATTGGATGTTGACCGAAATTTTGTCGATGCAAGTGCAATGGAAATCCAATTTTGCACTAAGTAACTAAATTATCGTTGTTACTTACTAAAGTGCCCGCAATTTCGTACGCGTACAATTTAGTACGTTACCGTAGTGGAGTAAAAAATGTAATCTTCTAACCAACTTTGGATGTCCAGCGACGCTGCCGTCCGTTGCGGTGTGATGACCGGATAAACTTTTTTTACCAATAGATGGCGCTGTCCGGCGGGCGTTGTGCGCTCATTCGAATCCTGAGTCCTGCTATTTAGATTTTTCCTGAAATCTCCATAGAACGCTGATTTTCAATTCAATTTTACTATTTATAGTACAGAAGACCGTGAAGTTGTGCGCTGCGCTGGAGCCAATGGTTTCCACATTTCGAACTTGACCCGAACCAAACTGTTGTTGGTGATGGTCTCCCGCTAAACTTCTTTTGGTAATAGTTATCGATCAAGCACTTTTTGTAAAATTGGCGATAGCATAAATACTGAGGAACCATTGACAGACAGACAGACAGACAGATTAGACTAAATTAAAAACGACATTCCCAATCCCAAGTCCCAACAGCACTACGATTGATCAGAGATAAAATATTGCTATTAATTTTGATTAGGCGCCGGGACTTAATTTTAATAATTGTAACGTAAACGTAACCTTGTTCAATTTTAATAATTGTAAGTACTACATCGCCTGCTACTCGCGAGTTTCATTTTTACCTAGAAAGGTGGGCTACACAACATTAGTTGATGATTCTTGGTGGCAAGTGGTAACAGGTAACTGATAGTAACTGTCCAGAGGGTTTACACAATAGTAATAATAATAATTCAGATTAAGCGGTGTGGTCTAGGCATAAGGGCACGTACAAACGTTTCCAACCGTTTGATGATAGCAGATGTCAAATTATTTATATCTATTTTAAGTATTCATATAACCGAACAAGTGCGAGTCAGAGTCTTGCACACACGATGTCATACCATTAAATAAACATGATAAAAAAGAATTGAGATAGTTATGTGGTTTATGTTTGTCGAACCGCCTTAAGTATTTTTTTCAGTATTTTGTGTTATAGCGCCAATACTAAAACACATAATGCGATAAGTCTCTACCTGTTACGGTTGGAAAGATACAGCCCTGTGACAGACGGACATACAGACAGACATGAGGCTTAGTAATTGGCACCGTTGGAGTAT
The DNA here is from genome assembly GCA_947623375.1 of Apotomis capreana. Lineage (NCBI taxonomy): Eukaryota > Metazoa > Arthropoda > Insecta > Lepidoptera > Tortricidae > Apotomis > Apotomis capreana. The sequence goes on along the minus strand of OX392500.1, from coordinate 1,949,747 downwards.
GGAACCCTAAAAACTACAATCTATCCGTATCTACCATGCATAGAATGGAAGACTTTTGTACTCAAATCGGGTCTTGGGTAGGTATACCTACCTAAAAAAGATATACTGTCCTGAAATACGGCGTCGTCAGGGCGTTACAACTCCGTAATCCTGTTATGATGGTAATTCCTCGTTTAATTCAATAGTCTCAAGGCCGCCCTTGAGCTGCCTCATCAACGTAACCTACAGCTTTAATAGGGATATTTTAAGGGCCGACACGTATAACCATGTACATATATCTAATAGTTAGGTGTACAGTTTACTAACGTTTCCCTGACGTTATTAAATTGGTAATAAAGAATAATTTAAATTGTATTTTATGCCATGAATGGATATCCAAAAGTAACGTTTGTGATGGTGTTAAAGAAGACGGTTAAGTGCGACTTGGACTCGTGCACCGAGGGTCCCGTACATGCTATGAAAGCAATTAATATATTGGTCTGACGAAAAGATAAACTGGGGCTACTCCGATACTCGAAATTCGACCGTCATATAGTGCCGTCCCGCCCACCGAAATATACTTAGACAGGAGTTCGAGAGGGACGACACTATACGATTGTCGAATTTCGAACATCGGTGTAGCTGTAGCCCTTCTGGATTCAGGGACAAACCTTGCTGTTGGAAAAATGTTGTCCCAATACATCGAGAGAGTTTGTGGTTGACTTACCAATAGCAAATAAGTGTGTAATTGCAAAAAAAAAAACATTATTATTTGATCTATGATCTCTAACTGCAGATTTACGTATTCGAATACTTTTCTTTACTTGTGCTACTTGCCAAATGTCATGATTCTAGGTCAACGGGAAGTCCCCTGTACCTAGGTTTTGATTACTTAAGATTACCTCGTCATAAAGTTATATTTTTTCTATGCCTCAAGGGGTACCACACCTGAATATTTGGTATTCATTTCACCTTGCCGGACGCGTTCCTAACAAAAAAGGTAAAAGGGTCTTCCGACAGACGGTCAGGCAGACGGACATCAAGGTGACCCGATTTTTTGCCAATTGAGATACGGAACCTATAAATTATGGAATCCTTTACGCCGGAACGCATGTAGATAAAATGCAAAATATTATAAGTTTTCCAATTTATACAAAATTATGTGCTTGCCACGCGTGCAAGTAAACTGCCACAAACAATAAGTATCATTTGAGACCAATGACCTACGGTAATATGCCCGTAACAATGGCCTGGAAGAGTGCTTACAGCAGACAGATGCAGCTGAAGAGTAGAGCATAATCGTTATCGCCAAACATAGGGAAAATAATTACTTTTCATTTTAGTCCTTAATCTCAGTATCGACGTTTCCTTCGCCGTTGTCGAAAGCAGCAGCTTTGGTAGGACTTCGGTAATACAAAAGTCAATAATGCTAGAATATGCACCCCAGGATATGAAGGTGGCGTAATACCACGACCATGTGCAAGGTGCATTCAGTGCAGGCCGTCGCCGTGGCCACGCGACTATCGACCTAACACCGCGCCGCGGCCTGCTGCGTTTCCCATGCATGCACCCGCCGACCACCCCCTCATTACGACTGTTCCGAAGGCACTTATTATTCATAAGCTCACGGGTAAACTTCCCTGACAAACTACGACGAACTGTAAATAATGCAAAACTTCCCTCTTCAAAAACATTACAAATATCAACCAAAAGCGAGTAAATGCAGCTTTAACAACTGGTTTAATAAACTTACGGATAATTCTGATGATATTCCGGTGTTAGGGCACCCGGTGGAGCGTGGAACTCGGCGGAGTCCTAAGTGCGTATTAGGCGATACGCTCGACGATTCGCGACCAAAACAAAAGCACACTCGGATGTATCGATTGCAGAAGCAACAGTTTGCAGCGAGCGCTGAGCGCGGCAAGCCGACGCGGGCCGCTGATGCAGCTGATGAGGTGCCAAGGGCCGGTACTGGGGCTGCGGGGCTTGCGAGTGCTGGAGGCGCCGGTGGCGGACAGGGCGAGCGTGGTACGCGTGCGGTACGGTACCCGACTCGGCCGCGGCTCAGTGCACCGCCCCCGCGCGCCTCCACGAGGCGCCGCACGCACCCGACCCACTGCGCATGCTCAACCTTCACTATCCACCTACTCACATTTGTTTTGCTTCGCTTTTTCGCATAGACACATAGACGCGTAGTGAGTAGTAATGCACTTAGAATGCACTTCCATTCTGATTCTGAGGTAGAATTATTCAAATGTGGACAGATCATACTCACTTGCGTCGTAAAATCTCGGACTGGACCATTTTAAGCTTAAGTATATAACGAGTATGTACACGACACTAATAATTTATTTATTTTTTTATTTTTTAATATAAAAAGTCACATCGTTTGTTGGGAAACGGTAAACTAGTTTAAATTTCGTCAAATTACATATGTCAACTTAGATATCAAACTCTTTCGTAAGATTACAATAAAGAACCAGAGCCAAATAAAAAAGTAATTAATAAAAAATAGGTATCATAAAAATGAAACACGCTGGATATTAGAATGCAAAAACAAAGAGCCTTTTGAGAGTTTTGAGGACTTAAATAGGCCCGTCGGTAACGATTTATTACATATCTTTCATCGAATATTTCAAAGAGGATAAAATACGTCTTTTCTTTCTATCTTTTATCAAGTTCTTGGGTTCAGAGATCGTCAAAGCTTTAGAATAGAAGGCAATCACCGTTTTCGTATTTCCAGATAGTGTGTGGTATGGGACTTCTCTTCTCCGACATAAACTTTTTGATTTTGGCAGAAAAAAAGTTCTTATTGTTACCATAATAAAAAAAAAGTCATAGACAAGACTAAACGAACAACTGTCAGTGTCACCCGCAGTCGATCAGTTGTCAAGTGACCGTGTTTGTCCGAAGTGTCATACAGTGACAGTCGCAATACTCGCAATCTCGCAGCTATGGCCGAGTTGATTGCGGTGCCGTTGAAGAAGTCTTCGGACGTAGAACTGGTGAAGCCGCTGCGGAATCTGCTGCAGAATACATATGAGGGCGCCGAGGACTGCACCGATGCGCTGACGGAGCTCGCGCGGTTGCGTACCGACGCGATATGGAAAGTGTACGAAAAGGCCTCGCTAGACGTTCTCTACAGGTACATAGATGACTCATTTACCACCATTGAATCATTATTTATTCTTATTGCGCTATTATTTAGCCGATTAGTCGGTTTTGTGGGTTGTTGGGCGGATAAAAATGTTGATAAACATGTGCTTCGAGTGTCAATGCCCTGGTAAACAAAAGGCTTGCGAGGGCGCAGCCGCGAGTCTGTTTACGTGCTGGGCTGATGCAGTGTTGTGTGCGCAGCTACTACGACCAGCTGGCGTCGCTGGAGGAGAAGGTGCCGCCGCAGGAGGTGCAGATCCCGTTCAAATGGAAGGATGCCTTTGACCGGGGTTCACTCTTTGGAGGAAGGATCAGTCTCAGTATGTGGATTTTTTTGATACTTATTGGTGTCCTAAAATTTTATTACTTATTTCTTTAACATTGCATGCTACTAAAAAACCCAAGATGTATTTATAATAGACACTAGACCTAAGGATAGTATTGTTATGGTGCAGCAGACCTCACTTCCCTCCTTTCACTTTGTTGTACAGGATGTTTGAATATACTGATTCACCAGTGACATTGAAAACTAGTACTTTGAAGCTTGACAAAAATAATTCACAGCACTTTGTATGAAAATGTTTATTTTAGTTATTTTATCACTTTTGCAGTGATACCACTCTTAATATCATGGCAACCCAAATTAATCAAATCATATTACTTTCTAGGAAAGTTTATTGAAATGAATGAAATGAAATATTTATTTATAACAGTTGTTATAGGTCATAAAAATTCATATTATGATACCAAAATATTAATAATATTTATCAATTATCATGTCAGCAATATGTATTCCTACTGCATTACTTGTTTAACCAGATAATATTATTATTCTGTTATCCCCTAAACATGATTCATTGGAAATATCTGAACTTAAGTTAGTTTAAGAGTGTGTGACTTATGATCACAGAATTGATAAAGAACAGAATGACTATTCATGTATTATTTATTATATTTGTTTGCAAATAATTTGTTTAAAGCAAGGTCCAAGGTCAAGGTATGTGGTATGTGGACATTGCATGTCCACACTGACAGCAAACTCCAAAGTCAACCACTTCCAAAACAGTTTTATTTGCAACCAATGACATTGTTATTGCCCAACTGTTATTGTCGCTGCAAGTGTCACCCATCTTTAAGGTGGTTGACGTTTAAACTGGCAGGAGCAGGTTTATTTATTTATACATTAAATAAATCTGCTTGTCCCTTATTGTATTATTGTTGTAAAAAGTTTCACAGTAAGCTATGTGAACACAAATAACAGAACCAAATATCAATGACATAAAAATCCAGTCATAACTGTTGTCTAATAGAAATAGAAAAACATTATAGATTTTCAGATATGAAACTCATAATTATAGTATTCCAAAAAGCTGGTCCTGGAACGGTCCACCTGAAAGCAGCTGAAGTCCATAACAACTCAATTGCTTCGAATTTTGAGTTGGACGATATAATAAAAAATAAGAGTGTGGCAGGTACCATACTTAACAAAAGCAATTGAGTAGCCAATAGAAAAAGTAACAATGGTCCCATGAGTCCCATAAAATTGATTTGAATCTATTCTTTACTAGGGAAGGGATGGACAATGAGGATCTAAACATGTCTTGCCTTGGAGCTCATACAACTCGGGCTTGGCTTGTCCGTTCATTATAATGTCTGCTTTGTAAACTGGTTGTTTTCCTAAAAAACAGCTTACCTATAGGAAAGCAAAATTTTTGCCCTTTCTGTTATGTCCGCTTCGAAAATTAGCCTGCTTGGCAAAGAAGAATACCTATTTGGTAAACAGATATTTTAGGAAAAGGACAAGATGAACCTGTGCCTCTCATACATTACTTAGTTTACAGTTTGTGGGACGAATCTCAGTTACATTGAGATCTTCATTAATAGATTGTATAAAGTTAAAGTGTGAATATAACGCTGTGATGGATTCTTGGTTGGACTGAGGCTGGCTATTAGTCTATTCTCCACGGCACATGTGTGTTGCAGCGGTGAGCTCCCTGGCCTACGAGCGGGTGTGCATCCTGTTCAATATCGGCGCGCTGCAGAGCGCGCTGGCCTCGCAGCAGCCGCTCGACACCGAGGACTCGCTCAAGCTGGCCGCCAAGTACTTCCAGGTAAGCATATGCCATCACGATTCCAAGCAATTTATATTTACCAAGAATTATTAGCAAGCACTAACGAAATCGCTGGACACAGTACCCCTTACGAATGCTTTTAGAAATGTTATTGGAGAATTCATAAATTATAAGTACAAGTACTATCTTAGTATCCTGTGCTATTTATTTTATACACACAGACAGCACTGACAATTTAAATTTAAAACTTAGCATAATAATTTTGAATTGAATACAGTTAAATCCTTTCTACATATTCTGTATAAAGGCAGCTGAAAGAGGTGGAACAATATTTTAACATATAACTATAAACTTAACATATTTAAACATATATTATCTTAAAAACATGAATGGGGATATTGTTGATCTATACACGACATAATAAGTTGCAACCAAATAATAAACAAATAAATAAGTTTTTATTTTTTACTTTCATTTGTTTGCATAGCTGTGAATTTCATTGCTAGATGCCGTAGCTTTAAAATGATGATGATCAATTTTATAATGAGTTATACACAGCTCCTACAAATTAAACCAATAAACCCTTTGGCGAACTGCAAAGAGTCCAATAAAACTTTACAAAACGAACAATTGAAAGTCTGTCGCCCACTGCATACTTAACATACCACAGATAACTCACGCAGAGACACTAATAAATATCAACTCTCGCTAATAGGCGGGCTTACAGCCCCAGTGTCGTTCACACTTCCAGTCAAGATAACACTGTTTGTCTTTATTGATAATGTAAGGTTGGATATATCATTTGCACTCCTTATTATGGACATTTGAAACTTATCTCTTCCTTGCCCTTTATAAGGGGTGTACTTTAGTATCTACAGGATCGTAAAAAAAAGCTTGTACTCGCTTCGGGGAATTGTGGTATATGGCAGATGCGCTCGGCTACAAGCGGCCTCGTGAGACGTCTTCAACTTTCCAGTACTTTATCTTATCACTATACAATAAATATTAACCATAGTATAGTACAAATATGTTTCATAAATAATTTTAACCATCTTATTTAATATATCTTAAGTCACATTGTAAAATTAAATCATTCTTCAAAAAAGGGCTGGTCGATTGATTGTTTTTTAATGATAAATACATTTAAGTCGCTTCCGTCCCTTCATGCTTAAATTGACTAAGAGTGAGTTTCACCAATCACATTTAACGGAGCTTACTATAAAAGTAAATGGCGATTGCAGCTGTCATCCAATAAAGAATGGTTAATCTTCTCATAGCACTGAATTAAACGTACGCCACTTATGGTTACCGACAGTTTAATCAACCACCCCTAAGGGGCCATTTAAACGGGCGAGAATTCACAGACGAGTAACATTACATTGTGATGTGAACTACCATTAATTATGCCATTGATACAAAGATCAAAGCTCAAATAACCAATCAAAGTCCAACGCGCTGGACCGGCAATCCAGAGGTACCGGGTTCGATTCCCGGTGTCTTCCACCAGGTTACGCCACGGTTACGCATTCCAATTTTTCTTTGAACTTTGGTCTTTGTATCAACGGTTTAATATAAAAACTGTGGTAAAAAAATTTAGACATTACATGTTTCATAAATTTACTATTAATTAAACTTTTGACCGCGAAATTCGTGCCACTAACACCAACGACGCCTATTGACGTCAAAATTTCAATGGTCAAAAACATGCTAATTCAAACCACTATCTGTGTTTTTAATCTCTATTGAATTTAGAGCACTTTATTTTTTTTTTGCTTTGGCGTCAGTGGCACAAAAAGTTAAATTACGAGTTCAATCGCTCGGTCGCTCGCTTGTGAGACGGCCTCGCCTTACTAGACCTTTAATGTAAGAATGTGGTTATGTGTGCAGCAAGCCGCGGGCGTGTTCACGCACCTGAAGGGCACGGTGATGGCGGCGGTGCACCAGGAGCCCACGCCCGACCTGCAGCCCGACACGCTGCACGCGCTCGCCACGCTCATGCTGGCGCAGGCGCAGGAGGTCATCGCCTACAAATGCATCCGTGGTAAGTAATCAGCCCGTCTAGCACAACTATGCCTCGCGGCTCTTGTCGCGCGAGCTAGCGCTATACGTCACTCTCTCACATTATAACACAGACAGAGACTAAAAGACACTACTGAATCTGCACTCTTTTGTTATTTGCCGCTTTTGCAAAGGAATTAGCCTACAAGTATCTGATTGGTAATTTTGAATGACGTACGACGCTGTTGGTTGTAGCTTCAAACACACAGAAGGACCCTACTTGCCTGCCGGGTTGCCTCCGGGTAATTATCTCGCGCGAGATATAGTCGGGTATGACTGATATGCTAGAGGTGCTGATGGCGCAACCAACAAGTCGCGGGGCAACAGGAGTACCATTGGGCCATCAGAGGGGTCTGACCAACCACCATCTCCAACGTTACCTGTCAGGTTTGCGGTTAGATATGCCGATCTCGTCTCGATCTCGGCCTTTTCAGCGACCAAATACTGTGCTTGACAGAGTGAAGGCCACAAATCGTCTATAATTAAGGGAGATGCCAAGAACGCGGTCTTAGCGGCGAGCGGCGCGGCGCGCTGTAGTGTCTCGCTCAACCGCTCGCCGCGCCGCTGGTCGCGCAAAGTAATGGCATCTCCGTAAAGGGCCTATGAGGAACCTATGGGCCATGAAAAGTGGACATAATGAATTAATGACGTATGGTAAAAGTTGATTAGAGTGAAAACAAGCCTAAGTGAAGTTTGGATCGTAGGTGTTTGTTGCAGCCCGACAAGTTGCTTTTGAACCCTCACCAATATTTTTAGTGGTACTAATCTTTTTTACTGAAAATCAGTATTCTCTATGGTAAGTTATTTAATGTCACTGATGTAAACAAAGAGAAAAGAGAACTAAACATATTTTTTTTAATTAAGTCACATAATACTACATGTCACTTCACTAAATGAATAAAAAAGGTGTAGTGCTGCAGGAGGTTGCCAAGTGTTGCGGCCAAATGTTGGGTAACTTTATGCGTAAACTTTCAATTAAACAGCATTCCATTTTAATAAACAGATGGGGGCACTATTTTATACCGGAATCTTAACCTGCGGATAGGATATCGTCGTCTACAAATGTGATCGTTTCTGTACTATGTCAAGAATGAATGTAATAATAATAATAATATTTATTTATTGCAACCAAGTACTTAATAACTAGGTACAAGGACCCTGTCAGGGTGTAGCAAAAAGTTAACATTTTTTGTAGTCTGCTTCATAGATAAGAGTGTATTACTGGTTTTACCAAACTTACTAATAACTTATACTAAGTAATAACAACTTACAGTGTTTCTCTAAATTTAAATAAAAATTGTTTTAAAATTTAATTATTTAGTAACTATTCTCACGTGTACCTAATAAAATATCTCAATTATATAGTAACTCGCTTCGTTCAAGGTCGGCGGTTTTCCTTAAACTCGTTATCAAATATTATTATTTAAAATGCATGTAACATATAGTAGGTCAGCCTTCAACGCGTCCCGCGTTCCTCGTACTAAAATTTTGGCCGTTAGCATACCAATATCATCCAACAACGATGCTGGGACGCTGCCGGAACTCGGATTCTTATGGAGTTGCGTAGTCGATAGCCGTTACGGCTTAAAAGTCTTGGTTAACTTGCATCTTTTGATTTGACCGTTTCTAGTTGGCTAATTGAATTTTGTGAGAGCTACAAAACAACATTTTATTAATTCAAAATAGACATTTCATGAACAGATAAAAACGCCGACCGCCATATTTACCTTTAGCTTATCTGTGGCGTGACGTAGAATACCGAGTAAATAAACAGAAGGGCTACTCTGATGTTCGAAATTCGACCGTCGTGACAGGAGATCGAGAGGGACGGCACTATTCGACGGTGGAATTTCGAACATCGAAGAAGCCCTAAATTTTTCTTTACGGGACCGGTGACGTCACTATCACTAGCACAGGCAAAAATGGCGGACAGCGTTTCAGCGAACTGAAAATTATATAATATATTTAGGTTTCCTATACTATAAGAAATCCTTTAAGAAAAAAAGGAAAACAATCAGGTGTAAAGTCCAATCAAAAATTAAATGGATCACAAAGGGTATAAAGATTAGCAGTCAGATGAAAAGAATTTTAACTAACATCAATAAATCAACCTGCGATGCTACTATTATAAACTATCGAACGAAGTATATAAATATATATAGAAAAGTTATCAGACATGCCAAAAGAATAGCGGTACAAGAAGAAATATACAAAGCTAACGGTTCAACTAAAACCATATGGAATATTGTAAATAGACACAGAAATGTAACGCCACGTCGCCACAATAAACTGACTTTAAGGATTGGCAGCAAGGTTACCCAGCACCCTCAAGATGTTGCTGACCTTCTGTCTGATCATTTTAATCACAGCAAAACACCGAATTCTGGTGACTTAACCACTGCGACTCTTTGTTTGGAACAAGTTACGAAACATAGCTATAGCGACATAATTTGGTGGCCAATTTCGTCCTATGAAGTAACTAATACTGTGCTATCGATGGAAAATAAAAAGTCGTATGGGCACGACGAAATACCTATCATGGTAATTAAGAAATCTTTTGATTTATTGACAGATGCACTTGCACTCTTTTACAATAAATGTTTCGATTTAGGTGTTTTTCCAGATGAGCTAAAAGTGGCTAAAGTTCTACCCGTGTTCAAAAAAGGACTCAAAACGGATCCTAAAAATTATCGACCGATTTCACTTCTCCCCGTGCTCTCAAAGGTGTTTGAAAAGCTTATCAAAACCCGTCTTCTGAAGCACCTTCGAGATAGAGCCATCATTAATCCAAGGCAATTCGGCTTTCAAAGAAATATAGGAACCCTTGATGCGATCGATTGTTTGATCAACGATATCGTGTACCATATCCACAGTAGAAAGAGAGTAATGGGGCTATTTCTCGACCTTAGCTCAGCGTTCGATACTGTGGACCACGAGATACTTCTGAGGAAATTGGAGTTTTATGGGATCATAGGTAAAGCACATCATCTTCTGCGAAATTACCTTCAAAATCGGAAACAGTACGTAGAATTTAAAGATGTTGAAGAAGGTTGTGAAATGTCAGTCAGGTCAAGGTTAGTAAAGGTGGAAAGAGGTGTTCCACAAGGATCTATCTTGGGCCCAGTGCTATTTATTATCTTTACCAATGACCTCCTTAATTACATCAACAGCAAAGTTCCTGTTTGTAACTTAGTTATGTTTGCCGATGATACAAACGCGATAATTCACGCAGATAATATAGACGAACTTAATAATATAGCTGAACGTACTTTTTTGGCTTTTCACGAGTGGTTTAACTTTAATAACCTGCGTCTAAACACAGAGAAAACACAAATCATGCTCTTCAAACCCAATTCCAAAAGAAATGATGAACTCAATGTGATTCTAAACGGTGCTAAGATAGATTCGGTTAACAAAGTGAAATTTCTGGGTGTTAGTGTGGATTCTAAATTAAGCTGGTCAAACGAACTACATACCATAGAAAATGCTATAAATTCAGCGTGTTATGCTTTGAGAAGCCTGAGGGATGAGGTAGGCATAGAGGAACTAAAAATAGTGTACTATGCATTGATTGAATCAAAACTACGTTATAGCATCATGTTTTGGGGGAATAGCTATAAATATAATGTCAATAGAGCTCTAGTTGCGCAAAAGAGAGCCATTAGGATTATGTTGCGTATCCCTCAATGGGTTTCGTGTAGGGACCATTTTCTCAATCTGGGTATACTTACAGTGCCTAGTTTGTATGTTCTCGTTCTTCTTACAGAGTTGATAAAACATAAATCTAGGTTTGAGACTTATGAAGATCAAGAGCTACGTCTCCTTACGCGGACAAAAATATAAGCCACACTATTTGCCCAAAATCTAAAATTGAGGAACACTGTTCAAGGCATCAGGCTGTTAAATTGTTTAATAAACTACCTACCAGTTTAAAATGTATTTCAAATTACGCAATTTTTAAAAGACGTTTAAAGTGTTTTTTATTGAGAAGGTGTTCGTACAGTGTGGAAGAAATATTTGATGAAAAATCTGATTTGTATTCTTGACGTTGTATTTTATTTGTCAATTTTGATTTTATCGAGTATTTATATTATTGAATTTGGGGTTTTTGTAAGTCTTTGTAAATTTTATTATAATTATAATTTATTTGCTATATATTGTCATCAATGAAAAATATTGTAATGTAATTCGTTGACATCCACAAAATATTAATTGTTAACATTATTATTTATTATCATATCCAGCACAAATGTATTTCAAACACAATCATGTATTGTTAATGAATAAATACTATGACTATGACTATACGAAAATACAATACGAAATAAACATTGGTTTATACAATTTAATACAATGGCATTATATTATAAGCTGTATTCGACGTATAACCCTGCCAAACGATAATAAATAATACAATACAACATGAGTCAACTAGCCTATTTTGTCCGAAATAAAGTTTCATTGTATAATATTGCGTGTGTGTGTGTGTGTTGCAGACGAGATGAAGGATGGCATGGTGGCGCGCGTGTGCGCGCAGTGCGAGGAGCTGTACACGGACGCGCTCCGGCTCCTCAACCGCGACGCGCAGCGCGCCATCATCGAGCGCGAGTGGCTCGCCGTCGTGAGTCGCTTTCTAGTCTACGTTATCTTCAAAATCATCTGGGATTCAGTCGAACGTCGAGCCCTAAGACTCATAATGACCATAGTTATGCAGAAAGCGACCAAAGATTTTTCTTTATAATGCAAAAAGCGAACAAGTTTCAAGGTGAGAAACGTGCGTCTCTCCGTGAGGTTACCGGATATGCTCTGGTGAGTGTTCATGCTATTATTAACGATGTTTAGCTACATGAGTGTGGAACTATGGGTCGACCACGAGTCGTGATAGAGTTCCACTAATGGCAGGTTCGATGAGTCCGATCTTGTAAACTGGACTGGGGTGGCCCGGCTCCACCAAAGCGTGTGTATCGGAAGCACAGCCATACATTAATTGATTAAGACTTAAGTCACTTTGACAAAAAGTCTACGCTGGTCGCTTTCTGCATAACTATGGTCCATTGGTGATCCTTAGGACTATGCTCGTAGCCTAACGTTTTCTAAAAAAGTGTACATGAATTTTCTTGACTTTTTTTATACTCGTACTCAGAATACTGACTCATTGGTGATGCTTTGCCGGCGAGGGGCATCTTCCAGTGCCTCGAACATCGCCCAAAAGTTGCCAGCTTAGTCTGATTTCTATCGGATCTATTTTGAAAAGTGTAGTGCCCCGGAATTGCACGATTTAATTCGTCATCCCCGTTTCATCATTGCGACGGGCACGGCTTTCCGTAATCGTGTTTTGCTGTCTCTATCGCTAAAAAAAACGTACACTTCTCTAATCCACAGTTAGAAGGCAATCCTAAACATTCTATTCTTGCACAGGCAACATCGAAGCAGATGGCATTCCGCGGTCTGACGCAGCTGTTCCAGGGCCTGGTCTGCCGCAGCAACAAGGCGGTGGGCGAGGAGATCGCTCGCATGCAGGTGGCCGTGGAGAATCTCAAGGGCGCCATCAGCCGGCTGCCGCAAGCCCCGATGCTCACTGAACAACACACCAAGGCAATGAGGTGAGGAGACTGAGACTGTTCCAGCAGCAACACGGCGGGGGCGAGGAGATCGCTCGCATGCAGGTGGCCGTGGAGAATCTCAAGGGCGCCATCAGCCGGCTGCCGCAAGCCCCGATGCTCACTGAACAACACACCAAGGCAATGAGGTGAGGAGACTGAGACTGTTCCAGCAGCAACACGGCGGGGGCGAGGAGATCGCTCGCATGCAGGTGGCCGTGGAGAATCTCAAGGGCGCCATCAGCCGGCTGCCGCAAGCCCCGATGCTCACTGAACAACACACCAAGGCAATGAGGTGAGGAGACTGAGACTGTTCCAGCAGCAACACGGCGGGGGCGAGGAGATCGCTCGCATGCAGGTGGCCGTGGAGAATCTCAAGGGCGCCATCAGCCGGCTGCCGCAAGCCCCGATGCTCACTGAACAACACACCAAGGCAATGAGGTGAGGAGACTGAGACTGTTCCAGCAGCAACACGGCGGGGGCGAGGAGATCGCTCGCATGCAGGTGGCCGTGGAGAATCTCAAGGGCGCCATCAGCCGGCTGCCGCAAGCCCCGATGCTCACTGAACAACACACCAAGGCAATGAGGTGAGGAGACTGAGACTGTTCCAGCAGCTACACGGCGGGGGCGAAAAGATCGCGCGTATGCAGGCGGTGGAAAATCTGAAGGCACCCAGGTCAGCCAGCGGCTGCAAGCTTAAAGTCCTTAGGATACCAAAATTGCCGATGCATCTAACGTAATCGAACTGTACGATAAGGCGACAAAAATAGTTTAAGTGGACTGTATGATTAACGGGTCCCGCACAACTACCGTGATCTTATACGAATGAATTTATTGAGTTACGGCTTAATAATGAGTTAATGAGATTGCGCGTCGGCTTATCTGGAGATTTCTTAGGCGGAGCTCAGCGTCTACAGATGGCAGTACCTTGCGCTTATCCAGCGCTGGATCCAGATGCGGTTTTACCCTCGGTCCTACCACTAAGAGGCACATGCAGGTGAACTGGTGAACTGAAGCTAAATCGCAATCGTAATTTTTTTTAGATTAGAATAGTTGACTTCATGCACTGCATTGGCTTGCGAAGCCCGATTTATCGATAAATCTTGGGCAATTTTTCAAAAGTTCAACGTGCTCGAACCATATTCACCGACAGACTCTCTGGGTTGCCACACTAACGCGATATCGATGTTAGAACCTGTTAGACTAATAATGAAATTTTACCATAACTCGGCAATATACAACACCATATATTCCTCAGGTACCTGGCGGAAGCGACGAAGGACAACGACTTCATCTACCACGAGCGCATCCCGGACGCGCGGCAGCTGGAGCCGGTGTCGCGCGCCGCCGTGGCCAAGCCGCTGCCGGTGCCGGGCCGCTGGGGCGCCGCGCGCGACCTGTTCGCCGCGCTGCTGCCCGCCGCCGCGCACAGGGCTCTGCAGGCCGCCGCGGCGAGGAGGGCCGAGGCCGTCGGGGCTGAGGTTACTTCCAATTTCAGGGTCCTCTTTACCACCTATTCACCAAATCGGTGAACGGTCTGAAATGCCTAGATTAGCACAGAAACCAGGGAGACAATAATCTTGAGGATAATCCTGATCTCGACCGTATTGCCATACGCAAAGTTTTAGGTTACCTATGTGAAACACATATTTTTCTTCCTAATTTGCAGGTTTCGCCAAATTTTCACTTGCCCGGAAGCATTTCTTTCCAAAACTGTTATTTTTTCAGAATAATTATAAAACAAACCTAACCTAATGGGTTATTTCAAACGATGTTTATAAAATCCTGAAAAAATAACGGGTTTCAGGAAAAACAATGTTCCGGACGTTACAACGTTACAGATGAGAGCGATGTTTCGGAGTGGTAATAGGATACCAAGTTTTAAATGTGAATTAAAACAGAACGTGTCTTCGACTCCTTTGTCGTCGAAATTCATCCGTCACACGCTTGTTATCGTCATCAATACAGCCATATTCTTAAAACAATATTATGATTATAGACAGAATGTTAACCGAATGTCGTTTACTTGAGTAACATAATGTTTGTAACAGGTGAACAAGCTGCGCGAGGCCACCCAGCTGCTGAACAGCATCCTGGCGTCGCTGAACCTGCCGGCGTGTGTGGAGGAGGAGGAGGGGGGAGAGCTGCCCGAGTCCATCCGGAGCAAGGCGGCCGCCGTGCGCGCCGCGGGCGGGCCGCAGGCGCTGCGGGCGCTGATGGAGGAGCTGCCGCAGCTGCTGCAGCGCAACCGGGACATCCTGGACGAGGTAGGGGCCTGTAGTGTGGAGGAGGAGGGAGGAGAGCTGCCCGAGTCCATCCGGAGCAAGGCGGCCGCCGTGCGCGCCGCGGGCGGGCCGCAGGCGCTGCGGGCGCTGATGGAGGAGCTGCCGCAGCTGCTGCAGCGCAACCGGGACATCCTGGACGAGGTAGGGGCCTGTAGTGTGGAGGAGGAGGGAGGAGAGCTGCCCGAGTCCATCCGGAGCAAGGCGGCCGCCGTGCGCGCCGCGGGCGGGCCGCAGGCGCTGCGGGCGCTGATGGAGGAGCTGCCGCAGCTGCTGCAGCGCAACCGGGACATCCTGGACGAGGTAGGGGCCTGTAGTGTGGAGGAGGAGGGAGGAGAGCTGCCCGAGTCCATCCGGAGCAAGGCGGCCGCCGTGCGCGCCGCGGGCGGGCCGCAGGCGCTGCGGGCGCTGATGGAGGAGCTGCCGCAGCTGCTGCAGCGCAACCGGGACATCCTGGACGAGGTAGGGGCCTGTAGTGTGGAGGAGGAGGGAGGAGAGCTGCCCGAGTCCATCCGGAGCAAGGCGGCCGCCGTGCGCGCCGCGGGCGGGCCGCAGGCGCTGCGGGCGCTGATGGAGGAGCTGCCGCAGCTGCTGCAGCGCAACCGGGACATCCTGGACGAGGTAGGGGCCTGTAGTGTGGAGGAGGAGGGAGGAGAGCTGCCCGAGTCCATCCGGAGCAAGGCGGCCGCCGTGCGCGCCGCGGGCGGGCCGCAGGCGCTGCGGGCGCTGATGGAGGAGCTGCCGCAGCTGCTGCAGCGCAACCGGGACATCCTGGACGAGGTAGGGGCCTGTAGTGTGGAGGAGGAGGGAGGAGAGCTGCCCGAGTCCATCCGGAGCAAGGCGGCCGCCGTGCGCGCCGCGGGCGGGCCGCAGGCGCTGCGGGCGCTGATGGAGGAGCTGCCGCAGCTGCTGCAGCGCAACCGGGACATCCTGGACGAGGTAGGGGCCTGTAGTGTGGAGGAGGAGGGAGGAGAGCTGCCCGAGTCCATCCGGAGCAAGGCGGCCGCCGTGCGCGCCGCGGGCGGGCCGCAGGCGCTGCGGGCGCTGATGGAGGAGCTGCCGCAGCTGCTGCAGCGCAACCGGGACATCCTGGACGAGGTAGGGGCCTGTAGTGTGGAGGAGGAGGGAGGAGAGCTGCCCGAGTCCATCCGGAGCAAGGCGGCCGCCGTGCGCGCCGCGGGCGGGCCGCAGGCGCTGCGGGCGCTGATGGAGGAGCTGCCGCAGCTGCTGCAGCGCAACCGGGACATCCTGGACGAGGTAGGGGCCTGTAGTGTGGAGGAGGAGGGAGGAGAGCTGCCCGAGTCCATCCGGAGCAAGGCGGCCGCCGTGCGCGCCGCGGGCGGGCCGCAGGCGCTGCGGGCGCTGATG
The DNA here is from genome assembly GCA_947623375.1 of Apotomis capreana. Taxonomy (NCBI): domain Eukaryota; kingdom Metazoa; phylum Arthropoda; class Insecta; order Lepidoptera; family Tortricidae; genus Apotomis; species Apotomis capreana. The sequence continues at coordinate 1,933,232 of OX392500.1, read as the reverse complement.
GAGGAGCTGCCGCAGCTGCTGCAGCGCAACCGGGACATCCTGGACGAGGTAGGGGCCTGTAGTGTGGAGGAGGAGGGAGGAGAGCTGCCCGAGTCCATCCGGAGCAAGGCGGCCGCCGTGCGCGCCGCGGGCGGGCCGCAGGCGCTGCGGGCGCTGATGGAGGAGCTGCCGCAGCTGCTGCAGCGCAACCGGGACATCCTGGACGAGGTAGGGGCCTGTAGTGTGGAGGAGGAGGGGGGAGAGCTGCCCGAGTCCATCCGGAGCAAGGCGGCCGCCGTGCGCGCCGCGGGCGGGCCGCAGGCGCTGCGGGCGCTGATGGAGGAGCTGCCGCAGCTGCTGCAGCGCAACCGGGACATCCTGGACGAGGTAGGGGCCTGTAGTGTGGAGGAGGAGGGAGGAGAGCTGCCCGAGTCCATCCGGAGCAAGGCGGCCGCCGTGCGCGCCGCGGGCGGGCCGCAGGCGCTGCGGGCGCTGATGGAGGAGCTGCCGCAGCTGCTGCAGCGCAACCGGGACATCCTGGACGAGGTAGGGGCCTGTAGTGTGGAGGAGGAGGGAGGAGAGCTGCCCGAGTCCATCCGGAGCAAGGCGGCCGCCGTGCGCGCCGCGGGCGGGCCGCAGGCGCTGCGGGCGCTGATGGAGGAGCTGCCGCAGCTGCTGCAGCGCAACCGGGACATCCTGGACGAGGTAGGGGCCTGTAGTGTGGAGGAGGAGGGAGGAGAGCTGCCCGAGTCCATCCGGAGCAAGGCGGCCGCCGTGCGCGCCGCGGGCGGGCCGCAGGCGCTGCGGGCGCTGATGGAGGAGCTGCCGCAGCTGCTGCAGCGCAACCGGGACATCCTGGACGAGGTAGGGGCCTGTAGTGTGGAGGAGGAGGGAGGAGAGCTGCCCGAGTCCATCCGGAGCAAGGCGGCCGCCGTGCGCGCCGCGGGCGGGCCGCAGGCGCTGCGGGCGCTGATGGAGGAGCTGCCGCAGCTGCTGCAGCGCAACCGGGACATCCTGGACGAGGTAGGGGCCTGTAGTGTGGAGGAGGAGGGAGGAGAGCTGCCCGAGTCCATCCGGAGCAAGGCGGCCGCCGTGCGCGCCGCGGGCGGGCCGCAGGCGCTGCGGGCGCTGATGGAGGAGCTGCCGCAGCTGCTGCAGCGCAACCGGGACATCCTGGACGAGGTAGGGGCCTGTAGTGTGGAGGAGGAGGGAGGAGAGCTGCCCGAGTCCATCCGGAGCAAGGCGGCCGCCGTGCGCGCCGCGGGCGGGCCGCAGGCGCTGCGGGCGCTGATGGAGGAGCTGCCGCAGCTGCTGCAGCGCAACCGGGACATCCTGGACGAGGTAGGGGCCTGTAGTGTGGAGGAGGAGGGAGGAGAGCTGCCCGAGTCCATCCGGAGCAAGGCGGCCGCCGTGCGCGCCGCGGGCGGGCCGCAGGCGCTGCGGGCGCTGATGGAGGAGCTGCCGCAGCTGCTGCAGCGCAACCGGGACATCCTGGACGAGGTAGGGGCCTGTAGTGTGGAGGAGGAGGGAGGAGAGCTGCCCGAGTCCATCCGGAGCAAGGCGGCCGCCGTGCGCGCCGCGGGCGGGCCGCAGGCGCTGCGGGCGCTGATGGAGGAGCTGCCGCAGCTGCTGCAGCGCAACCGGGACATCCTGGACGAGGTAGGGGCCTGTAGTGTGGAGGAGGAGGGAGGAGAGCTGCCCGAGATGCCGGTGGTCCACAGGCACTGAGAGCGTTGATGGAAGAGTTGCGACAGCTGCTGCAACGCAACCGCGACATCCTGGTCCAAGTGAAGACTGAAAGCGACGATATATTAGCAATGATTCACTTGTGTAAATCTACGTATAAGTAATATACAAGTTGTGGCTCGGTACACGGAACTGAAAGCGACAAGTCCAAGGATCTGTAGTAACTGTTGTTTCTCGACAGGCGGAGCGCATGCTGCGCGAGGAGGAGGAGGCGGACGCGGCGCTGCGCGCGCAGTTCGGCTTGCGCTGGGGCCGCACGCCGTCGCCGCAGCTCACGGAGGCGTTCCGCGCCAACGCCGCCAAGTACCGGCAGATCATCGACAACGCCGTGCGCGCCGACTCCATCGTGCAGCAGAAGTTCGCGCAGCACAAGGAGGTCAGACAATTTACACAACTTTTTATCATTTTGACACCATCACTAACTCCAGGTACTCAGTCAATAAAAGGAGAAAAAAGACAATTTTGCTTTGGCTGTCATTTGACACAAATTGGTCCAATTTCATCTCGTTTCAAACGCCCGGCATTATGACGCGCTTGGCGTGACTATTCCAACAAATAAGTACCTCCGTACCAATGTTCGTGTCGTAGTCAGTTGCTCACGCTGGCCGTCGGTGAGCGCACGCGTCTAGAGCTAGAGTTTCAGCTGCTTTCAATATCCCACATTATTTTGCACTGTTTCTATAATTATTTTCACACCATTAAAAGAACATTAAGAAATATTGATGATGATATTAAAAAATGTAACCTTATCAGTTTGTCTAGCACAACTATTCATCGCGAATCTTGTCGCACAGCACTACCCGTCACCTTCTCACATTACTGCACAGAAAGAGACAGTCATTTATCTCGCGCGAGAAATAGTCGCTTGTGAAAGTTGTGCTAGAAATGCAGTTTCAAGTTCAAGCGCATATTCTCTATTTTGGCAATACATTTTTCTCAAACATGCAATGAAATGTCGTCATAGCGTGCGTTATTTGCGTTTCGGGCGGACGAACTCTAGAAAACTGTAAAGGAATTTCATACAAAATTGAAGGCGAATGGTGTCATTGGCGTCTGTGTACATGAACAGGTTAAACAGCTGAATTATATATTTCTTGAGTGGTGTATTTTTAATTTCATTGCATATGTTTGAGGAAAGCACTATACATGCCTTAACCGGGAAATAAGGGTTTGCCGGCTTCGTATCTCTATACCTACTCCTAAGCCCTTCTTTCCCGGCGTCAGCAGTAATAGGTCTCAAGCTGTTGTAGTTAATAATTATATTTCGGGATGGGTTACTATCCCCAGTGGTGTTCCCCAAGGTTCTTTGCTCGGACCATTGCTTTTCAATATTTTTATTAACGACATTAGTAAATGCTTTATACATTCCAAACTACTTTGTTTTGCTGACGATATGAAGGTTTTTAGAAGGGTGAAGTCGACCAGTGACTCACTATTGATCCAGTCAGATCTCGAGCGACTTGATGATTATTGTCAGAAAAATAAGTTAGATTTGAATCCATTGAAATGCTTTTCTCTAACATTCTCAAGAAAGCAGAATTTAATACCGACTATTTATAAACTTAAAGGTCAACCTCTGAACAAAGTCCAATCTATGAGAGACTTGGGGGTGGTACATGATTCCAAACTTTTATTTGACACCCACATTGACACTATCGTTGGTTCTGCTTTAAAAACACTAGGTTTTATAATGCGTAGTTCTGTCCATTTTACTCAGGCCAAAACACTTAAGATTCTGTTTTGCTCCTTAGTTCGGAGTAAACTGGAGTATGCATCCCAAATTTGGAATCCCTATTACGCTACTTATATAGACAGGATTGAACGTGTTCAGAAAAAATTTGTTAAGTACTTAAGTTACAAACTAAAATTCCCTTATAATTCATCCAATTACCTAAATATTTGTAAAAAACACCATCTGATCCCGTTATATAAGCGCCGTGAAATAGCCGATATTACCTTTTTGCTTAAAATCACAACTGGCGGCATTGACTGTCCCGAACTGCTCAAGGAATTATCGTTTGTGACTCCTTCTCGGTCCAAAAGGCACTTCCCCCCTATCTCACTGAGGCGTACATCATCCAATTACAGACGGAATAGTTTCCTTAACCGCGCTAGTCGCCATTTGAATAATACGACGAAAGAGCATGATATTGATATATTTAATTGTGTAATTCCTTCCGTGAGGCGAAATTTAGCTAATGTGTTTTTTGATTGAGCGATTTCTATAACATGCTTGTGCAGTATTGTTATTGTGTATTAGGTAGGTACTTAGGTTGTCAGCCCATCAAGGCTCTAAAAGTTAAGGTTTATAAGTTTAAGTTTGTAGATTAACGAATGTTCATAGTTTTTACATATATTTGCTGCAAGTGTGCGTCGGTACATCGATGTGCGCTGTTTACTTAAGTTTATGTTTTATGTACAGCAACTATTTGTGAGTTCCTGTAATTGGCTCTGTATTTCTATTTAAGTTTCTATGTTTAGTGTATTAGCTGTTGGTTCTCCTAAAATAAATAAATAAATAAAAATAAATTACTGGTTCTTCTTCTTCTTTCGTGTCGAGGTTCCTCAAATATGTGCTGCCCAAAAGGCAGCGGCGTCGACAGCCCTGGTTATAATGAACGTGTGATGTAATTCATGTGATGCAGGACATCGAGCTGCTGGGGCGCAGCGACGGCGAGATAACGGCCGGCGTGCCGGAGGCGGCGGGCGGCGGGCCGGGCGCGGGCGCCGGCGACGCCGCCGCCGAGCTCAGGGCGCTGCTGCGCAGGGTGGAGCTGCTCAAGAAGGAACGTGACGCCATCGAGCATGAGCTCAAAGGTGACTCTAGTGCTGCCGTGCTACGGCTAAAGAATATCTGTACATAGATAAGACCTTTTACCGTAACACGGCAGAGTAGGCCGTCGTAATATATGACAGAGGCAGGATTCATCCTTCCACGGCCGTTTTTTGCATTTGCATACATGCCAACTTACGCGGCGACATTGGTTTTTGAGGATGTCAATCGATTCTGTGTTCTATTGGGATCAAATGTCTATATAGGACTACCTACACTTAGACTGCTTTAAAAGCCAGAAATGACCGTCAAAGTTCAACACTCCTTCAGTGCACTAAAACCGCTCCATACAAAATGGCCTACCTACGTGTGACGTCATCTGTGGGTTGGGTACCAGTGTTTGTATGGAGACAATAAGTAATTTGCCATTTTCACCGTGAAAAGTGCGTTTAAGTGCGTAAATTATTGTTTTGTTAAATTATGAGGATTCTGAAAATAATTTCAAATTTTATTGAATTCGAAAATGAATTTTTTTTTTTTTTTGTATTATGACATATTGAGCTAATTTTATTCATATAACTTCACTATTGTTGTATAATTCAACATCAGTCGCATCCCCTATTTTACTTGTACTGGAGCGAGACAGAGAGAGAGACGTTGGTGGTTGTTCGCGCATCCGAACGCGCTCCAGACACTGACCAATCACAAGAAGGCTCGCGCGCAGGCGCATTGACAGCATCTCCATCGAGACGCGGCGACAGCGACCTGGCGGCCATCTTTCCCAATCTAACTCTGTTCGAGTACGCACGCGTCCAAATACATAAATCAAAAACCCCTGTATTCCATTTAACAATGGTACATTAAACCTTTCTAACCGCAACGCATAGAGTAACCCTTGGCCTTTTTCCAGACGTGACTCTCGACCTGAAGGAGCAGTTCCTGTCGGCGCTGGCGGCGGACGGCGCGCTGGACGAGCCGGCGCTGACGGCGGGCGCGCTGGGCGCCGCGCTGGCGCCGCTGCGCCGCCGCGCCGAGGCCGCGCAGGCGCAACAGGTACAGTACTACACACTTTATAAGAAGGAGCCGTTCCTGTCGGCGCTGGCGGCGGACGGCGCGCTGGACGAGCCGGCGCTGACGGCGGGCGCGCTGGGCGCCGCGCTGGCGCCGCTGCGCCGCCGCGCCGAGGCCGCGCAGGCGCAACAGGTACAGTACTACACACTTTATAAGAAGGAGCCGTTCCTGTCGGCGCTGGCGGCGGACGGCGCGCTGGACGAGCCGGCGCTGACGGCGGGCGCGCTGGGCGCCGCGCTGGCGCCGCTGCGCCGCCGCGCCGAGGCCGCGCAGGCGCAACAGGTACAGTACTACACACTTTATAAGAAGGAGCAGTTCCTGTCGGCGCTGGCGGCGGACGGCGCGCTGGACGAGCCGGCGCTGACGGCGGGCGCGCTGGGCGCCGCGCTGGCGCCGCTGCGCCGCCGCGCCGAGGCCGCGCAGGCGCAACAGGTACAGTACTACACACTTTATAAGAAGGAGCAGTTCCTGTCGGCGCTGGCGGCGGACGGCGCGCTGGACGAGCCGGCGCTGACGGCGGGCGCGCTGGGCGCCGCGCTGGCGCCGCTGCGCCGCCGCGCCGAGGCCGCGCAGGCGCAACAGGTACTACACACTTTATAAGGCGCTCCGTGAATATTCGTTTGTGCAGACAAAGACAAACTATTCCGATGAAGGCCGAAGTTATAATTAAAACTTAAAATCAAACGTATACCTACTACTACTAGCCCAAGAGTACAATGAATCTATTAGCCGTCTCACTCACGCAAGGTATAGATTGTACACTGTCAGAGATATAGCGGCTGACTATATACCGCGTGGTGTGCTCTCACATGGCAACAGCTAACGACCAATAGCAGCAAACGGCCAAAACGCACGCTACGTGGAACACGCCGATTGGTCAATAACTTATCCCGCGTTTCGAAAATTCGTCTTCTGCGCAAGTACATCGGTAAGCCATATCAGTTGTGTATTACTGCCTACGACAATATGCAATGTCTATAACAGAGCCATCTATCGTTTACCTTTGGTGGTACAACACTACAACATAGAATCGGGGCTCCGATTATTATACATATATGCTGCTGAGAGCAAACCAACCGCCATTGAAGAAGTGCAACCCGATAGAACATGAGTACATAATGACAACTTTAGATCTAAAGAATCTAAATTCGAGTGATTTTTGTATCGGTGTTCAAACTTATAAAGCAATTAATACTAATATACTAATATTAATATTACGATACAAATATCAAACATAATTGAACATTATGATGCCTTGCCATCTTTGAACTGATATCTCTTGCTATGCCGGGCCGAGTCTTCTACCAATCAAGCCAAAAATTAAAGTTAAAAGGTTGACACATTTTAGCACTTGTTACTAACGATGTTTGTATGTTGAATTAAACGGCTTTTGAATCGTCATAGTTAAAAATTCGATAAATAATAATAGTAGATTGTTTGACAAAGGGCTAAAATAGGCCATTGTGACACGAAGTGATTATTTGGACGATCGAGCGAAGCGAGTGAGGACAAATAGATTCGGATAATGGATTTTAGCCACGTGTTACACACTCTGCTTTTCACTTCGACTGTGAGAAAAAAAAAGTTTTAAATTACCTTAGCCATAATGGGGTCCTGGGCTCATCATTCTCCCTCGACCTGGTTAAATAACCGGCCGTCGGGCGCCTCCTCCGCCGCCGGGTGTGGCGGACCCATCGCTGGCGGGCGACGCCAGCGGTGGGCAGTATCCCTTCAAATGCATACGGTATTAAAAATAATACTACATTTTATTTCAGAAATGTCTGAAGTAAAAATCAATACCATGTCAATTAGGACTTTGTGACTCTGTTTGTCAGTTTCAGTAGGGTCGCTTTCGATACTTCATGCGCCTAAGGTTTGAACCCTAGGGGCTAAAAGTAGCACTTTTTGAGCCGAAGTGTAATTAATAATAATGTGTGTCAGGAGGCGTTAGTGGCGGAGATCCAGTCGGCGCACGCGCGGTTCTCGGCTCTGGGCGGCGGCGGCGGCTCGCGCGGCGCGGCGCTGGGCCGGCTGTGCGCGGCGCACGACGCCTACGCCGACCTCACCGCCAACCTCAAGGAGGGCGTCAAGTTCTACAACGACCTCACGCAGGCGAGTACCATAATATTAAGAGGCCTTATTCCTTTTAAAATGCTGATTGTTTTAGACAGTTTTCTCTATGATCAAACATGTTTCTTAACATATTATTGATGTTACTACCTAGAACAGGGCTATTGGGATTTATTGGTATATATTTGAAACCTACAATTTGAATTTTTCATGGATAACTTTTGTTTCAAAAACTACTCGAAATTGACAAAATTCACGCGTAAAATTAGTTTTTTCAACTTATTTTCGACTACACGCAATGTAAGCATGAAATAGCTATGTTACTACCTAGAATTCGGGGAAAAGTAGTATTTACTTCAAAAAGTTGGTGGAAATTATCAATATATTTGTCATAATATGAAAAAAAATATTTTTAAAAGGAATAAGGCCTCTTAAATAAATGTTAGGCTGGTTACTGGAGTCTAGTGTCGCGCTGACCGTCGGTGCGGATTGCCACCGCACCGACCGATATGTATTAACTTCAGGGAGCGCTTTAGAATGACGCTGACGGGTCCGTGCGGACGACCGCCCGCGTTCCCTGAAGTTGATACGTATTGGTCGGCGCGACACTAAAACCAGCCTTAAGGGACTATCTTACATAAATCGACCTTAGTCCCAAACTAAGCAAAGCTTGTACTAGTACTAGACGATGCTATTCATAATATATATATAACAACCATGACTCAGGCACAAATATTCGAGTTCATCGCACGAATATCGCCGGCTCAGTAGGCAGGAGCACTACAAATTGCGCAAACCGCAGAAAGAAAAAATCTAAAGGTTATCTGTCGTTAGAGTGGTGGAGAGGTTAACACGATGGACTGGTAATCCAGAGATACCGGGTTCGATTCCCGATCGCTTCCGCCAGGTTACGCATTTAAATTTGTCTTTGTGCTTTGATTTTTGTACCAACGGTATTTTTGAAGTGAAACTTCTAATGCGACTTCCAACAAGGTTGCGTTAAAAGTTTAACGTTTAACGCTACCGTGGAGGGGGTAGGAAAGCACTGTTGCGTTAAACGTTCAACGCAACAATCCCACGGACAATGCGACGGATTTAAGGTTATGTCAAGGCACGTCTCTTGTGAATATCAATTGATTGTTAGGTTTTCTCTTTTGAAATAACAATTTCTACCCCTTCTTATTTTCATTTCCACATTACGAAGTTTCAATTCTTCCGCGCGGAGGGCCTCGACGCACAATTTTTTTTGAACTCGTCACTTGTCCCCCGCAGCTGCTGGTGACGTTCCAGAACAAGATCTCCGACTTCTGCTTCGCGCGGCGCACGGAGAAGGAGGAGCTGCTCAAAGACCTGACGCAGGACGCGTCGCGGGTGCCGCGCCCCGCGCCGCCGCCGCCGCAGCCCGCGCAGGAGGTAGGCACACACCCTATTATTGACAACATTACACTTTTCAGGGTTCCGTACCCAAAGGGTAAAAACGGGACCCTATTACTGAGACTTCGCTGTCCGTCCGTCCGTCTGTCACCAGGCTGTATCTCAAGAACGGTGATAGAGTGACTAAAAATAAAATAAATATTTAAGGGGGGGCTCCCATAAAACAAACGGGGATGGTTGCGTTAACTTTGCACCTCATTTGTATGGGGCGCTATATATACCAGGTACAAACTTAACTTAACCACTTAAGGATGGAAAGTGTTTGTACGGGACCCTCGGTGCGCGAGTCCAACTCGCACTTGACCGGTTTTTTTGAAATGATAACGTCCTATAAATTGATGAACGCCGGCTGCACACACAAAAAAGCATGACTCATTGTCACGTTCCGCTTGAGCCGAGCGTGCAAGCGAGAGCGCGGAAGAAGCGATAAGGAGGCACGATCGGCGTAAGCGTTCGGCTTGTGAAGTTGTGAGGCATCTATCTCTCATCCACTCCATTACCACCGGCTTACAATTTATAAAAGTATGCAATTTTTCATGAATGTTTTTTTACATCACGTAAAATTATCGTTCGTAAACCGACTTTACAAACAATCAATTTTTTTACCGGGGTCAGGCTATCCCCACTCGTTGCGGCTGCGCAAAATATTCCGATCTCTAAGTATCTACCCGGCGGGACAAATGTCAGTGGGCTGCCACGCCTCGCGGCGAGCGGACGGCGTACGGTTAACGTTTCCCGCGCAGCCTGTGCTGTACGATGTCGAAAAATAAAAGTCGGGCATATTGTTTTTGTGGCAATAAAGACGATTGAAAATGATTTTATTTGTTCCAGTACACATTAAACTCTCCGGAATAAAAGTTTTGTTTAAGAATTAACGTTTACTGGGGCACTATTGACGCGTAACTATTAAAGTCTGGGTATTTCTCTAAAATTCTTATGGGAGCGCCTAGCTTTTTTTCGAAATTATTGCGTTGTTTTGATTCCATGCTGTGTTGTTATTACTGAAGATTTAGTTATACAATCAATATGTAAAATATTTAAGGATTCAGTCTATAATACGTTGTGTTTTAGAAACACGAGTACTTGTAGTTTCGTCGATAGTTTTTTTTTAAAGTTACCTCAAAAAAGCAACGTAAATCCTTAGTATGTCATAAATACTGCAGGGAAAGTTATCAGTTTTTAATAATAACATAACGAGATGTTATCTATAATGTATATGCCTTACATTTTAAAATCTGTATTATTTTAATAATTAAAACGAAAAAACATAATTTCCACGCTCCCAGGCACGCACTTCCATTTCGCTCACGCTTACGCTCAGCGAGAGAGGGAGCTGACCAAAGCCCCGCGCCCTCTTAATTCATAATAAAAGAAAAATAACTTTCGTCTAAGGCATATATGGCTGAAAATGTTCAAAAAGCCGCCTTTGCACCTAGCTACCAAACACCCTATATAAAATGCATGTACAATTGAAGGAATGTTTACAAAAAAATATAACTGACTAGCAGTGGCGTGGCATAGCATAGACCTTCCAGACTTTTGGTTATTCCTATGCGCTTCTGCGCCTCCTGACTTTTCCTTTGCAAGAACCGATACTGCTGATGTTTGCGCCGAGATTAAAAGTGTAATTGCTTCAAGCCAATGAGATTCTCCGTATCGGAGATTTTGTTGCCACTGATAGTGACTCCTTTCTCCCAGTTATTTCTCAACAGATGTCTTTTATTATAGGGTTTTTTAGTACTTATGGATAATATAAATGAGTATATGTGTTCCGCACAGCCGGCGGCGGTGGCGAAGAAGGACCCGCCGCCGCGGCCGCCGCCGCCCAGCGCCGCGCCCGCCCCCGCCGCCTCCACGGCGCCCGCCGCGCTGCCCTACCCCGTGCAACCGCAAGGTATGTAAAACTGATTATTTTATTTGGAACTTCCATACTGATTCTTTCGATGCCCAAAAAAATTTGCCTCGTTTCTCTCAAAACATTTCACCGTACTTTATTTATATCTATCAAACACAGCTGGCTTAAACATTTATTTGACTCTGAGTACTGATTAAAAAAATCTCACGTGGCAGGCATGCCGCTCCCGTACGGCGCGGCGCCGCAGTACTACTACGCGGCGCCGATGCCGGCGGCGTACAACCCGTACGCCACGCTGCCCTACCCGCACCACGCGCCGCGCCTGCCGCAGCAGCCCTACCAGCCCTACCAGCACCCGCCGCCGCCGCAGCCCTACCAGCAGCCGCCGCCGCACGGATACAACCCCTACGGCACGCAGTAGTGCTAACGTACCGAGTGCCAGCCCTAGCGACCTCTACCGCTTCAGGGCTGCAACCTTTGAGAAAACTGGTGAAAAGAGAGGCATAGGAATGGAGCGAGAGGGATATAAAAACATAATGGCGTGTAGTGACCGAATTTAACCAGCAAATTAATATTAAATATGACTCAGACAACTAACTCTTAGAAACACGTCATGTCTTCCTGTTGTAAGTTTTTAATAAACCGTCGGGGATAGTGCAATACCGCGTAATTAACAAGAGTAGATACGAATCAATATTCGAACAAATATTTTATTGAAATGAGAACTTTATCGACAGCTGTCATTTACGCGGTATTGCACTATCCCCGACGAAATGTAAGTTACTTAAATATATAAAAATGTTATCAATACCTGCAATTTCAGCGAACTATGAGATTATTTATAAAAATGAAGACAGTATCTTTTAATAGGTTCTAAGGATTACCTTACGTTAGAGATAAGTCGAAACATCTCAGTCTAAAAATACTCCAAGATAGTTAATGTGTATCGCCGCCCCACAGTGCAGTTGTGCTAGCCTGCTCCAGAACCCCTCGCTCCAGCCCTTTGTGGAGAACTGTTATCGTAACTTATATATTTTTCGTATCGTAGTTCTAAGGATCGGGTGCAAGGTTGTTACTAATGTCGGAATTTTAAACTGTTGATCCGCTTGCTTTGCAGGTTCAAAACCAATACTAACATCAAAAAAATATGCTTATTTATGGACAATGAAAAAAACGGAAATTTAATTACCTCAATTATACAAATTGTTTATTTTTAAATAGACACATTGAATAGGCTTTTATTTAGGGTGGTATAATTGGTCAAATATTAAGTCAAATCTATTTGTCTAATCAATCTATTCATTTGAAAAACTCGTCAAATTTAGATTGAAATTACAAAATGACGATTGGTAATTGTTTACCACGGTGTTTACTTATAAGTCGCGAATTAAACTTATGCCGCGTCCGCACGCTTGCCAACCCTCCTCACGCCTACAGGACGCAGTTATATGTTAGAGTTAGACGGAACTACATCGTGCTCATTCTAACATATAACTGCGTCCTGTACGCTTGCCGAGGGTTGGCAAGCGTGCGAACGCGGCGTCACATAAAACTTCATACATATTAAAGAACTCCAAAGTTACATCTCGCACGAAAGCTATAATCGTATAGAAGAGATTCGTGCTATAGGGAACGTGCACGAACTATTAGGTGGCAGCACTGTGAATGTCAAATCCAAGTAATGAAAAGATTCAGATTGGCGGCACCAGTTGGCAGCACCTTCGTTGTGCACGTTTCCTATAGAACTAACGGAAATGCCACGACGTTGCGCGACCAGCGGCGCGGCGAGCGGTTGAGCGGGAGATCCGAGCGCGGCGGCCATACGAGTGAGCGAGACACGTAGCGCGCGCCGCGCCGAGTTCGAGGCATCTCCGTAAGTAGGAATAACTTATAAGTTTCCATATATGTGGAACCGGATGAGTCTCCATAATATTTATAATTGTAATGTCACAATCGTCAACGATATGTATTTTTATTAAATCTCGGCTGTTTATTGTTTCCAATGTTGTTTTTATTATTATAATCGTATTGAAAAAGGTCTGTGATCGCCGACTGTCTCATTATGAGTTGCAGAAACGTTTATTAGAGCAATTTGTCCCGCGAATTTTGTTACTTTCTAACTTGTCAATTTAAGGAGGCAATAGAAGACTTAAGGTGGCATTTAATTCTCTGATCGTTTGTGCAACGGAACATCAGTCGCACTAAACGAGTGCATTTAGTACACACTCGAGTTGAAGGTTTTCAAATAACAGCGGAAATAAGCTCATTTTAATACCAGCTGTACACTCTCGCCACGACCAGGTAAGGCTAGTTCCATCCACACTAGAATAGAGTAAGAAAAGGGTAGCATGTGTCTCGGAGTGTCTTATGACCGGACCAGGACCGGTGACAAACAGTCTGTCCTATAGGATCTAATGTTTCTATTCGGTCCGCATGGATATGGTCAGTTTCATGTCACGATATTTAAATTTGAATAGCAATCGACTCTAGTGTGTACAGTTATTATTTCTGTTTGTTCACTTCGGTAGGTGCTTATAGTGCGAAAAGAAGGATTCTAATCTAATAGGGTAGAATATAATCAAATTTATTAATATTGCATGTGAAATCACGTAATTTATAATGATTTTCAATGAAGTTACTTGTAAACTTGTAGGAAATAAATATTTTTTATTGAATTGTTATTTTATTTCTGTCTCTAATTGATTAACCTTTCCTATGAAATTTGCAAAAACAAACCAGCCAAGTGCGAGTCTGACTCGCGCATCGAGGGTTCCGTACAAACTTTTATCCCATCTTAACTGGCCGGGTTAAGTTTGCACCTAGTATGTATGTAAGGAGCCGGATACAAATGAGGTCTTGACGATGAATATTTGTTATTACTGCAGCAACAGAAGTACATCATCTGTGAAAATTTCAACTGTCTAGCTACGGGTATGGAACCCTTACACTCAGATCAGAGGAGATGCTCCAAAGTTCGTATAAAACTTCGAACTTCAGAGTAGCCCACCCAGGGTTGGCACAAAATAGAAACACCAAATAAAATAATAGATAATTTATCACATAATTGCTATTTATTAAATTAGGACAATCTAAAGCAGTAGCAGAGTGCAGCTCGCGAAGTTAGTACTTGGGCGCCTGGGACTCCTCCTTCGAGTAGTCTCGGATCGGCGAGTAGAACTGCAAACAAAATTACAACAATAAGATGTTTTATAGATATCTGATTAAAAAAAACGGTCGCATTAAGTCAACTGAATGGAAACAATTTATCATTACATTATCATGAATTACATTATCAGACATTCACCTGGGGTATGCATATTCGTTATTAACGCATCTAAAACTTCACTGGATGTTAGAGGACTTCAAATAAACATACTTAAGAGAAAAGGACTGAATACAAAAGACTCATCGAAATTTCAACCATTTATCTTAAAAATTGGCGTCTTTTGCTTGAAAACGTCACATATACATTATGTTTAGTAACAATGTTTCGTTAATATGGACTGTAAAAGGAAGGATCAGCATCTTCAAATATACAAAAGTGTTTGCTGTAAGATGTTAAATTGGTGGCACTAGTTTTGCAAGAGAGCTAGGCTTGTTTCCTGTGCCTAACAGATCAAATCAGCTACTTTTTATGAAAGTCGAAACGCTGGAATTTAACAATTCAATTCAATTTAACAATGGCTAATGAATTTCCACATTTTTCTTCAAAAAATCATACAATAATTTTGACAACGCAGAGTTGACATATCCCTACCCTCCATAAGTTGAGGTTTAATATCCTGCAGTTTATGGACGGTACGTACTCCAGCTACTCCAGCGCCGCTTGTGGAGCCTTTTGGAACTATTATTTTTTTAAATATCTCCTACAAAAGATGTTGCTCCTCCGCTCTACACTCCATATTCGCAAGCAAGAAAAAAGATCACGTTTGTTTTGTTTGACAACGTCATCTTACTTTTCCATTGTGTAGGTAGTAGGCATTACTCACATAAGGAAAACTCACAACATTAATAATCTGAGTTGATGGTGTACTTAATGGTAACCAACTATATATATTTGAAGTAGTCAGGGCAAAATGGTCTCAATAGGAGATAATTTTAACGAATAAGAAACAATTCAATATTCTTTGCCAGTAAACACATTTATTATTTATCGACAAAATTTTGAGTGTATGCACAGTAGAAATTGGAATACTACAATTATCTTTTCAATTTCTGAGAATAGGCTTTGGTTTTATACTTGCAAACAAAAGCCTTGCCCCAAAGAATATCTTTTTTCGTGTATCTTTTGACATTATGGCCTTCCAGCTGGGCTGACATTGGGCTGTTATCACCAACATTAATCCAAAAGGGGCCCCAGGTTAATGAATGTAGTATTTTCTTCTTATTTGCTAATTAAAAAAACAAAGTACCATACCTTGTGTTGCTTGTTGCGGTACTCCTCCCAGGGCTCGGGGTTGCTCTTCCTGTTCCATGTCACCTCAGGTGAGCGAGTGGCTAGGCGTACCAAGTAGAACACGGCGCCGCCACAGCCGAGAGCCGTGCACACATACAGGGGGATCAACTGAAACACACGCAACCAACTTTAGAATAACATAAAGCTTATTATTTGTATAGAATCTTTTTTTATCGATTCTATATTTTTTATGTGGTAATACCACATTTTTATTTTTATAAATAATGACACAAAGGTAAATTAAGAAAGAAAAATTGAATGCGATCTAACTACAATCGAAGCGGGGTTTGAACCCGCGACCTCTGCGTTACCGGCGCATTGCTCTCCCAACTGAGCTATTCGACCGCTACGTCAGTCACACCAAATCTTTCATCCCTTAATCCTTTACGCTACTGGAAGCGCCCTCTGCGTCATATATGTTTTTTGAAATGCTTATTGCGCATTAAGCCATACCCTAAGGATGTGCGTTTTACACGCACGATCCCCAATCCCCATTGCTTTACAGCAAGTGTGAAGACTGCGAGAGAGATGGCGCTGTTCTAAATATTTGTATAGAATCTTTTTTTATCGATTCTATATTTTTTATGTGGTAATACCACATTTTTATTTTTATAAATAATGACACAAAGGTAAATTAAGAAAGAAAAATTGAATGCGATCTACTACAATCGAAGCGGGGTTTGAACCCGCGACCTCTGCGTTACCGGCGCATTGCTCTCCCAACTGAGCTATTCGACCGCTACGTCAGTCACACCAAATCTTTCATCCCTTAATCCTTTACGCTACTGGAAGCGCCCTCTGCGTCATATATGTTTTTTGAAATGCTTATTGCGCATTAAGCCATACCCTAAGAATGTGCGTTTTACACGCACGATCCCCAATCCCCATTGCTTTACAGCAAGTGTGAAGACTGCGAGAGAGATGGCGCTGTTCTAAATATTTGTATAGAATCTTTTTTTATCGATTCTATATTTTTTATGTGGTAATACCACATTTTTATTTTTATAAATAATGACACAAAGGTAAATTAAGAAAGAAAAATTGAATGCGATCTACTACAATCGAAGCGGGGTTTGAACCCGCGACCTCTGCGTTACCGGCGCATTGCTTTCCCAACTGAGCTATTCGACCGCTACGTCAGTCACACCAAATCTTTCATCCCTTAATCCTTTACGCTACTGGAGCGCCCTCTGCGTCAGACGCAGACTGTAGTAGATCGTATTCAATTTTTCTTTCTTAATTTATCTTTGTCATTATTTATAAAAATAAAAATGTGGTATTACCACATAAAAAATATAGAATCGATAAAAAAAGATTCTATACAAATATTTAGAACAGCGCCATCTCTCTTGCAGTCTTCACACTTGCTGTAAAGCAATGGGGATTGGGGATCGTGCGTGTAAAACGCACATCCTAGGGTATGGCTAATGCGCAATAAGCATTTCAAAAAACATATATCACGCAGAGGGCGCTCCAGTAGCGTAAAGGATTAAGGGATGAAAGATTTGGTGTGACTGACGTAGCGGTCGAATAGCTCAGTTGGGAGAGCAATGCGCCGGTAACGCAGAGGTCGCGGGTTCAAACCCCGCTTCGATTGTAGTAGATAGATCGCATTCAATTTTTCTTTCTTAATTTACCTTTGTGTCATTATTTATAAAGCTTATTACTGTGCACACACCATTAGGTGACAATGTGTAGCAAAATGCTTATCATTGCAGTGTGAAGTGTTACACGAAACACCTATTATATTTACTAATCATGTATTCCTATCATGTAAACATAACCATAACTAGACATGGAAATTTTTGTATTACAAGAATAGTTCTTTTAATATTACACAAAAAAGAAAATGTTTTTTTCCCCAGAACAATAAAAAAAGAACTATCATCCAATAATTTAATATGATGGTCTGTAACTTTTGAATCCATTGATTATCAACATTTTTGGTATAAAAAAATGTATAATAATTTGGTACAGTAAGCAGCAGAAGTAGCTATTAGCAGAATAATATGCTCACAATGATCTGTACAACCCTTATTTTTTTAATACTAGTTTGTGTATATATTAATTTCGAGCACTTGGCTTGCATAGCAAGTTTTGTTGCTGACTATATATGTTCAAGTAATTGACACAAAACCCATTTATTAATACAAAAACTAAAGATACTCAAATGAGTATATTATGGAACTTTTGATGGATATGTATTTTGTAAGTAAATAACACTTAATTGGTTTATTGGTGAGAAGCTCACAGAAAATAACCTTTGTCCAATATTAGTTGCCATTCTCAATATCATTTCATCAATTTTAGCACAAACCATAACAATTGGTTCAGGAAATGTATTGACTTATTGTTTACATTCTAACTTTAATGAGCACAGCAGCATGATCAATAGCTGAACTGCAGCAATATTTTTATTCCAGTGAATGGTTTAGACAAAATTTACTTTACCAGCATAATTCATATATTGTGATTTATTTTGTGTTTCATTCACCCCTGAATGTTCCACCCAATTTGACCTTACAACAATAATTGTAACAAAGGGACCTGCGTTCATAAAATTTGTGACCCCAAATCTTAATTTAGAATTAGTAGGCACACCCAACCACAATCTGACATCCAACACTACCTGATACATTATTATATTCAGTACATTTTGTAAGCAATATAATAAATAGAAGAGTAACAGGCTTAGGACTTAACAACATAAGTTAAGGCTCAGCTGTCTGCTGTAAAATGTTAATTGATGTTTTACCTTCTTATCTATAGAGAATAGCGTTAAAAATGTCTTATACTAATTAGATGGGATTATTTATTGGGAGATTAGGAGTTTACTATGCTAGTACTATAACAATTCCGAATCAATAGTGTTTAATAACATTGGTGACCCCAGCTACGCATCAGCTTTCAGTATACATAAAATGTACAAGTATTTAAAGGTATTATAGGTTAATTATGTAAGAGCTGCATAGTTGCAATCTCCGCAGTAAATATTGATTTTTACTTACAGCCTTGTGCTTCTTCAAACTCTGCAGACTCAGTCCCTGCATTTTGACTTTGTTTCACAATTAGATTGATTGCACAAAATCTTCCCTGGGTCGTCCCACTGACGAAAAAATCGCTTCGATTATTCTGTCTTGTCTTCTTTCTAGCTAGACGACCGTCAAGTGTCAAACGCAGGGTTGCTATTTACAAAATCATGAATGCGATTAATTTTATTGATAAATTTTAATAATTTAGGACTTTATTACAAATAATAATAAATTATTTTATTATATTGAAAATATAAATATATACAATCATACTTCCATTTATGTAGTGTACTTTACATTAGGCAGAATGCAAGTGTCATCATGAGTCTGATACCTACAATAAAAAAAAAACAAAACAAGAATTGCAATAAACTTTTGACAAGTGAAGTGCATACAAAGATTAAAAGGTTTTTATTGTTATAACCTATTTTTAATGATTTGGTGCTACATTAGCGGAAAATACTTTAGAATAAAGCGGAGGCTCAACCCACTTTCAAGATGAGCTTTTTGTTGTAAGTATCAGAGTGCGTGTGATTGCCGGAAAGATCTATTTATAACCGGACAGTCTTCCGTCCGCTGACGTCTTGTTTACGTTCGTGCGGGCTTTTGGGCAGTAATTAAACAGGATGGTGCCGGGCGCGGTGGTGGCCGCCCTAGCGGGCCTCGCAGCTGCAGTGTCCGCGCCCGCCGCGATCGAGCGCACACGGACCAGCCCTTCACGACCACATTTTGTGACTTTTGAGTTATACCGTCCCAGGTTATCCGTTTCGGTAACATTCCCATCAATCTATAATGCATGGCCAACCCATTAAAACTCTCGACACACGGATTGATCAAAAATTTTGTACTGTTTATCCAGTTACTATTTTTGATGCCCATTCAATAAATATCTCGCTACTCGAGTTATTTGGACCGATTCACGTGATCCCCTACATTGTTAATTTTTATAGATTCTACATGGTGTATCTGATAAGGCTGGTATTGTGTTGTATTCCAGTGGGAGTAGGTCCAACAAGACCTTCAAGCCAAAGAAGAATATTCCAGAAGGCACCCACCAGTACGACCTGATGCGGCATGCGGCAGCTACCCTGGGCTCTGGTAACCTGCGGCTGGCAGTCATGCTGCCCGAGGGAGAGGACCCCAATGAGTGGGTTGCGGTCAACAGTAAGTTTAAAATGCCTAAATCCTACAACCTGGGTCAAAGCCAACTATAGGATAGGCATGTAGGTACTGTAACACCCCACAGTACTTCTATTCTAACTGAACCATCAGTTCCAGGTGTAGGTAATAGGAATCAGGCGTCCAACAAGGAAAGCCAAGCCAGGAGAGGAATTTATAGTGGTCATAAACAAGGCCTTTTTATAAACACTTTCCTGCTTTATTACAAAAAACAATATTTTTTTGATTAGTTATTCCAAACAAGGAAATCCTTGTTTAATTAATTCAAATGTTATATGCACCATATTCAAAATTCTCAAAGGGTATTCCATCATATGCCTGTATGCAATGTCAACCGGTAATATAATAATAATAATAATAATAATAAAGCTTTATTTCATTCCATACAGATTAAATTTAAAAATAATATATGTTTTAGGATTGGTCGTCCTGTATGGACCCCCTACGGGTAAAAGCCTCCTCCAATGAAAACCAGTTTTCTCTGTCCTTCGCGATGTCTAGCCATGTTTGACCGGCTACCGCCTTTATTTCGTCAGCCCACCTGGCGCGCGGGCGGCCTCTCGCTCTGGTGCCTCTTGGTCCGGTCCACGCTGCCGATCTTAAGGTCCATCTGTCGTCGCTGTATCTAGCAATATGGCCTGCCCACTTCCATTTCCTTTGCCGAGAGAATGTTAAAGCGTCTGTTACGTTCGTTTTCTTGCGAATAGCTGTATTTTTGACTCTATTTTTTAATTTTATATTTAAGCAACTTCTTTCCATTTTTCTCTGTGTTATTTTGATTTTGTTTTGGGTCTTGAAGTCGTAAGTCCAAGTTTGGCAACCGTAAGTGAGGCATGGTAGAATTTCTGTGTCCATAACAATTTTTTTTGACGATAATGGAATTGTGTTCGATTTGAGTATTTCTTTATGGGCCCAAAACTTCCTCCACGCTAGTGCTATTCTTCTGTCCATTTCTTCAGCGTTTCTTTCTTTACTAAAGGATATTTGTTTGCCTAGATAGACATACGTTTCAACATACTCGATCGGGATGTTATTTACCAAGATAGGCGTTTTGTCGCTATTGCTCAAGATTTTTGTTTTTTCTAGGTTCATTTCTAACCCAATTTTTATGCTTGCCGTATGCAAGTCGTTAATCATACGGTTTAATTGTTGTGGGCTCTCCGAGAACAGAATTATGTCGTCGGCGAATCTGAGATGACTTAGATAGTTTCCGTTTATGTTGATCCCTAAATTAGACCATGGCAAGTTTTCCATTATATGTTGCAGGACGGCAATAAATAATTTTGGCGAGATTGGGTCGCCCTGTCTCACCCCTCTTTCTATGTCAATTGCCGGGCCTGTTTTGTCTAGTCTGACTCTACTTGTGCTGGTTGTGTAGATGTTTCTCACGATGTTTATATACTTTTCATTTACATTTTGTGTCCTCAAGGCTTCCCAGATACTGTTGTGTGCTATGGAGTCGAATGCTTTTTTGTAATCAATCAAAGCCAAGTATAATGGTCTGCGGAACTCTGAGTATTTCTCTATCATCATATCGACTACTTGAATGTGATCTGCTGTATTAAATCCACTTCTAAAACCGGCTTGTTCGATGGGTTGGTGCGCGTCAATGTTAGGGCGTATTCTTTCGAGCAGGCAGGATGCAAATAATTTGTAGAGGCATGGCATGAGGCTAATCGGTCGATAGTTTCCAATATCGGCTGGGTCTCCTTTTTTATATAGCAATATAATTTCGGATTTTGTCCATGAGTGTGGCACAGTTTCGTCAATCAGTATTTTGTTCCATAGAGTCGTGATAGGTGACAATAGTAGAGTTTTCGCAATCTTAATACATTCGTTTGTGATACCATCAGCTCCAGGACTTTTTTCAGGCTTTAATTTTTTTATTTGTTTCAGGATTTCAGGTTCTGTAAACATCTGGATTTCGGACGAGTCTCTACATTGGTTTACGACATGTATTAGAGGCGGTGATGGATCTGGCTGGCTGTATAATTTCGTGTAAAAGTCTGTAGCTATGTTAATAATATTTGTTCGAGAACTTGTTTCGGTAGAGCCGAGCCGAAGTGACGGAATCCACTTTTTTGATCTGTTGAGTTCTTTATATGCCCTTTTTGTGGATCTAGATTTGTCCAGGTGTTTTTGTATGGTGTTGATCCTGTGGGTTTCGTAACATCTTCTTATTTCTTTGTTAGTTACTTTGTAGAGTTCTTTCAGATTTTCTTTGTCTGCTTTGCTAGGTTTAGATTTGTTTTGTAGTTTAGTTCTTTCCTTCATAAGTTGTAGTGCTTTTTCGGATAGGATCTTGTGGCTTTTACTTCTTTTTGAACTCCTTAAGCTTTCTGATATAGCGTTCATGATTTTTTGACAGTATTCATCGATGTTACAATTATTTTGGGTGTTTAAAAGCTCTGGTATGCGACTATTTAAGTTTTCAAAGTATATTTCTTGTTCCTGCGGCGTTGTCAGCAGTCAAACGAAATAAGGTTTACTCTTAAACAAAGAGAACAGAGATGTTGGTCACTTCATTGTCATTATAAGCATCGAAACGAGCTTCACTGCTCTTTCACTTACGAAGTGACCAACATCTGTGTTCTCTTTGTTTAAGAGTAAACCTTATTTCGTTTGATTTAAAGACTAATTTAGTGTAAAAGTAATTTGCACTTATAACGCCTTACATTTTCTCATGAAAAATTCAAACTTTAGGTTTCAAATATCTACATATTTGAAATCTAAAGTTTGAATTTTTCATTGATAATTTTTGTTTAAAAAATTACTTGAAAGTGACAAAATTCATGCGGAAAATTCGTTTTTTCAACTTATTTTCGACTGTACGCAATGACAGCATGAAATAGCTATGTTACCTAGAACTCGGGGAAAAGTATTATTCACTTCAAAAAGTTGGATGTATATTTATCATATGAAAAAAAAAATTAAAAGGAATTACCTCATAAAGTTAATTTTGAATTTGAAATAAGGTAAAAAGATGATAATCTATATGACCGAATTTCCATCTTTTACAAGTGACTAGATTTGTTTTAGTCTAAAACTTTTAGAACTAAATTTTCATAACAGTTAATAATAATAGGAGCAAAATGGTTTATGCCACAAGTATTACAATTAATTTACGTCACCCTAGGCCGTAAGTGGGATTTTCTGCCCGCTACACGGAAGATATCACAGAAATGATTCTTCCTGACCAAGGCAAGACGTAAAACTTTAGGCAAACCCTGGGCGGTAATTCGTAAAGCCCCAGATCGCATATTCACTAAACATCTGCAATATGGGACTTTCACAAATTCATTGTACTGTTATGATTATGTAACATTTTTTTGTAGGTAAATATTACAACTAGGTATATAATATAACAAATGCTAGCCAAATGTATTATTACTTTATCAGACATGTAATTAATACACAATAGGCAATGGATGTTTTTTTTTTTAATTTTGAATTTTTGTTATAGGTTAGAATAGACATTTATTGCAAAAAATACAGATTTTTCTGTAGCTAAAAAAAATAAAAAGATGATAATGTTTTCCCCGCCTTACGATTTCGTATGGTCACAGATTAATATAATAGTTCTTGTATGGTGATCTCACTGCCGTACTCCTAGATACCTATTTAGGTAGAATAATCAAGGAACATTATATGAACAGTAAAATGAGTTAGTAATGGCAATTTATATTTGTATTACAATGCTGTAATTTCGCGTAAAACATAAAAGTTAATTTGAACTAAATAAATGTAGGCGTATAATTCCATGACAAAATGATATTTAGCTTATCCCTGTTTGCATGTTAGTGAGCACTACGCTTTAATTAAAGGCTTATTGTTATTGCTGGAGGGGCAGTGATATTATAACAACAAAGTGTGCCAAGCAGTGAGTCACTGTTTGATAACAGCGTGGCCACTTCACTTAATTGATTCGCGGCGTATCGATCCCGCGCGCTGCCGCAAGTGCGAGGGTGCTCTGGGGCTAATCAACTTGGAAATCTCTTGCAGTTCTCACACTTACTGTATACTAATAGGCTGGGTAAATTTTTTGGAAGACAATGAAATTATATATTTTTTTGTAAGCTGCTGCTCGTCCTTGATGTAAGGATCTATAATCTGTTCATTAATTTTTCTTTGCGATGTTTTTCCAAAATGTTTTTTTTTTTTTATGAAAATTAGTTCACAATAAAATTGCCTTTGTCTTCTAAACCTAGTAAATAGAAACAAAGTTGTTTTAGCATTTTATAAAAATAAACTAGTAGATGGTTGACATCAATGTCATAATTTCAACGGTATGACACTGACATGTATCATAATTTGAATGATCTGAGCTCTGCACTACTCGCGAAGTTGACAGAAGTTGGCCGATTATGATAGTGTGGAGAGGCACTTCGCTGCAGAAACTCATTTTTCGGCCAACTTCGCCTCGGTCAACTCCGAGGCAACTCTCGCGATAGTGTGAGCCAGGGTGACACTGACGTGTTTATAATATAATTGAATGGTCTTCCAAAAATTGTACCAAGCCTATGGGGACTGGGGACCGTGCATGTCAAACGCACATCCAAGGGTTATGTTATGGCGAATGCGCTTAAGAATTTTAAAGACTAATAATTGACGCAGAGGGCGTTCTAGTGTTAGAAATTCTAGAATTATGTAGTCAACCGATTACATGTCCTAATTTTATATGTCATAAGTATCAAATGTCCTAACACATTTGCCCCAATATTTTATGCCCTAAGATTTACGTAGGTATTCTTTAAACGCAAGGCATAAAAAAAACTTGGTCCTGGCGCTTCGCCGGCCGCTGCCGCGGTCGCTCGGCTCGCGCGTCGCGATTTAAAGTCGCAATTTATCCTAACACTCCTCCTCGCTAGAGACCTAAATCATAATATTATAAGTTGTATATGGAACAAACCTTAGGTCTTCCATTATTAGGATAAAATAAATTAGGGCATAAAAGTATTAGGTAATTTTATACTAGGACAAAAGGGCGTTTAGGGCACAAAAGCATTAGGCCAAAAGTGTTTACTCCTCGTTTCCTCCGCAGCGGTGGACTTCTTCAACCAGATCAACATGCTGTACGGCACCATCACGGAGTTCTGCACGGAAGAGGCCTGCGCCGTGATGTCGGCGGGGCCCAAGTACGAGTACCACTGGGCCGACGGGCTGGCCGTCAAGAAGCCCATCAAGTGCTCCGCGCCCAAGTACATCGACTACCTCATGACCTGGGCACAGGACCAGCTGGACGACGAAACATTATTCCCCTCTAAAATAGGTTAGTGACTAGTGCGATTACCAACTGGGCCGACGATGAAGAAGCCCTACAAGTGCACCGTGCCCAAGCACATTCCTTGTAACCTGGGTCTGGACCCAGGACCTGCTGGACGATGAGACTCGTCTCCTCTAAAATCTTAGATTAGTAACAGATTGCCAAAGCACGGTACTACGTCCTCGTTCCTTGTTTTCATCTCAACCACTTGAAGATCATATTAAAATCGAAGGTGGCAGTTTTGTGAAAGCTTCTAGAATATAACCTCCAGATTTATTCCAGAGTACAACAATTTAATGGCTTGATTGTAGCCAAATGACTTAAGTCTGCTCTTTCGCTAGAGTTAAACTATCCCATCAAAAACATAAATGTAAAATGAGAGCCAAGTTCAATATCGCGTGCACTTCGCCGACAAAAGAATTGAGATCTGCAAGGGTGCCAAGTTCTTTGCTCTAAAATTTTTAGATACAAGGACATGCGACATACTCAATGCATTTATTTTACTTGGGGAGTAATTCAATATCAAGATTTGACTTGGCTAGTTTTCATAAACTAACTAAATTTTATAAAAGTAACATATTCATAGTCATAGTTCATTATCAAGCTAACAGTATAAGTAACAAGACGTACACTAACTTGCGTACTTACCTTTACGAAAATAGGTTAATGATTTGATTGATTTTGATTTATAATATAAATTTATATTTTAAAACTAGCCAAGTCACGTCTTGATATTGAATTACACCCCAAGTAAAATAAATGCATTGAGTATGTCGCATGTCCTTGTATCTAAAAATTTTAGAGCAAAGAACTTGGCACCCTTGCAGATCTCAATTCTTTTGTCGGCGAAGTGCACGCGATATTGAACTTGGCTCTCATTTTACATTTATGTTTTTGATGGGATATCATTACTTTTTGTACAGAATTTATTATGATGTGTAAATTACTTAATTATTATTTGTTAATTAGTTCTGTGTGCTATTCTAGTACATCTTTTGAAAGTTTTGAACAAACAAAGAATTTTCCAAAACGGTTAGTACGTATTGGATTTTTATGTGCATGTATGTGTAAGTGTGTGCGTGTGAGTGTAAGTATATGCTATTCTAGTATATCTTTCAAACAAAAAAAGAATTTTCGAAATCGGTTTATAAATGACAGAGTTCTGAGGCAACAACCATCAATAATAATAATAATAATAAAAAACATAAAAAAAATCACTGTTTTAGATTTTTATATGTATACACACACAATTACTAAGCTGGATGCCAAATTTCACCTTTCTAGGTCACCTGGAAGTGGGTTAGGTTTTTGATTACTAGTCAGTCAGTCAGTCAGTCAGTCAGTCAGTGATAAAAATACCGTTTTTTGGACTTTAATATCTCAATAACTATTTAACCTATATTAATGAAATTTGGGGTTCTACTTGTTCTAAAGGATCTTAATACATAAGCCAAATTTCATTTTTTTATGTTAAATAGATTTGGAGTTATTGGGGGGTCAAAAGTGGCTCCAAACGGTTCGTGTAATATAACACACGGCTGCTGCTCGCCAGTTCCTGCGGTGAACTTGGCTGGACACGCTGCCGCGTGTCTAGATGTAGCCAAGTGGCGTGTGAGGAAAGAAATAACCAATACCGAGCTGCGCCAAACGGCTCTTAACAAATTATAACCCTGTATGTAGTTACAGCTATGTGTGTGTTGCAGGCGTGCCCTTCCCGAAGAACTTCCAGAGCATCGCGAAGACAATCCTGAAGAGGCTGTTCCGCGTGTACGCGCACATCTACCACCAGCACTTCCCGCAGGTACGTGAGCCAAACTCGCGCAATGCCACATACACGTAGAATACAAGTGGCGAAGCGAAGTGTCCACAGTCCACAGGCACAGGCCAAATGATTATCCCACTGTTTTTGAGGAAACAGTAAATCAACTTTGTAAACCTTTTGGCCACAGATGATTGTGTGTAACTGAAATGCCTTCCTACCTGTCGTTTGTTTTCAGGATGTGTGGACCAACTTTTTCTTGTTATTTTGTTTCGTGACCCAAAGGGCAATAGTGAATAGCTTCTTAGAAAATAATTTATTTAACGGGTCATGTAAAGTAAAGAGATAGAGTCAAACCACGCTAACTCTTCCAAGCGAATGAACTGTCAAACCATACCATACAAACTGACATACTCTGTATGGTTTGACAATTCATTTGCTTGGAAGAGTAAGACTGCGTCGAGCGAAATGTGAAAAAATAGGCAGTTGCCGTTAAGTAGATAACGTCAACACTAGGTTGTTTAATCCATTTCTAAACTATATATTTAGCACTTCGAAGAATGTGTTAACAACTTCTCCGTGGAAAAATTATAAGATTATTAATATTTTACCCTAGAGAACCAAGTAAAGTTGGACGAAAATTGTAAAATCGTAAGCAGGCGTTAAGTGTTTTTTATACTGTAAAAATGGAAATCTATTCTGATTTTCAGTAAAAAAAAAGATGAATGTTTACATTACAACTTGTCCGCATCAAATATTTCAATTATTGTTTGGTATTAAAGGTCCAGATTTATCAAAAAGTGCTTTTAATTTTTCATAAATTTTTACTATGGCGGCCGCGCGCCGTTCAAATACGCATTCCCCGCGCTCTATGGTTCAGTCGCTAACGCTCGGCGCCCTCGTAAGCGTGGTCTGACTATAATCTACATAAGAATAGGCTTATAACTGTTGCAATAACAAAGCTTTTGAAAAATGACCGCTGGCCCATGGGGCATCACAATGG
Source organism: Apotomis capreana (assembly GCA_947623375.1). Taxonomy (NCBI): domain Eukaryota; kingdom Metazoa; phylum Arthropoda; class Insecta; order Lepidoptera; family Tortricidae; genus Apotomis; species Apotomis capreana. Next base: position 1,905,612 of record OX392500.1, on the reverse strand, counting down.
CAACAAGCAACAGACGTTGGTTGACCCTTTACATTCTATTAAAAACATGCAACATGATACACTTAATTTCCAGGTGGTGACGCTAGGCGAGGAGGCGCACCTGAACACGTCGTTCAAGCACTTCATCTTCTTCGTGCAGGAGTTCAGCCTCATCGAGCGGCGCGAGCTGGCGCCGCTGCAGGAGCTCATCGACAAGCTCACCGCCAAGGACGCGCGATGAGTGCTCCACACACCACTCCACTCCACTCCACCCGACTGCTTACTGACAGGGAAGCTCCTACCTTCTCTTTTTATAACTTTTATATAGAACACTGCCGTGAGTCTCAGACATATTACGGCTGCCGGCAAACTTTTAGAGCATAACCTTGACTGCGCAGTAGCCGATTTACGTACGTACATCCGCAGTTCCGCCATTTTTGTTCCAAAAGTTTGCCGGCAACTATTAAATACATACGAAATGATTTTACTCACTAATCGCCGCGACTAATCGTAGCTCCAGCACTGCTGTGACACGCGCCTCTTTCTCGCGCGAGATAAATATTGTGAGAGAGTGACGGGCGATGCTGTCGCGGATGATGAGTCGCGTTCCGATTCGAAACGTGTCGAGCGATATTCGACTTCAACGACGTGAGTAAACCCGTTTCGTGTGTATTTGAATATCTCTTTTTATAAAACTTGAAGTAAGCAAGGAAAACTGAAACTCTCATGATAGCCTAATAATGTAAAATGTCCGATTAAATGACCAAATCGTAAAATAATTGATTGAACATTAATAACGAATGAACTAATATAGTAATACGATGCTGTATAGATAAAAGATTTTTGATATAAAATTACTGCACTTTGCTATGAATGCTAATTTATGATAATTTAATAATGAAACTTTAATAAAAGTTCTTCCTGAAAAGCTAAAACGACTGACTGCGAAGTTATCGCCAGGTATCCTGACTTGTAATACAGGGTGAAATTTAAGTCATAACCGAAATATTTGATTTAAATGTTAATTAATTATCGAAACAATTGAAACTGTATTTATCGCATACATATGTTTTTTTAATACAGGGTGAAATTTAAGTCATAACCGAAATATTTGATTTAAATGTTAATTAATTATCGAAACAATTGAAACTGTATAATTTATCGCATACATATGTTTTTTTATTCAAATGAGTGATAATTTGCGATAAACGAAGACCAAGTGCAAGTATCGAAATTGTACTCGATTGACATAATATCGTCTCATGAAAAAAATTCACCCATAGAATAAGATAGAGAACATGGCTCGCTGTAGTTGACAGTTGGTCGGTTGGCTGGAAAGATACCCACTGCCGATAAAGTTTGTAAACTATATTTTGTAGTAGCGATTTTCTTGTAATGATGTAATTTAGGACGTAGGCTAAAATTCGAGTGTGCCTCGCGTATCCCCCGCTCTCCGCCGGCCTGAGTCTTCAGCACGGAACGCGGGCCCACGACAATAACACTAATTTACATTTCCATTCATTTATATACAGGGTGTTTAACTAAGTGTATGTTTTTCACAAATATTAAACACCATATTAATGACATTTCAAATAACAATATGAAGTTATAATTTTTTGATAAAGTAATAACGTCTGCTAGCGTAAACCAAAATTGTATATTGATGCGAATAATTGAAAATCGAAAGGTTTAAGACACGGGTTCGAATCCCGCCTGAGTCTATACATTTACAATTAAACTTATTATAACAATAGTGGACTCGCGTTACGTGTTCGAGGCTCACGCGACAGTACAATGTACTATAGATTTTTGGTATAAAGTTTGTGATAATGAACTCTCAGGGGATTGATAATTATATGTATATTTATAACGCCTAAATTTAACGAAACAACCCGATGTTGACTGAATCATATAAATGGCGTAAAACACAGGTATACCATTATCGAAATAATGTCGTATCCACTACAACTAGGTATATATTCAATAGGAGTATAGCTGTGTTTTAAGCCTTCGAATTTGTAAATAACTGTCGCCTTCGCGGCCTAAGCGATACCATTTAGTGACCACAAACTGACCCTTTTCTGAGCTTTGTCAATGTTAACGGAACCGCTTTTTTACGTGTTCGTGTGCTTTTTTGACAGATTTGACCATAGACGTTGGCCAGTCACAGGATCCATGGGCAACCATGCGGTCTTGTTTTGTAAATTCGAGAGATAACTTGCGCAAACATTTTCAGTTTCGGTTTTCCACTGTGTTCTTACTTAGTTATATAAATATATATATAAAAGTAAGAAATGCGGAAAGAAAAAAACTTTTTTGTTGTAAATAGAATCTATTGATTAATGCAAAAGTTACAAGAATGAATTATTGTATCCGGCGAGGAATGGAGCCTAGTGGCCAGCGCGGATTTTCGCAGAACATATTGGGAGCGTGCGCAAACTAGTGCTCTTGTCACTAAATGCTTTTAACTTTTTTTTTAAGTCGATGGGAAAATCAAATTACTTTTGTCTTGTGATAAACTGTGACGTGGCCATAAATCGTATACCTTATACGAAACAAAATATTTTACTTAAAAAGCAAGACCTCAAATAAAACGACTAAATTGGTAAATTAAATGATGCAGTGAATTGTTTACCGAAATAATCAATGGACATTAAATTTGACAAGGTCGTTCAACGACCGCGAAACCTTAGGATAATAACATCTGATCTGAGCACCAAGTATAACTGTACTAATATTACGTAGGAGTCAAAGTCTATTACTCCGCACATGTTGTTTATATTTTTTTAATGCTAAGTTACTTATTTATTGTGATGACATCTCATAGTTTTTCATCATAATGATGAAATTTAACAGTAATATAAGTTTATTTTTTATTTACACATTTATAATTAATTCTGTCCGATATTGTGTGCAGTGTTTGAATATGAAATTGTAGGCGCAAGACGCACGGGTGAAATGTTGACCAACGGATTATTTTTCGATGCCATTGCTAGAAATTATATTAAGACATTTATATTTGTAATTGAGTGCAAGGATAAAGATAATTTCATTAGCAACATTTCTGTTACGTTGAATAACTTATTTCATATCATTAGTCAATTATCTTTGTTAATAGATCAACAGCCGTTTCACTATTTTTCTTTCATCGGTGGGTCTTGGCCCTCCATTACCAAAGTCCCGGGGCCGACGCGCCGCCCGCTGCTGTCGCCGAACTGTTGGACTCTGATATCGAAAGAGTAAACTTTTCTTAAGTAGACGTTGCGTATGAGTGATTATAATTGATTAGAATTAGATTATTGAAACCTAATGAGATTATTTATTGGTATTTAGAGTTTTTCGAATAATTTATGACGGCTTCCCACTCGCTGTATAGAAATGTAATTTTATATGAATTTGCACTATTGAGTTCTATAAAACGAATGGTAATTGCTCTAAATTGCCCCATTGATCAGTCTGAAATAGCAGAAAGAGACACAGCTATCTGACATAAAATGAAGTAGTATTACTGGAACTCTTGGCATGTTCGATTTTTGTAGGTTTTTTTTCTGTGCAAAAAATATAAAGTATCATGCCGTCGGATCGTTGCGCCTCTTTGCGAACCCTGCTGGTATGGAGGCCTGCAATGTACATTAAACTTGTACAGTGGGCCAAGAAAAGAAGTACACTCCGTACACATGTATTATGGAGGGTATTATTTTCGGAAGCTTGCTGTACTGGGCGGCGCTCGTCACTAAACTCATATCGTAAGTTAAGGATGTAGATATATGACTGCATTTACATCGACGTAACGACGTTGCCCTGTTCACTAGGGGCAATCAAATAGAAAATAAATAGATCCCTGTGGTCCTAGTGGCCGGAGGATCGCCTGAGCGCCTAACGTGTTTATTTGATTTAGTTAATGTAATATGACGCGAACAATTATAAAATAAAAAGTGAATAAAACCTAATTTGGCTTTATTCTGATCTCACCTGAACCTGCACATCCATCCTTTAGGGACAGTTGAGTAAAACAAAAACAAGATGGTGTAATAATACCACTCCCAAATAGTGTATACAGTGAAACTTGGTTAAGTGGGACATAAGTGAGAAACCTACATAGCTGGAACTCATGCTGAGGTCCCGGCACTCTATCACTGAAATACATATGTTAGTGGGACAAACAAAGCCCTAACTAGGGTGGGATTAGTTGAATTTAATAGGCATTGATTGACCTCTGTATCGGTAACGGAGACAAAGTAAATTTATTTCCTCTAAAATTTCAAAAAGCGTTACAGAAAAAACAGCAAATTCAACCAATCCCATCCCAGATATAAAACTTTGTCGTTTGTTCCACTAACAGAGGTAATTCAGTGCTAATGTGTGGGGACTAATCCCAGATACTGAGCTTTGTTTGTCCCACGAACAGAGGTTATCCAATAATCCCTGTTGATTTTGGAAGTGCTCCAAACCAACCAAGCAACAAATTTTTTTGGTGTGGCATCTTTTCTCAACTAGGCGTTCGTGCAAGAGGTAGTGGGAGCGTTATGGAAAAAGTAGAATAAAAACATTGCCATACTTAATCATATTTATTAATTATATTTTACATAATAGTTGTCATAAAATATTTTTATAGTTGTGATGAGCGGAGAATGTGTCAAAAATAGTGTGGGTGGTACGTTTAAAACGCAATGCCGAATGGCATGGGTATGATATACTACATATTTCAATAAATCAATGTAAACTTATTGCAACATAAAATATCCTAAAGCATCAATTCAAAATAATACTTAGTGAAACATACGTTTGTAATTAATTTTAATTTGTATGATCATTATTATTGCTTTTATTGGGTTAAACTTATTGCTCTTACAGATAGCTATAAACGTACAAATAGAGTGATAATTCTGCGTTATGCGTTTGTAAGAGAGATAGAGACACTTCTGTGCAGTTAATGATATATAACTGAAGCTTAGAAACACCATTACGGTGACAACAGATGTTTATGGTGATATTATTTATGTCAGATATTTGATGATCGTATTGAAATCTTTACAGCCAATGCGTTTTTGTCATCTATTTATGAATAAACACGATACGAACTACTTGTAGCGTCTAAAATATTACTGAATGAGGGTTTAATATTGAAATAGCATAAAAATCTATATTTAATTATGTTATGAAACATAATGTTCATGAAGTAATCTACGCATATAAACAATAGTTTATTAAAAGTTCTAGCGGCGTACTACAGAGGACGGGCCGATATTGCTCATGACGTCGATGTCGTGAAAAGGCGGCGGCTTTAAATGCGCAGAGCAAAAATAATGGTCACCCGCGTGTTATATTCTGCGACGTTCCTTTTTCGACGTGCATTTTTACATATAGGCAGGTCAATTATAGAAAGGAATTGCGTTGCGGTCGAGTGAATGTTTTCGGGAGCATGACGCGGGCGGAGCTCACTGCACGCGACGAGCGGCGGGGCCGGCCGAGGCGATTTCGGCAGCTCGATTCGTGCCAAAATCCTAAGACCATTTGCATCACTTAAACTCGGCGGGTGGCTGTTGTGCCGGGCGGAGGGCGGGCGGCCCTAGGCGTTGCTGGCGGGCGGCGGCGGCGGCGGCGGCGCGAGGAAGGGCGGCGGCGCGCCCCAGGGCGGCGGGTTGTAGCCGCGCCAGCCGCCCAGCGACGGCGGCGGCATGCCCAGCATACCTACGCAGATAACACTCATACATCTGTACTCTACAACACACGGTGGGAAGAACGACGGAACAGACCAATAGTTCGCTATATACCAGGCCGACCAGTTTACCAGTGAAAAATGGTACTTATTAACTTTTAGTCCCTGCGGCACTCACACATTTATTCACTGTAATTTGCATAACTTGATATGATTAGAAATATTTTAAAAAGAATAATACAGATAAAGTTTTTTTCTTTTTATACTACAACATGTAAAACAATAAAAACAGAAAACACTCTATTTTCCAAAACTCATATTACATTTTATATCAGACGACAGCGCGCGAGGTCGGCGGCGATGAGTAGCATTTAAACTCTAGGGGCCAAAACTACCATTTTAGCCCCCCCATTCGAAGCTATTCCGCGGTGAATTCATGAATGTACACAAAACCAAGTCGCAGGTGTATGTGGCTCGAACCAAAGGTGAGGGCCATAAATATGCGACCTGGGACTTTTCGAGTTACTACTGGCCGTGGTCTAAAGTTTTACGTCCTGCCTTGGCCAGGAAGTGAGATTTTCTCCCCACGTAGCGGGCCGAAAATCCAACTTGCGGCCTAAGGTAGCATTAAAAATATTGGTCACAACAAATGATACTAACCAGGCGGCGGCGGCGGCGGCGCCATGTGCTGCATGCCGGGCGGGCCCGGCGGGCCCAGCTTGTTGTCGCCCTGCGCACACAACACACATCGTCAGTTATCATGAACAGAAACACACACACACACACACACCTCAGAGAAATCGAAAACCCCCTTGGAGCCGCGTAGTCGTAACTTCAATGAGTAAAAATAACGTATAGTAAAATAAAACATACAGCCTTCGTACGCGGACCCCAAAGGCTACAACTGAGGAGATATATTGAAAGATATTATTGCACATAGAGCAATCAATTTACAGCAAAATAATTCTACTGAAAGCTTACACAAGTTCACAATCCCGAAGCAATGTGCAGCCTTCTTTCCCTTCGACACGTCCCTTTAGTAATAATGAGACTATCCATGAGGCTCAAGTGCCGCATGGTCGTATCAATGACACCACCCATGAAGCACACGTGCCGCATAGTCGTACCAATGAAACCACCCATGAAGCACACGTGCCGCATAGTCGTACCAATGAAACCACCCATGACGCACATGTGCCTCATCGAACTGTGGAGCTGCTAACTAACGCAGCAGAGCTACTTTTGCGAAGCTCGCATAAACACACCTGCTAGAAATTTCGTGTGTCATTTTGGAGTGATAAATATGACAATAATTTCTACAATTGAACTAAATGGATTATCCCATTAGCTATGCCCACTCGCTTTACGTTAACCGTATTTTTTAGATGGAAACGAAGTGCTAATACATATTTTTTAATAGTATCTTACATCAAATATGATTAGTCAGTAAATTACCTTTTAGAAAAAATAATCGTTATCATAAAAATTCTGTAAAATAAGGATGATATTTATAAGCGAAAAAAAGTTATTGAATTTATGTGTAAAATTGCAGTAAAAAATCACTATGTATGTAATCGTAACATACACTTTATCAAACGCGAGAATAGTTTAAATATGAGAAGTTAGAAATAGATATAAATTAAGCAACGCTTTTATATAGCGTCAATGGAACGGTGGTTCTTGATAATAAAAAAGTAAAACTTATAACAGTACCACTGATTGCATTTTAGCGGTTATTTAGTAGTCGCCTGAAATACGCTACAAATTTCATACTATAATAGCGTTTATGTATGTATCTTTCGTGTAACACAAGGGAACAGCATTTTTGCAACCAGAGCGAATCACACGATTTCTTGTATATTTTATTGATGCCGAATTTAAATCCGACCGCAGAACTGCTGATAGCGGTCAGGATTTTGAGATATATACCAATCTCAAAATGCTAAAAACACGTTTTTTGGTGATTTAACTCGAACTCCTGATCTCCTCGTGCAATTCTGTGGTCAGTTTATAGTTGCCTCAGGTGATTGTAATACGACACATTAAGATTACGTTAGTTGTACGAAAAAGTTGAAAATGAGTGTTCCCTCGTGTTCCGGGTTAGCAGTTAGTGAGGCTGGCGAGTGAGCAGGTTCAGGACAATGGTGAGTGAGGTAGGTACCTGGTGCTGCGGCGGCGGCGGCGGCGGGAAGGCGGGCGGCAGGCCGGGCGGCGGCGGCTGGTTGTTGGCCACGCCTGCACCACACATTACAGTACGTTACATCATACGGCATTCCGATACTAATCACTCAAAGGGAAATAGATATAATCTTATAGGGTCAATCAACTTTTTTCTGTTGCTTGTTGCCATAGCGATGTCCCCTGGGTTACTCTTTAAAACTACGATTTCAGCGGCAATGTTCAACGAAAATGTTGTAATTGCAGCAGTTATAAGCCCCTTCTTATTTAGAACATCTCTTGAAAATACTTGATATTATAACACATAAAAAGCGTAATTTCAATTAGTATAAAAGACAGTCGATATAACGTTTATTTTCGCAATATATCCTAACACTCCCGCTCGCTTCGCTCGTCGTCGTACTTAATCATGACTCTATGACAGATTTGCTTCTTTGTTTGAGCAGTTTGAGTGTTCTGTTGGCATTTTAATTTTTTATCAAATGAACACCCCATACTGAATGATATTATGCCATATGAAATTACACCAAATGTTATTAGATCATTACTTTATTATATACTTTGATAGTTACATTGACCAATATTACAAGTAGGTGCTTATTAACCATGGTTATAGCTACCACAAATAATTATACAAATATGGTATTAGACCCGTAAAATTCGCTACAAGTGTGATGTTCAGCATTGAGCAACCATGATGGAGTCAGAGAGTGTGAGTTACCGAACATCTTTATCACTCCTGTGGCGCGGAGATAATCCCATTAGCGTTATACTCCTACACAAAGTTCGACTACTGGTAGTGAGGGCTAACCAGCCCTGATACAATTCAAGTTATGTCAAAAAAAAAAAGAGTTACCGAGCCAGGGCGCAGCGTGTGGCGGCGGGTAGGCGGCGGGCGGCGGCGGCAGCGACGCCGGGATGTTGCCTGGGGACAGGGGAAACAAAAGAATAGTAATTAGCCGCGTCCACACTGGGCGAGCCGCCTCGCGCGGCGGCGCGGTCTGTGTGTACGCGCCTCGCCCGCGGCGCCCGCACGCTTTGCCTCGGCCGAGCGCTGCCGCGGCCGAGCCGCGCGCTGTCGGTTTTTGTCCGTGCTCAAAGGTGCCTCGGTCGTTTGCCGCGCGCAGTGTGGACGTACAAGTTTTTGCTTCGGTCAAATTATGACAGATAAAACAAAATGGCGTGCGACACTTACGTATTACGTGAAACGGAATAACCGTAACTACATATTATGTGCTATTTGTTTGTTTTAAACATAAAAAAAATAGTGACTAACTTTTTTTGGAAAATTCTTTGTATGAACGTAGCAACAAGTCAAAAGTCAAAAGCTGATTGCGTGCGGCGGCGCCATATTGTGTTATCTGTCAAATGGGCGAACAAGACGGCTCGGGCTTGCCGCGCGCGGCATTCGGTGAGCGTAATTTCATCCAATGCCCGAGGCATGCGCCGAATGCCGCGCGCGGCAATTGCCTCGCGAGGCCGCTCGCCCTGTGTGGACCCGGCTATCGTCGATAGAAATCGAGTAGAAGTGGATAGGTAATCATATACAAGAAAAAGGAGGCAAACATAAACACACGAGGGGCATCAACTGATCGTGTAATAATCTGATCCGGTAGATACCTTGCGGCGGCGGCGCCATGAGCGCGCGCGCGGGCGGCGCCTGCTGGAACAGGCCGCCGCCGAACCGCCGCGCGTTGTGGTGGTGCCCGCCTCCTCCTCCGCCCCCGCCCCCGCCTCCGCCCGCCGGGCCGGGCGGCGCCTCGCCCAGCTCCGCCATCAGAGACATGTACTCCTCGTCGATCTTCGCCTGAAATTATACGTTTTACATTTTAGCTATTTAAAGTGATGTCTACACGGACTATCCTAATGATACTTGTGGTGAACAGGGATGCTTACTGCTTCCCGGCAATAGTAAGCTATAGTCAATGACCACACCTTTATATTGATCTGACTATAATTATTAAAATTCTATGTTATTGTCCTCATTACCGAATGTAACCTACCTTTTTAGCAACTCTTTATTGCTTCATGTATAACTGAAATTCGGCAGTACAATATAATTCGTATTAAGATTCGGACAAATGATGAGGCAAATGGCAAGTTGATTCCGGCGCGGCGTAAAGTTGCGAACATAAAAAATGGATGGCACCTGCGAGAAACGAACCCGAATCATATAGTTTTAAATTTCAAATAGTGGGGCTGACCTTGTTGGGCTGCGGCTGCGGCGCGTGTCCGGGGCGGCGCGCGCGGCAGTCGCGCGCGATGTGTCCGGCGCCGCCGCACGCCGAGCACACGACGTATAGTGTATGAGAGTGGGCCTCACCTTGTTGGGCTGCGGCTGCGGCGCGTGTCCGGGGCGGCGCGCGCGGCAGTCGCGCGCGATGTGTCCGGCGCCGCCGCACGCCGAGCACACGACGTATAGTGTATGAGAGTGGGCCTCACCTTGTTGGGCTGCGGCTGCGGCGCGTGTCCGGGGCGGCGCGCGCGGCAGTCGCGCGCGATGTGTCCGGCGCCGCCGCACGCCGAGCACACGACGTATAGTGTATGAGAGTGGGCCTCACCTTGTTGGGCTGCGGCTGCGGCGCGTGTCCGGGGCGGCGCGCGCGGCAGTCGCGCGCGATGTGTCCGGCGCCGCCGCACGCCGAGCACACGACGTATAGTGTATGAGAGTGGGCCTCACCTTGTTGGGCTGCGGCTGCGGCGCGTGTCCGGGGCGGCGCGCGCGGCAGTCGCGCGCGATGTGTCCGGCGCCGCCGCACGCCGAGCACACGACGTATAGTGTATGAGAGTGGGCCTCACCTTGTTGGGCTGCGGCTGCGGCGCGTGTCCGGGGCGGCGCGCGCGGCAGTCGCGCGCGATGTGTCCGGCGCCGCCGCACGCCGAGCACACGACGTATAGTGTATGAGAGTGGGCCTCACCTTGTTGGGCTGCGGCTGCGGCGCGTGTCCGGGGCGGCGCGCGCGGCAGTCGCGCGCGATGTGTCCGGCGCCGCCGCACGCCGAGCACACGACGTATAGTGTATGAGAGTGGGCCTCACCTTGTTGGGCTGCGGCTGCGGCGCGTGTCCGGGGCGGCGCGCGCGGCAGTCGCGCGCGATGTGTCCGGCGCCGCCGCACGCCGAGCACACGACGTATAGTGTATGAGAGTGGGCCTCACCTTGTTGGGCTGCGGCTGCGGCGCGTGTCCGGGGCGGCGCGCGCGGCAGTCGCGCGCGATGTGTCCGGCGCCGCCGCACGCCGAGCACACGACGTATAGTGTATGAGAGTGGGCCTCACCTTGTTGGGCTGCGGCTGCGGCGCGTGTCCGGGGCGGCGCGCGCGGCAGTCGCGCGCGATGTGTCCGGCGCCGCCGCACGCCGAGCACACGACGTATAGTGTATGAGAGTGGGCCTCACCTTGTTGGGCTGCGGCTGCGGCGCGTGTCCGGGGCGGCGCGCGCGGCAGTCGCGCGCGATGTGTCCGGCGCCGCCGCACGCCGAGCACACGACGTATAGTGTATGAGAGTGGGCCTCACCTTGTTGGGCTGCGGCTGCGGCGCGTGTCCGGGGCGGCGCGCGCGGCAGTCGCGCGCGATGTGTCCGGCGCCGCCGCACGCCGAGCACACGACGTATAGTGTATGAGAGTGGGCCTCACCTTGTTGGGCTGCGGCTGCGGCGCGTGTCCGGGGCGGCGCGCGCGGCAGTCGCGCGCGATGTGTCCGGCGCCGCCGCACGCCGAGCACACGACGTATAGTGTATGAGAGTGGGCCTCACCTTGTTGGGCTGCGGCTGCGGCGCGTGTCCGGGGCGGCGCGCGCGGCAGTCGCGCGCGATGTGTCCGGCGCCGCCGCACGCCGAGCACACGACGTATAGTGTATGAGAGTGGGCCTCACCTTGTTGGGCTGCGGCTGCGGCGCGTGTCCGGGGCGGCGCGCGCGGCAGTCGCGCGCGATGTGTCCGGCGCCGCCGCACGCCGAGCACACGACGTATAGTGTATGAGAGTGGGCCTCACCTTGTTGGGCTGCGGCTGCGGCGCGTGTCCGGGGCGGCGCGCGCGGCAGTCGCGCGCGATGTGTCCGGCGCCGCCGCACGCCGAGCACACGACGTATAGTGTATGAGAGTGGGCCTCACCTTGTTGGGCTGCGGCTGCGGCGCGTGTCCGGGGCGGCGCGCGCGGCAGTCGCGCGCGATGTGTCCGGCGCCGCCGCACGCCGAGCACACGACGTATAGTGTATGAGAGTGGGCCTCACCTTGTTGGGCTGCGGCTGCGGCGCGTGTCCGGGGCGGCGCGCGCGGCAGTCGCGCGCGATGTGTCCGGCGCCGCCGCACGCCGAGCACACGACGTATAGTGTATGAGAGTGGGCCTCACCTTGTTGGGCTGCGGCTGCGGCGCGTGTCCGGGGCGGCGCGCGCGGCAGTCGCGCGCGATGTGTCCGGCGCCGCCGCACGCCGAGCACACGACGTATAGTGTATGAGAGTGGGCCTCACCTTGTTGGGCTGCGGCTGCGGCGCGTGTCCGGGGCGGCGCGCGCGGCAGTCGCGCGCGATGTGTCCGGCGCCGCCGCACGCCGAGCACACGACGTATAGTGTATGAGAGTGGGCCTCACCTTGTTGGGCTGCGGCTGCGGCGCGTGTCCGGGGCGGCGCGCGCGGCAGTCGCGCGCGATGTGTCCGGCGCCGCCGCACGCCGAGCACACGACGTATAGTGTATGAGAGTGGGCCTCACCTTGTTGGGCTGCGGCTGCGGCGCGTGTCCGGGGCGGCGCGCGCGGCAGTCGCGCGCGATGTGTCCGGCGCCGCCGCACGCCGAGCACACGACGTATAGTGTATGAGAGTGGGCCTCACCTTGTTGGGCTGCGGCTGCGGCGCGTGTCCGGGGCGGCGCGCGCGGCAGTCGCGCGCGATGTGTCCGGCGCCGCCGCACGCCGAGCACACGACGTATAGTGTATGAGAGTGGGCCTCACCTTGTTGGGCTGCGGCTGCGGCGCGTGTCCGGGGCGGCGCGCGCGGCAGTCGCGCGCGATGTGTCCGGCGCCGCCGCACGCCGAGCACACGACGTATAGTGTATGAGAGTGGGCCTCACCTTGTTGGGCTGCGGCTGCGGCGCGTGTCCGGGGCGGCGCGCGCGGCAGTCGCGCGCGATGTGTCCGGCGCCGCCGCACGCCGAGCACACGACGTATAGTGTATGAGAGTGGGCCTCACCTTGTTGGGCTGCGGCTGCGGCGCGTGTCCGGGGCGGCGCGCGCGGCAGTCGCGCGCGATGTGTCCGGCGCCGCCGCACGCCGAGCACACGACGTATAGTGTATGAGAGTGGGCCTCACCTTGTTGGGCTGCGGCTGCGGCGCGTGTCCGGGGCGGCGCGCGCGGCAGTCGCGCGCGATGTGTCCGGCGCCGCCGCACGCCGAGCACACGACGTATAGTGTATGAGAGTGGGCCTCACCTTGTTGGGCTGCGGCTGCGGCGCGTGTCCGGGGCGGCGCGCGCGGCAGTCGCGCGCGATGTGTCCGGCGCCGCCGCACGCCGAGCACACGACGTATAGTGTATGAGAGTGGGCCTCACCTTGTTGAGCTGCGGCTGCGGCGCGTGTCCGGGGCGGCGCGCGCGGCAGTCGCGCGCGATGTTTCCGGCGCCGCCGCACGCCGAGCACACGACGTATAGTGTATGAGACTGGCCTCACCTTGTTGGGCTGCGGCTGCGGCGCGTGTCCGGGGCGGCGCGCGCGGCAGTCGCGCGCGATGTGTCCGGCGCCGCCGCACGCCGAGCACACGACGTATAGTGTATGAGAGTGGGCCTCACCTTGTTGGGCTGCGGCTGCGGCGCGTGTCCGGGGCGGCGCGCGCGGCAGTCGCGCGCGATGTGTCCGGCGCCGCCGCACGCCGAGCACACGACGTATAGTGTATGAGAGTGGGCCTCACCTTGTTGGGCTGCGGCTGCGGCGCGTGTCCGGGGCGGCGCGCGCGGCAGTCGCGCGCGATGTGTCCGGCGCCGCCGCACGCCGAGCACACGACGTATAGTGTATGAGAGTGGGCCTCACCTTGTTGGGCTGCGGCTGCGGCGCGTGTCCGGGGCGGCGCGCGCGGCAGTCGCGCGCGATGTGTCCGGCGCCGCCGCACGCCGAGCACACGACGGCGGACGTGACGTTGGGCTTGTCCGGGCACAGCCACGTCTTGTGGTCCAGCGCCGAGCAGTTGGCGCAGCGCGGCGTGTCCGACTCGCGCAGCGTGCCGTTCAGCTGCGCCAGCTCGCGCAGCTGCATGCGCCGCAGGTCGTTCTGGCCTTCGGGCACCTGACGAATACAGATAACGTTGTCATGTCGACCCGGTCACCTTTCTAATCGAACCGCACGTTTCAGACTTCACTAAATTATAGGAGACTGAGAAATAAATAAGAGCTCGAGGGATGCCTCAGTACATACAGCAATGGCCTAACGGAGATGCCACGACTTTGCGCGACTAGGGGACGGCGGTGAGTGGTCGAGCGGCAAAATCAAAATCATACTGATGTATGAAGCATGCTACCAGCCGCCGCGCGCACCCGTTCAGCGGCGCGGGTGCGGCGGGAAAGAATGTATCGGCGACTTGGAAGGATGTCACATGAGTGCAAAGCGGCGAGCGCGGCCGGAGCGCGCGGTGTACGTGGCAGACTCGCCGCCCCACGCACCGCGCCGCTCGCCGCAAAACCGAAGTCGTGGCATCTCCGTAAAGCGGTGGGAGTGTAAGGATTCCTTAAGGAAGTGACTCATCACTCAATCTTATCCCATCACTCCTCATAATAAACTAACAAGCGCCTCCGACACGAAACGACAGCGCGGTACGGCTATGCAGAACCACGTTCGTACCTCGACGCCCTGCCGGATGACGTCCTTGATCTTGTCGAGCGCCTTGCGCACGCACTCGGCGCTGGCGGCGGTGATGTACGCGTGCAGCGGCTCGTCCTCGCCCGGGAGCGGCTGCCCGTCCTTGCGGCCCACCTGCCACATGCCACATGTTAGCAAACTCACATCTTACAATAACTTATCTGTGCAAGAATGATAATGAGAAACAGTGATACCATACTGATATCGAAGCTGGTCTCGGATTTGGTAACAAAATGCCGGCGTGATAACAACACAGAGACACTAGATGTCTTCGCTTAAGTTGATAGCTATTTATTAATTGCATTCATGGTACAAAGATTTTATCAGATATACTTGGTTTCTGATGGGCCCTGGATAGGGCGTACCAATTATACATTATACCGTATAGTGTAAGATAATACAATTTTAACCCATTATATTTCATAAATTTCAATGAGCAAAGCTACTGCGTACCTTGCCCTCCTTGACGGAGCCCTTGCCGCGGATGATGATCTTGGCGCCGGTCTCCTTCTCCATGGCCTTGAGCGTGTTCCCGCGCGGCCCGATCAGCAGCCCCACGAAGTTGATGTCGGGGTGCTCCTCTTGCGGGATCATCACTTTGTCGTGTACGCGGATTATCGGCGGTCTGTGAACATGGCACGAGTTATTAGTATCTATATGCAAAGATAAACTTCAAATCTCAGATAGGTTAGAAGGTCATCGAATAAGTTGCCTGCTTGCGGCGCGTGTCCAGCCGCTCGCCGCCCGTCAGTAGCCGGCTGTGGGCTGCTGCAGCACACTCACTTGTAGTCGGGCGGCGGCTTGAAGTCGGGGTTGATGGTCTGCATGCGCGTGACCAGCCGGTGCCGCTCCTCCTCCAGCTTGCGGCGCGTGTCCAGCCGCTCGCCGTCCGTCAGTAGCCGGCTGTGGGCTGCTGCAGCACACTCACTTGTAGTCGGGCGGCGGCTTGAAGTCGGGGTTGATGGTCTGCATGCGCGTGACCAGCCGGTGCCGCTCCTCCTCCAGCTTGCGGCGCGTGTCCAGCCGCTCGCCGCCCGTCAGTAGCCGGCTGTGGGCTGCTGCAGCACACTCACTTGTAGTCGGGCGGCGGCTTGAAGTCGGGGTTGATGGTCTGCATGCGCGTGACCAGCCGGTGCCGCTCCTCCTCCAGCTTGCGGCGCGTGTCCAGCCGCTCGCCGCCCGTCAGTAGCCGGCTGTGGGCTGCTGCAGCACACTCACTTGTAGTCGGGCGGCGGCTTGAAGTCGGGGTTGATGGTCTGCATGCGCGTGACCAGCCGGTGCCGCTCCTCCTCCAGCTTGCGGCGCGTGTCCAGCCGCTCGCCGCCCGTCAGTAGCCGGCTGTGGGCTGCTGCAGCACACTCACTTGTAGTCGGGCGGCGGCTTGAAGTCGGGGTTGATGGTCTGCATGCGCGTGACCAGCCGGTGCCGCTCCTCCTCCAGCTTGCGGCGCGTGTCCAGCCGCTCGCCGCCCGTCAGTAGCCGGCTGTGGGCTGCTGCAGCACACTCACTTGTAGTCGGGCGGCGGCTTGAAGTCGGGGTTGATGGTCTGCATGCGCGTGACCAGCCGGTGCCGCTCCTCCTCCAGCTTGCGGCGCGTGTCCAGCCGCTCGCCGCCCGTCAGTAGCCGGCTGTGGGCTGCTGCAGCACACTCACTTGTAGTCGGGCGGCGGCTTGAAGTCGGGGTTGATGGTCTGCATGCGCGTGACCAGCCGGTGCCGCTCCTCCTCCAGCTTGCGGCGCGTGTCCAGCCGCTCGCCGTCCGTCAGTAGCCGGCTGTGGGCTGCTGCAGCACACTCACTTGTAGTCGGGCGGCGGCTTGAAGTCGGGGTTGATGGTCTGCATGCGCGTGACCAGCCGGTGCCGCTCCTCCTCCAGCTTGCGGCGCGTGTCCAGCCGCTCGCCGTCCGTCAGTAGCCGGCTGTGGGCTGCTGCAGCACACTCACTTGTAGTCGGGCGGCGGCTTGAAGTCGGGGTTGATGGTCTGCATGCGCGTGACCAGCCGGTGCCGCTCCTCCTCCAGCTTGCGGCGCGTGTCCAGCCGCTCGCCGTCCGTCAGTAGCCGGCTGTGGGCTGCTGCAGCACACTCACTTGTAGTCGGGCGGCGGCTTGAAGTCGGGGTTGATGGTCTGCATGCGCGTGACCAGCCGGTGCCGCTCCTCCTCCAGCTTGCGGCGCGTGTCCAGCCGCTCGCCGTCCGTCAGTAGCCGGCTGTGGGCTGCTGCAGCACACTCACTTGTAGTCGGGCGGCGGCTTGAAGTCGGGGTTGATGGTCTGCATGCGCGTGACCAGCCGGTGCCGCTCCTCCTCCAGCTTGCGGCGCGTGTCCAGCCGCTCGCCGTCCGTCAGTAGCCGGCTGTGGGCTGCTGCAGCACACTCACTTGTAGTCGGGCGGCGGCTTGAAGTCGGGGTTGATGGTCTGCATGCGCGTGACCAGCCGGTGCCGCTCCTCCTCCAGCTTGCGGCGCGTGTCCAGCCGCTCGCCGCCCGTCAGTAGCCGGCTGTGGGCTGCTGCAGCACACTCACTTGTAGTCGGGCGGCGGCTTGAAGTCGGGGTTGATGGTCTGCATGCGCGTGACCAGCCGGTGCCGCTCCTCCTCCAGCTTGCGGCGCGTGCGGTACTCGCGCGTGTTCAGCCGCTTGCCGTCCGTCGAGTAGATGGGCTCAGGAGACGGCGACCTGTACAAGGTACATCCACACCTCTGTAGCGTAGTTCGCGATCTCACGTTTTGCTCGCAAATGCACATAGATTGAACCAGTGATGTCTCGGGTACAATCGAGACGCGTATTCAATTTAATAAACGAGCCTCAAACGCATAAAAGGCGAGCTTAGAGACCTACAACGTCAAAAATTACGAATTACGAAGGGAACACGATTTTTATTGCAATATTTTTTATAAATATTTAAAGAAAACAATCTAACAGGATTAAATCGCGTATATTCATCATTTGAGCCTCCCTGACGTTTCGGCAACTTTGGAGTTACCATTGTCAAAGATAACATAAGATAGAAGATAAAAGATAAGATAAGATAGAAAAAAAAACATTATTTTCTAGTTACATTTGTGCAAAGTACCCAGTTTATAAATATGAATTAACAATAAAGGTATATATGGTGGGCTGAGCCTAATGTGTAAAGACCGTTACACAATACACATGTGCCAGAAGGGCATTAATTAGTTTATCTAAAAATATCTACCAGCGGTAGATAAGGCCTGCTGAGGAGAAAGAACCGCCGAAAGAACTGCGAGACTGCCGGCGGTTCTATTTGTAAGCGATTTGCAACAAAATTTTGTTCCCTTGTGTTATAAATGTAGATGTAGCAGCTACATAAAACTATTGTACGGTTTAAAATTACTACATCCTTTGTATGCCTGTTTAGCCTTGACATTGTTTTATATTTTAGCAGTGTTTTTTTTTCACATTTTTAATGTTCTATCTATGTGCAAATGTGAATTTAAACGTGAGTTTGCGGCTTCACTAATATTTATAAGGTAAATGATAAATAAGCTAGATTATTTACATATGAAAATCATGATGATGTTTCCATTTCTATCATGAATTCCATAAATGTTTCTGTGGATACCTCTTAGGTATACAATACATCAATACAACGATCACAGAAGATTACGATTAGACAACATACAATAGCGGCAATAAATCTGTGTATTTTGTTTGAAAGATGCCATACAATTACAATTACAATCGCAACAGGTTTTAGCACAAAAACTAACCTGCCAATTCACTTTAAGCAAATAAATCGTTTATTTTTCTATCAAATAGTTATTTAACTTAACTTGGACAACACTGTGCATGTTTTATAAAAAATAAACAGCATTTTTATAATTTGAAATTACTATTTGCTATATTCGAAAATAATAATAAATGACAATTTTAAAATTAAAATGTTTGAATAAAATAGATTTTTTGACGTTACTGTATGTACAACAAGTGGGCGCCAGTAACGGAGATGCCATGACTTCGCGCGACCAGCGACGTGGCGTGAGGCTGAGCGAGAGATCCGAGCGCGGCGGCCTTACGAGTAAACGAGACACACGTGCCGCGCACCTGTGCCGCTGCCGATGTCGCACAAAGTCGTCGCATTTCCGTAATACGAGTAACTACTCGTTCCAGAAAGATCTTATTTCTTGATCGGTGTATTAATGTTAGTTAACATCCTCCGCGCGCCGCGTTAGGGTACCTGACAATATGTACCTAACTAGTCGACTAGTTCATCTGTTTTGTTGGGGATCGAAACCGGACCAAACTGCACTTTCTACTATGTTTTTACAATGATAGTAATGAGGAGAGATCAGAGAAAGACTTTACTAAAACTTCTTTTGTTACTAAAATTATTTTAATGAATTTTCTAACACAGAAACCTCGTTCCAACATTTATTTTCTAATGTGATTGCCAGGGAATGATAGTTTGATGAAGGATAAATGTATTACGTTCCAATATTGCGCAGGATATGACCTCTTTTTCCGAATTGTGGATAAACATTTTTATTTAAAAGGTCATACGAAATTAGCCGTGATTTAACAAATAGTTAACTGATACAAATGTAAAGTATCAAGATCACATAATCTGAATATGAGATGAAATAACCCAAATGTGCCTTTCTCAATGTCCATTAGTTAACAATTTAAATTAAAAAAAATATATATATTGTTACTTTAATTTTACATTGAGATTTCCCCAAACATTAAGTTAATGAAAATGAAAATCAGTGTTATTCTTGAAGTTACGTAAAAATTACTGATTGTCGAGTTTTTTCTCAACAGTGGCCTCCTGAAAAATGAAAATGAATACCGGTAAATATTCAGACATGTAAAAGTGCCCTTGTACTTACGGAATTAAGTTGATTATTTCATTATCATTGACTAATTGTATAACAGTATGCAAGTGTGATCCGGTCTCGCATCGCGGCCTACTCTACCCTACACTCCCTATAACCCTGAGAAGGAAAATCATTAGATATTAGCAACCTGCAATTTAAATCATTAATTAATGATTAGCCCTGAAAATAATTGGATTAGAGATTAGGGTATTATTTCTGTGGCTGAAAAGAACCATTAGGATTAACTGAGGTACGGAACCTGCAACATTTCAAGGGTCCATTAGTGCTTCGTCCCTACCAGAGACTACAAGGTATTTTGTAACCGAGAATGGCTAGTTGAATGTCATAATGACATTACAGTTAAAGGGAACTCTCGTCTGTCGCATATTTTGCGCCACTAGTTCACAAGTTGTAAGTGAGGTGTACTCGATGAAATATACTTGGGCGAATGAGAATAAACCAACTTCGACACTGTCAATTATTTTTGAAGCGAATGCATGTAATCTGATTATTAAAGCCTGAGACAGACAATTACTTCACTCCTTTTTTCCTCCTATTGAAAAAGTATTGATAATTAAGCCAATAAAATAATACCAGGGTACTAAAAATAGCTCTCATCTTTCGGATACTTATTAAATCCGTATTGTAGAAACACTGAGAACATAACCATTAAAAAAATGTCGTTCAGTGGATTAAATAACTACAATGGAGTAGGAATAGCGAACGTTACGCGGACTCGTCGCCAACTGTCTGTCCTGTGAACAGAACTGCTGGTAATTAATTCAATGTAAGGACCTTATAAATCATATTCAAGTACGTTCACTCTTTAAAGGCAGATCTGAGACTACATTCCTATTGTTATAGTACGATATCGTAGGGTTACATGAAATAAAATGTATTGTACCAGTCACTGCAATGCCTAGAGGCCGCGAAAAGTTGTTCAATCAGTTATTTTAAACATTAGAAATTGCTTCGTGATAGAAGTAGACACGCCGACACCTTCATTGATAATACGTACAGATCCGCCTTTTATCTCAACAAACAAGCCACAGCACGCAGCGTATAGTCCTTCGTTTCTCAACTTCCGAGCACATTTCAGTTTCGTTTCAGTTATAGTTGATGCTTTATGTGCGTTATTGAGAAACGAAACACTACAATATAAATGGTAACGTAAACCTCTGGACGGCGCCGTGACCGGCGCGGGTCGCAGTAGCCCCGCAGGCGCGGGGCGGGCGCGGCGCAGTGCGGCATTACCTCTCGTCGATGTTGGCCGGGATGCCGAGGTCGCCGGAGCGCAGCTTGCGCGACACCTCCTCGATCTGCAGTTGCACTGTAAGGGAAGGGGTTAGCCCGCATGGCGGCCACAACGACGCATTAGAACACAGCGCGCAACTCGCCCCGCCCCACCCCGAGCCTGCACTTACCCACTAATACAAAACTACACACTAGGGACATACACGACTGACGGCCGTATGCTATGTTTAAGCTGAAATGAAAGTAAATTTTGATGCGAAACGATTAGTATTGGAGTAAATAATAAGAAACAAATGTGTCGCGTCGATTCGTCGGCGCGTGGCGTCGCCTCGCTTATCGAATCCTCATCCATCATTGTGTACAATAACAATAAACATATGTATTAGAAACCGATATTCAACAAATTATAATAATTATAAAAAATAACATTAAAAGTGTAGCAGGGATCATTAGTCATCATAAAAAATATATTATGAAATAAGATTATAATCAATTTGGCCAAAGCTTTGGAACATATTATCTTATAATCTTCCAACTACTTTCAATTACATTTTTTTTTATCTACTATAAAATATAACCTCTGACAATATTCAAAAATATGTTTCAAATCCCGGGCACGCTAAGTCCATAGTATCTCGACTTTATTGTTCCAATCAGACTTTATTATTCAGAGATGTGACAGTATTATTATTTAAAGAAGGAATCGAACTGAAACTATTAATTATCGTGGTAGTTGTTCTAGCTTGACTGATAAATAATTGAAGAAATTGGATAAACTTTAATTAAAAACGTACTAGTACCCTTGACGTTAAATAAATTATTTTTAATGGTGTCTGATTCAAACCGCAAAGTCGAGGAACTCAGGAATCCACTCTAAGTCCTGGCACAATTTCAACAACATGAGACATATGAGACGTACAAATCTGACTCGATCGGTACAGGAGAGTAAAAGATTAAATTATGTTAAAAATGTGCCAGTACCTGTTCTAGCATAACCGACCGCGACCTCACTTGTCGCGTGACCTCAGAGAGATATGTAAAATAAAAATAGTCACGCGAGAAGGTGCCGCAGCAGTTTAGCCCGAAGTGCTTAAACGGTATAACGGGTAGAGTAGGCGCGCGACATGTAGACAGGGTAGTGTGTAGTGTGTAGGTAGGCGCGATGTACTCACACAAGTACTGCTCCTCCTGCTGCGGCGTGAGCGTGGAGGGCAGCGCGGTGGGCAGGCCGGGGATGAAGGTCTTGTCGTGCGCGCCGCCCGTCCAGCGCGTGCGCCGCCGCCGCAGCCGCCGCTCCGCCGCCGTCTCGCCCGGCGGACCTGGCGCACGACACACTCAGTACCGTTGCCGGCAAACAACTTGAACCAAAATGGCGGATCTGCGCATGTACATTTGTACGTAAATCGGCTACTGCGCAGTCAAGGTCACGCTCAAGTTGTTGGCCGGCTACTGTACCGTCGGGGCTAACACATCAGGCCGCGACTCGGCATCACATGTCTCGCTCGCACGGTCTTGAAAGGAATGTAACAGGTATAGTAGGAGAGCCGAAGAGGGGATTTCGGGAGTACCTAAAGCGCGGCAGATTAATATATAGGGGGATACCTTATACCCAGTTAAGTACTTCCACCAAATATGAGCCCCATATATATGGCCGCCCGTCAAAGATAAAAGATCAGATTAGTAAAAAAAAATTGTTCATCTGAAATTCTCGAGCGCGTCAGATTAAGGTAGGGTGAGTTAGTTATATGCTAAAACGTGTATATTCCTCTAATCTGACAATTTAAAGGTGACGTACAGAAGGCGGAGGGCTACAAAGTTGTAAAAAAAAAACTTCATCTCGACATTCTCGAGCGTGGCTAATTTTTTTTTTATTTAAAAGGGAATGAATTAATGATAACGGAAAATATATAATCTGACGATTTCCACTAGCCGAAGTAACAAAAATTCATCGATAAAGTATAATGCGTGCAGTTACGTGATGCCTGTATTCCACTCTGGTTTCTGTTGCCAATGACGCCATGACAGTTGATCATGTTGTTTACAACACTAAAGTACTCGCACTATTAAATATTTATAGTTGCCGGCAACTTTTAGAACAAAAATGGCAGATTTGCGCATGTACCTACATTTGTACGTAAATGGGCTACCGCGCAGTCAAGATTATGCTCTAAAAGTTTGCCGGCAGCTGTAGTATGAGTGATATTAATATTAAAGTGTGTATTTTGTGGTAAAACTACTTTACAAAAAACAATTAAGTAAATTTACATTAGAAACATAACAAAAATGTGTAAATATTTTAGAATATAGTCGGAGCAAACCGGTTCTCCGAAAATGCCGAACAACATACGATAATCTTGAACTTTCGAGAGAATCTTCATTAAATGAAGTAAATCACGCACAGTGCTATAAATTATGTATAGCAATTAAATACCGCGAGTCTTTCAGTATTTACAACAGCGGCATAGTATAATAGAATATGACAGTAATAGCTCCGAATAGCTGGGAACAGCTCCGAATCACATGCCCCTGCTTCTGGGGAGTGCTCCGAGTCACATTTTCCTGTTTCAGGAGAGTGCTCTGAGTCACAAGTTCCTGTTCATTTTTTTAATTGTCAGATTAGGCGAATCCCGCCAGATAATCGTCAGATTATGAGACAGCACGTCTAGGGCATAAAGATGAACCATATATATCTTAATCTGACGCGCTTGAGTATTTCAAAATGGCGATTTTTTTTTGCACATTCTAATAATAACTGCGAGTTTGCGTCACATCCAAATCGTCAGATTATTATATAAGAGCTTTTTCTTAGGTTCACTTAACATCCCCTTAGAAAATCTGACGCGCCCGATGAAAAAAAATTTTTTTTCATTTTCAACCCTCAAGTACGACCACCCCCATCATGGAAACAATCAGTTTAACATGCGTACATCTTTAAAAATGTGTAGGACATGGATGCTATCAATATCTGACGCGCTCGAGTATGTCCATGCAACAGTTTTTTTTTACATTTTTGAAACTCTGTAGCCGCTCCCCCCACCGATGAAAAGGTATATCTTATATGACATTTTTTTCTTTTTATCATCTAATCTTCGCAACCCAATAGGTCTCTATGACGCTCGAGTGACTCCCGATTTAGCATCGTCGCGTACCCTACTATAGTGTTTGTTGCGCGACAGTCTCGTGCCAAAGATATGCTGGAATTGGAGGGACTCCCTACGTGCCGTGCGCCGCCAACCGTTTTATTCTGAACTTCAAATAGGGTCGGCACACGTTCGTGACGGACTTCGGTCGTATCGCCCCGCCCCACGACACACTGACACACACAAGTTGTATTTTATTACGTGGTACGTAAAAGCACACATTGTGTAATAACTATGTTTCGTAAGACGTATTTTAAGCCATTGACTGCCTCCTCGAATAAATACTCTAAATTCTTAAATTTTATTGTTACTAACTTGATGTGGATTTTATATCTGAAATAAAGGAATTCCAAATTGAACTTATTAATAGCGTTTAAATATGTGAAGAACCAAGTATTAAACTCATATTGATATCTCAAGAATATCAATTTATTCACAAATCATTAGGTTCTCAGTTCCACATTCAACGCGCATTGTTTCGCGATTGTTGCGTGATTGCACGACGCGTTTAGCGCAGAGTCCAGTGAGAGTTAGGAAACACGGTCACCCTCAACACAATCGCGTGGTTACCGCCCATTTCAAGCACACACTCACCCTGTCCGTCGTCCTGGTCGTCGTCGGGATGGTAGTCGTGCAGCGGCGCGGGCTTGTCGCGGTAGCGGCCCTCGGAGCGCGCCTGCATCTGCTCCAGCTTCTGCTGCACGGAGGTGGGCGTCGGGATGGCGGTGGCGGCCGACAGCGCGGCGGCGGCCGCGGCGGCCGGCTGCACGGGCGCCGCCATGCGACGCTGCGCCACGAACGTCTACACCACGTGAAAGTACACTGGTAAATCCCCTCATCTGGTGGTCCGACTAGCACTTGGTCGGTTTCTGTTTTTAGTCTAAACTTCAATACAAGAAAAAAAATAGCTTGATTTTCAGTTAAAGATGGCAGTTGTTAGAAAAGTATCACAGAGGTTAAAAACACAAGAATGGACACTATCAATTGGAGTCAATGCCAGAAAAAAAAAGAACTTAATTGGTTACAGCTTTGGAGGCTTTTACCCAAAAGAAATACATGTAGATAAATAAGTAAAAAGTAACGTAATTGAACTAACCATAGCTTAAGAGTCTTTTTAAATATACATATACTAAAAATCCCATTTAACAAACGGAATAAATGAGCTTAATTATTATTATAATTAAAATAGGTTACAGCTTACCATGTAGTTGATATACTTCTACAAAATAAAGTTACTGTTTAGAATTGACTTCCACAATTAAAATCACAATAACAAACAATACAATACACATAAATTGTATTTGTTACCTGACACTCATTTTGATTATGCTGAAAACATTCATTTGTATCATTTGTACAGCCAATTTGCAATAAGATGTTGATGTAACTTATCACACTACTTTCTTCACTATTTAGCATACCTAGTTTTCTTGAGTCGTTTGGATTTAATTTTAAAGAGTTTTAGAGCAACTATGGGTCAGACTAAGAAAAAGGATGGCCTGAAAACAGTGAAAACCAGCGCTGCGCTGACGCCTGGCTGTCGCAGCACAGACTGAGTCCGCTCCTTTCGTCACACGAAATAATTTGGGACAATATACTGACAATGCTGTTCTTGCTTATTCCAAGTACCTATTTTATTTGGTGTCAATAAATGTGCCTACCTGCGCCACAGCGGCGGCGGCGAGGATGGCGGCGTGCGCGGCGGGGTTGACGGCGCCGTTGCCGGCCGCGCCGCGCGCCGTCGCCTTCGTCGTCGTGCCCACCATCTGGTCCAGCAGGGCTATTGTGCCGTCCCTGTACATTCACATTACACGAGCCTTTTATTATTTTACTAGCTTTTGCCCGCGACTACGTACGCGTGGAACTTGATAAAAGTGATTATTAAAAGCGCCTAAGCAAATGTAAGAGCAATTGTGCTTTTGGTCTAGTTCTAACAGTATTCTAAAAATACTAGTTGACAGAACGACAATCCTCTGCAGAGATAACAGGATATCACAAAAGCATTAATAAACCCTCACTCTGAGCATGTTTATTATTATAAATAATGACACAAAGGTAAATTAAGAAAGAAAAATTGAATGCGATCTACTGCAATCGAAGCGGGATTTGAACCCGCGACCTCTGCGTTTCCGGCGCATTGCTCTTCCAACTGAGCTATCCGACCGCTACGTCAATCGCACGAAATCTTTCATCCCTTAATCCTTTTACGCTACTGGAGCGCCCTCTGTGTCATATGTTTTTGAAATGCTTATGCGCATTATGTTAATTATGTTTATTATGTTAATTAGTTTAGGTTTAGAATTTTGATTGGTTAGGTTGACTAACCTAGTTTTAGGTTTACCATTCTTGTCTTAAATAAACACAGTTTGAATTACTGGGCAAAGACTAAGTGCTCTGATATTATACCTCCATATGTGCTTCATACAATGTGTGCATGTACTGACCTGTCTTTAGACTTGCGCCCACGGCTGTGGCTCCTGCTGCGGCTGCGTCGCTTCTCCTTGTGTCGGTCGCGGCTCCGCCCACGCTCGCTGTCTTTGTCTCTAAAGAAATGAAATATACAAAATGTGTCAAGTTTTCATAGTTAACTTAAGAAAACTTTGTTCAGTTATATCCACCAATACAGTTGCAAATTAATTTTGATTTACCTTTTGGACCCCAACCTTTTGGACGCCAAGCGGTAAAGCAATATCACCATACCCCCTGACACCACAACAAAAAAAATAAAGAGAGTGCTCCAAAATCAACACGGATTGAAAATTGTTTGTTGCCGCTTGACTTACAAAAGTTGTTGATCTTTGAAATTTGGATGGCTGTGGCTGATAATGAAATCAGTGAGGAAATTTTCCGTTGTCGGCCACAGCAATATTTGGCATTCAAAAGGTTGGAAATTTATTTCCAATAATCACACTGCAGTGGGCTTTGAGTTTGATAGCGGCATGTCACATGAACTTGTTAAGTTATATTGTTTTCTCAGTCACTTAAGTCTGCCTTTTGTATGATAAGATTTATGTTGTCCAATAAAGATTTGATATAAATAAATAAATCATCAATGGAAAATCTGCTGGCGCCATAATGAATGAAAGTTAAATTAATTGTGTCAATTTAATGATCCAATTTTCAGCCTTGTAACTTTATAGACCAGGATTCATACCCGTGGTACTTCTGCCGAGTTGTCGGAAATTTTAGTTAGGCTGGGTGATAGGGAATCATGATCTAGATAGTGAGAAACCAGTAGAGGAAAACCATTTATGGGTTAATGATCGGGGTTCAGGTTTACCGTCTTGTTAGCGTGAATGTTCGGGAGAAATAAAGGCCGTAACGTCTCAAATACGGAAAACTACCTGCTCAATTCCGCAGGGAAGCGTAATCGGATGTGTCCTATTTCTGGCTTACATCAATGACCTGCCCAAAATTATAAATGCAAATAGTGTCATGTTCGCCGACGACGTCTCCGTACTGCTAAATTGCGCAAGCAGCGAGGAATGCAATGAACGCCTACCGGAAATAGCCCAAAACATAACAGAGTGGCTTGAAGAACACAACTTGGAAATTAACCTTCAAAAAACAAAAATTATTCAATTCAAACCTATTCAAAAAAAGCCGTTGCATATATCATTACAAATAAATAACAAATTAATAGAGGAAGTTAATGAATTCAAACTATTAGGTATAAAAATTGATACAAGTTTAAATTGGAAATCACATATCCAACACATAAAATCTAAATTATCAAGCTTTATATACGCTTTATGTGTATTAAAATCCAACACAAACATGCACACTGCGTTATCTGCTTATTTTGCTTTTGCGCAAGCATGGCTACAGTACGGTGTGATTCACTGGGGGGGCAGCGCCGAGGTCCACCAACTACTAGTCATGCAAAAGAAATGTATCCGAATACTTACCAACACGCAGGTACCAGACAGCTGCCGTCCGCACTTTGTTAAGCTACAAATCCTGACACTACCTTCAATTTACATTATGGAAGCGGCACTTTTTGTTAGGAAGCACTCGAATTTGTTTACCAAGCAAGTGTTCAAATCACAAAGACGAAACAATACAACTAAATTAGAATTACCAGCTACAAAACTAGAGATGTACAGGAAAGGCCCTTATTACCGATGCATACAAATAGTAAACAAATTGCCAGCGATACTAAGAGACGAACCGAGAGACACAGTATTTAAGAGGGAATTAAAAAAGTTGTTAATTAACAAATGTTATTATTCCATTGATGAATATTTAAATGATCAACTCTTGCCAAAGTAAAATTATAATTAATTTATTTTATTTTATGTCAATAGGTTAAATGATTAATATTATCTATTTATTTAATAGATTAAATTGCAAATATGTATATAAAAATTTAAAAAGTAAAATTATAGTTTATGTTAAAATAATTATTATGAAATGTTGTGAAAAATATTTAATGAAATTCCAATATTAATTATGTAATGTTACCAATTGTATTTAAACCTCTTCCGCTGTACCTAATTAAGCACCTGCTAACACCCACTACTAACTGCATTGCAGTGCCCTAACAGGGTTCATGTTATGGACTTAACCTTTTAATGTTACATCTTATGTATACTACATGATAATGCAATAAAGAATTATGAATTATGTATTGTGTGTGTGTGTGAATGTAGTGTATTGTAGCTTACTAACAAGGATTAATCTTTAGGAAATAACATGCGACACTCCACGGTCTCCTCACCTCTTGGAGCGGTGGCGATCCCTGTCGCGGTCGCGCCCGCGATCTCTGTCGCGGTCGCGGTCCCTGTCTTTGTCACGGTCGCGGTCTCGATCCCGGTCCCGACCCTTCTCCCGGTCGCGCTCCTTATGTCGCTCGCGGTCTCGCGATCGCGAGCGACTCCTATCACGGTGCCGCGAACTCATGACGCTTTTATTAAACCACTACACCAACTTAACCTATTACAAATACCTTAATAACAGTTTTGATCAAATTTTAAACATTCACTAAGGTTATTAGAACTTTATAGTAAGTGGCACGATAGTAGTTGCAAAATATAAACTGGAAAACAAATCAATTAACAGCGAATAACGAATGCGAAAAAAAGTGAAAATGAAAATATAAAATGGCGACGTCAAGAGCCGTCAAGTGTCATTTTTTTTTGTATCTAAGCAAAGATTTTGAAACCATTCAGCCACAGAAAGCAGATCGGTGGC
Source organism: Apotomis capreana (assembly GCA_947623375.1). Taxonomy (NCBI): domain Eukaryota; kingdom Metazoa; phylum Arthropoda; class Insecta; order Lepidoptera; family Tortricidae; genus Apotomis; species Apotomis capreana. The sequence continues at coordinate 1,876,538 of OX392500.1, read as the reverse complement.
AAAAAGTGTAAGTGTAGTAAACGCCTATTATAATATTTCCTCCACTTTTTAGGGTTCCTTGATCAACTAGGAATCCTTATAGTTTCGCCATGTTCGTCTGACTGTCCGTCCACGGCTTAGCTCCGTGATCATTAGTACTAGAAAGCTGAAATTCGGTATGAGTACAAGTTTTTTTTGTATATTGTGTATGTATCACGCCGACAAAACGCTAAAATAAAAACTAAAACAAAAACTTTTTTTCGAGTACAACCTCCCGTACACCTAGAGTAGGGGTGATTTCTTTTTAGGGTTCCGTAGCCAAATGGCAAAAAACGGAACCCTTATAGATTCGTCATGTCTGTCTGTCTGTCCGTCTGTCCGTCCGTATGTCACAGCCATTTTTTTCCGAAACTATAAGAGCTATACTGTTGAAACTTGGTAGGTAGATGTATTCTGTGAACCGCATTAAGATTTTGATGCAAAAATAAAAAAATAATAATAAATATTGGGGGCTCCCCATACTTAGAACAGAAAATCAAAATTTTTTTTTTCATCAAACACATTCGTGTGGGGTATCTATGGATAGGTCTTCAAAAATGATATCGAGGTTTCTAAAATATTTTTTTTCTACACCGAATAGTTTGCGTGACAGACGCTTCCAAAGTGGAAAAAAGTTGGTCCCCCCCCCTCTAACTTCTAAAATAAGAAAATGAAAAATCTAAAAAAAACATATGATGTACATTACTATAAAAACTACCAACGAAAATTGTTTTGAACAAGATCTAGTAAGTAGTTTTTTTTTAATACCCATGTTTGCAAGTTTGCACCTAATTTATATGGGGCGCTATACATACCAGGTGCAAACTTAACTTAAACACTTAGGGATGGAGTGTTTGTACGGAACCCTCGGTGCGCGAGTCCGACTCGCACTTGGCCGGTTTTTTCGTTCCAACACTAGTGTGTGAGGAGTCGTTGAATAGGTCTTTTTAAAATAATAGGGTCTTCAAACATCATTTTTTGATAGTCAACAGTTTTGTAAATATTCGCTCCAGAAATCCAAATAAATAGCGCATAATGATCGATTAAGTCCGGAATATAAATATCATACTAAAAATGTATTGAAACAAGTGTAACCGCCGTGTGCCGCCGTTCATCATTTTTAGGGTTCCGTACACAAAGGGTAAAAACGGGCCTTATTACTAAGCCTCCGCTGTCTGCCTGTCTGTCACTAAGCTGCATCTCATGAACCGTGATAGCTAGACAGTTGTCATTTTCATATAAATAAATAAATAAAATAAAATAAATATCAGACAACCTCACACAAATCAACCTAGTCCCAATTTAAGCTCAAGAAGGCTTGTATTATGGTTACTAGGCGACGATATACATACTTATATAGATAAATAAATACTTAAATATATTATGATATCATCCTCCTATAAATTTTGTGGTCTCCCTCTCTTTCTCTGTCCTTCCTATGGGTACCAACTAGCTAGCACCATGTTTTTCCTTTCCTCTTAAGACATAGGTACCTAACTTGCCCAGCACCACTATGATCTTCTTACTTGTTGTATGATTTCGTAGACCTTTGATTGTTCTGATGGTCGTCCGATTTATTTGTTTATCCCCTTTCCTAACTCCCATTCATAACAACAAATACAGAAAACAAAAAAAGTTAAAAATTAATTAGTTGTACAGAACCCTCGGTGTGCGAGTCCGATTCGCACTTGGCCGGTTTTTATTGGTAACTTTCTCAAAGTCCGTGATTCTAAAATCTCCAGCTAATCAAAACAGCTCTGATATTACAACATTTCTTACTATGACGATTAGCTACCACATTGTGCCTGGTAACGCTGTCATGGCGTCCCAGTGGAGGTATTATATTCCTTGGCCTGGACTATCACAAAACCTTTTCTCTTAGCATCTCGCTCTCGGTTCTTGCGAGTCGAACCCTTGGCTCAGTTTCATCGGTCGATATACGGCATGCGGGGACTCCCCGCATGCGGTATAACAACTAGTGCAACTCACAAGTCGATAACTCTGTCGACATACGGGACTCCCTGCAGACGGTATAACGACCAGTGAAACTAATAATGGCATGCGTTATGGAAATCTACCGCACCCCGCATGCGGGCCATCCATATCGACTAATGAAACTGAACAATTTAGAATATAGATGTAGCACAATGGTTGCACGGATTCTGTACTCTGAATGGCGGTAACCCGAACCAGAGTAATTATTCGGGAGTAGTGCGTATGCAGCGCAGGCGATTTGCAAGCATAATCAGTGTCATTTTTAGTACTACCAGCGCCCTGGGCCTCGCTCTACTCTAACGCTGCTACTGAGCATAATATTATGATTAGATGTCTCGTCTCCACTGCTTTCTTTGTTAACTGAATTTTAACACCTCCAGCATATATTAATCTGTACCTCCAGCCTTTACAAAATTCCTGATGAATGTGTAGGTGACTGTACTTATGCACTAAGGGTTTTAAAGGAAATAATTGTATGCTTCCTCAATATATTTTAAAGAACAAAATACATTTCTTACAACTTGTAACAGTTCAATCATACCAAAAGTACAATTTAGAACAATGTTTCATGCTTCACTATTACTAATACAATCATGTTTTTATGAAATTATAAAATAAGTTGATACAGAATGCTAGTTTCTCAGCTTAGAGCTTACAATTTAACTTAGTTCACAATTGCAGTCAATGTATCAAAATTAATATGCACCAGTTTCTGGGAACGCTAAAATTACACCTTTGTGTTCGTCAGACTATGTTAGAACTGGGAAACTGGTTGCAAATAATTTTAATTTTAAAATAGTTGAACACAATGTTTGTCCAGAGTAAAAAACGTCCCATGAATGAACAGAAAGATTAACTTAATTACAATCATATTTCTTAACACTAAGTAATCCTAATCTTATGCTATAATTAGTCCGGAACAAGAGTTCTTAGTTGTCACTCCACTATCCACATCACTAGTTGCAATGGTTTCCAATTCTGTTGAGATGAAATTTCACAATGTTGACTTTAGGTCCGGAGTCTTGTCAAATGCAGCAGTATGAACTTTTATGAGTTAATATACCTGAGGAAATAAAAATTACATGTTAATAATGTCAACCCCTATACTTAGTGCTCATCTGATTTTTATGACAATCAAAACTAACATCTTGGGTTCTCTATTGTTTGCCTGAATAACAAATTAGGCATCGGAATTTTGTTAGCAGGTAGGACGTTAGAGAGATATTATACATTAAAGTACAATTTATGCTCATACTCATAATTTTAATTTCATAGTCAAAAAGAATATACAAAAGACCTGATTTGTGGAGGCATAATTTTAATCATCATCATAAAATACATAAATATTTATGACTTTCGATGTTCTCTGGAGTAAATTGGGTTTTATATTGTTTGAATATCCAGTTATGACTAGAAAATGCATGAAATCATCAATTAATATAGTTAAATGTAGGAGTTTGTAATATTGTACTAATTTTATATTACCTATTTATATTTTAGTCATTTAATGCTTGGGAATGTTAACCATAAAGGCAGTTAGGAATCAAATTGATGAATGAGTAGAAGTAGTATTTTAACGTTAATATCGGCTCTGTATCTCTAGTCCTACCATGCTATTAGAAGTCCGATGCCTGGTCATAATTAGGTTCGGGTAGGTTTAGGTTGACTTAAATAGTTATTTGCCAAAAATCTATTTTTCTCTGAAAGCTGAAACATTTGGGGACTGCTTTAATACAAACCTTACCCAACCTAATGATTTCTATATGAATCATATTAAATAAATTCTGAAGTTTCCATGAAATAAAAAGTTTATGGAAACTGAAAATTATGACAAGTGATACATTTAAGGCAAATGAAATTCAGGCCAGTGAAGCTATCCAAACATCTTGACTACCTTGACACGTAGTCCAAAAATACACAAACGTGATCATTTTGAAACAAAGTATATACAAAAACAAACAAGTCATGAGATTTTATGGGGGTAATATTAAAGCTGTAGTTCCTAGTAAGTCTATTTAATTAAAAACATTAAGCTATTGCAGAATCCTATTGTATTGTTGCCATAGCTTCCAACTAATATGTTGCTTTCACAATATATCTTTCAGATTGAATGAGTTGAGAAATGTAATTATTGTAATACCAATTATAATGTATAAAAATCTTACCTATAATTAGACGGGAGCTCCAGGTCCACCTTTCTTGCCGATAAGAGATTTGTGTATATGAGGTATGACACCACCACCAGCAATGGTGGCTTTGATGAGACTGTCCAACTCTTCGTCTCCTCTGATGGCTAACTGCAAGTGCCGGGGGGTGATACGCTTGACCTTCAGATCTTTGGACGCATTCCCTGCCAACTCCAACACCTGAACGACAAATTAATGGTAAATTACAACTGAACAGAATCTAGATGGCTGAAGTTTACAGTTTTTGTGAACACTGTTCATTGATATTAGTTGTCTACAAATAATTCCTGCCAATGTTCTTGCAAATTATCTAGATAATCCATAAGCAAATATTAATAAAAATATAATTTCAAAACATTACCAAAATGTTTCCCGCCAAAACAAGTAAGGTTATGAATACTTGAGTGTCAACAAATAAAATTGCATCAAATGTCTTGTAATTTAACCCATATGAAAACAGATTTAAATACATGTATAATGCACGGGTTTTCTGGATCGTTCGGTATTATAATTGCGTTTGAGCGCTCGCCGCCATATTGACAATAGAGGCGTCGCGTAGGTTTACAGCTTACCTCTGCGGTCAAGTATTCGAGGATGGCTGCCGAATATACAGCGGCGGTGGCTCCGACACGACCATGGCTCGTCGTCCTATTTTTAAGATGTCTGTGAATTCTTCCAACAGGAAACTGAAAATACAAGTCATTGTAAAATCCTATTGATTCTTCCCTACAAAGCTGGCCGCCGCCATACTAAAGAGATCATGCGTATTATTCAATATTGTAAAATATTTTGTCATCGCGAATATAGCAATGATTTAGCGCTTAAAAATCATGAAATAAATAAAAACAAATATTAAACATACCTGAAGACCTGCCCTCGCTGATCTGGAAACGGCTTTTGCCTTGGCTTTACCAGAATCTTTGCCCGCTTTACCACCAGCCTAAAAATCACGAAAAAAACCATTAAATTAAGTCGTATCGGGCTGAAACTTCGCCAGTAGGTAGATAACACCATTATTCACTGAATTACACAACAAAATCACTTCAAAGTCAAATAATTTTCACGAAATCTTGCAAAACTCACCATTTTGAAACGTGTAACACAATCACCACAACCGTGAACAACCAACACAGGAAAGGCGCCAAATCGACTAATAACGGAAAAGAAAGATGGCAGCGCTGCCTAGCGATGCGCTCAATGTAGCCAACCCTACGAATCCGGACATGACGTAAGAGCCAAACCACATTCGTTCAGAAATGGTGATTAACATAAAAGAAAAGAAAATCCTAGAACATTTTCAAATCAAGCTATATTTAGAATTATTAAGTTCTTGATTAAGATGGGACCATGCATGCTCATTAAGTATGAGAATTTTCATATTATTCTTACAAAATTAAATAACTTAACGTCTGAAAACATTTTTCCATTTAGGTTGGTATTTTCTACTTATCACAGCTATGTTTTGCTTAGGAGGGAAATAAAATGGCGGGCGGATATGGGTTATCAAAAATTAAGATTACGATACGAACCAAAATTAAATAATTTGAATGATGCTGATCTCGTTTCTTCGCGATTAAATTACTAGTAAATTATAAGAAATTGTAAAAAAAAGTTATGACTGTTATACGTATACGCCAGTTCGTTTGTAGATAGGTATGGGTACAGGCATCTTTTAGTTCTAGTCATCTTTGCGCGCCCTCAATTTTGACGGTTGGCGGGTGGGTTTTTTTAGGGTTCCGTTGTCAACTAGGAACCCTTATAGTTTTGCCATGTCTGTCTGTCCGTCCGCGGCTTAGCTCCGTGATCATTAGTTAGTCCTTTTGTACACGGTGTTAGTTTGCTCAAAGGTTAACTGGAAGAGATCCCTTATTAGGGATAAGTTCGCCTTCGTACCTATATGTTATTCGTAATATAGATGTATTTTTTTACTGTTTTTGTGTACAATAAAGTGTTTACTTACTCATCATTAGTGCTAGAAAGCTGAAATTTGGTATGAGTATGTATCACGCCGACAAAACGGTAAAAAAAAACTAAAAAAAAAACTTTTTTTCGGGTACCTACCGTACACCTAAAGTGGGGGTGAATTTTTTTTCGTTCCAGCACTTGTGTGTTGGGTGTCGTTGAAAAGGTCTTAAAAATAATAGGGATCTCCAAACATTATTTTTTGATAGTCAGCAGTTTTGTAAATATTCGATCCGGAAATCCAAAAAATAACGTCCCCCCCCCCCCTCTAACTTTTCAACAACGAGTCAAAAAATTATGGAAAAATTCATGAAAATGAGCCTTTATAAGTACTGTCAATGAAAACTATCGGTATTGAATAAAATCGGTCAAGCCGTTTTTGAGTTATCGCAAAACTACATAATTTTCTTTAAAATGACGTAAGTGCCGCGCGGTGTTCTTATACTTCGAACGTTACACATATTAGTTAGGTGCCATACTGCATCAAAACATTCCGCTCAAGCTGGCGCGTATAATCGATAAGTTCCAGATGGTAATAAGTAATTACAGTTACTTTGGCGTTTACGACCTTTTTTATAGAGCTTGAAATCCTTCCCGTAATTTAAACCTCGAAGCCCGTCTATTATGATGGATTGGCAACTACGGAACCCTACACTGAGCATGGCCCGACATGCTATTGGCCGGTTTTTCATCATAAAATGCGAAAGGGCTATTGGTTGGGCATGTTTTTTGTTTACGGTGGGCTCAGAGTTCAGACTGTCCAGAGTTAGGTAGGTACCTACTGGCGCCAAAGAATAGTTAAGGATGAATAGAAAGCAACCCCACAGTACTTGACATAAGATCCAAAATTTTTTGGAAATGTGCGATAAAGAACTACACGAGTCACGATGGTTGCGTTGAGTGTTAAACCTACGTCCTTATTGTAATAATGCATGTGCCCAATATCGTTTCTGTTCGAGCCGGGAAGCATTCTTTCTTGGCTTTCTTGTAGATTGATTCTTGCTATATTTAAATGCTTATTAGGGCGACTTTCCAATTCGTTTTATCGCTAAAAGCGCTAACTGTGCAATAATTAATAATGGAGGTGAAAAATTAATATCAGCTCACCAGATGTCGCTTAATATCACATTCATAGACAATTTTCTACACCCGCAGAGCAATAAAATCTGTTATTTTATTTATTACTCTGTTTATAATAATTATACATAAATCATAATCTTCATTATTGCAATACCAATACAATAGTTTATTGTCACTTTTGCTTTAGTTACATTTATTATCGTGGTAACTATTTATTTAGGTATGCATAGGGTATTGTCAGTTTTATCTATAAAATACTACGTTCTGTAATATATCTTATGACGGTAGTACGGCCAGCATCAAAAATAGCTAAACAATTGTATGCTTGTCTTAATGCCAAATTGCATTCTAAAATTGTCAGCTACTTTTAATTCTGACTGTACCTACTCTATATAAATAAACCGGCCAAGAGCATGTCAGGCCACTATCAGTGTAAAGTTCCGTAGTTGCTCATCCTTCACAAGAGACGGGCTTAAAACAGTGGTTTTAAGCCCGAGGTTTAAGTTAAGAGAAAGATTTCAAGTTCTATAAAAAGGTAGTAAACGTCAAAGTAACTGTAATTACTTATTACGTTCTGGAAGTCAACTTACGTCCTTTTAAAGAAAATTATGAAATTTTGCGATAACTCAAAAACTTTCAATATAGTTTGTTCAATATAGTTTTCATTGAAAGTATTTATAAGGCCTCATTTTCATGAATTTTTCCATATTTTTTTGACCCGTGGTTGAAAAGTTATAGGGGTGGACACTATTTTTTTTATTTTCGAAGCGAATCATTTTTACAAAACTACTGAGTTTATCAAAAAGTAATGTTAAAAGACCCCTATTATTTTTAACATACCTATTCAACGACCCCCCCACACACTAGGGTTGAAACGAAAAATAAAATTCATCCCCACTTTAGGTGTTCGAGAGGTACCCGACAAAAATTTTTTTTTTAGTTTTTATTTTATTGTTTTGTCGGCGTAATACATACACATAATCATACCAAATTTCAGCTTTCTAGAACTTATGATCACGGAGCTAAGCCGCGGACGGACGGACAGACGGACATGGCGAAACTATAAGGGTTCCTAGTTGACTACGGAACCCTAAAAAAAGGCTTTAAATTGATATAGGGTATATTATTGATTTATCGTAATAAAACGCAATGTATACTTTAAATTTATTAATAAAAAAATCTAACTTTTTTGGTTGTGTCATCACAGTACATTATTTGTTTTACAAAAATAAAGTTAGTTAATCTCTCCCGGAGTATTCATACCATTTGTAGATCTTAAATGAACTGTACATTAACCTAGAGTAAGTACTTCAATGATTTTCTTAATAATGATAATGATGCCTACTTGCACCATTGCATGACTTAGACATAAAAGCGAAATCTGATCCATTTATTTCTTAGTGTTCGCATTTTACACGATGAAATTACACTTCAAAAGAAGATTCTATAAAATGTTCAACTGATTAAACGATTTTCAGTTATGGTGATCTAGCATGTTACAATTACAATATCATTGGTGTACTTAAAAGTTAATAACTAAGATTAGTTAGAATTAAGTATGGCAGTGGTGGGTGACGGCGCCCGCGCACGCTCTACGCGGAGTCGGCGTCGGCGTCGGCGTCGCTGTCGCCGATGAACTCGTCACAGCGGTCCTCCAGCTCGTACTGGAAAGAGATTGAAACAATTAAAAAAACCCGTATATACCAGTACTTAGTTGAGATTTTTGACTTTTGATTTTTGAGATTCAAGACGGTGGTAAGAGCTTATATCTTGTGAACATGACCCCAGAAAGCCATATATATTGTCCGAGGACAAGTGGAAGCAAGTAACAATAAAAAACGTAAACTAATTTATATCATCTTTCAAGTCACAAGGTTGAACTTGGAGTAGCATAACGCTTGGGTTGGGAAACGGGACACTCATGCGGTCATCAGGTAAAATTTCGACCCATTTTCGAATTTTATTTTTTTATTGCGTTAGTGTCAAAGTGTCTAGTCGCGCGACATAGCGCTACCCGTCACCCTCTAATATTACTGCACAGAAAGAGACAGGCAATAATTTCGCGCGAGAAATACTTAGTCTATGTGACAGTTGTGCTAGAGGTGCTGGTGCGGGAGGGGTCGAACTCTGTTCGGCTATACAGGTGGTTCATGAAATTAAGCCACGAGGTGGTCACCTGCCAGCGGAACCAGGAGGGTGATGAGATGTTTTATAACCGCAGATTCTGTAGTAAGCATATGTTGATGCATTTTGTGTATGATTATAAAAAACAAGGATGATACCTCGTCGAGCTCGAGGCACTTGCCCCACTCGGCGAGCGTGATGCGGTGGTCGCGGTCGGCGTCGCACAGCTCCAGGAACGGCGCGATGCAGTGCTCCAGGGCCATCAGGGGCGCGCGGATCGGGAACAGCTCGTGTTTGGACACGAATCTGTGAACCAATCATATATCGTCAATTATGTACACTTCTCTTTCGGGTACCGTTAACATGCTTTTATAACTTCATAAAAGCAAAGGTTGAATAATCAAAATGAAAATAAAGGAAGCGTAAAATAAGCCAAAGATGTGATTATAGATATGGTTAGATGGAGACAGTTACATTCTTCATCCACTGCTAAGATAAGAGAGACTCTTAAATTTATGATGACACACTTTGGGGAAAAAGTTTACATTTATCAAATCATTATTTACGTTGCATACGCATCCCAGATGAAAGGACGCTTTTTAATGTATTTTTTCTTTTTACAGGCCAATATTACGGCGTTTGCTTTTATAACTTCATCTTTATACCATATGCTGATCATAGTTACGCTACGAGACTGCCGTCAAAGTATTTGTCGGTGTTTTGTGCTGCGCTGCACGTAAGCATAACTGTGACACGCGACGCGACTCTTCGACGAGCCACAAATACTACCTGTCCTATACAGTGACGAAAAAGACAGGTGACACAGAGTCGCGCGACAAGCGAAGTCGCATCAAGATATGCAAGCCCTGCTGGAAGTGAACTCACAGGTCTCGTAACATGCTTATTGGTACTGATCACGAGTAGGCACTGACCTGTCGTTGTCGTGCGCGTCCAGGTCGCACCACTTCCAGATGGCGGCGTTGGTCCAGCGGCGCGTCAGGTTGGCCTCGGCCTCCCGCTCCATGCGCTGGAAGTGCGCCGACAGCTCGCGGCGCTCGGCCAGGTCGCGCATGATGTTGAACAGCCAGTCGCGCATGCGGCGCGGGAAGTCAGACATCTCGCTTTCAGTGCAATCCTGGAATATAAAACAGTTTAGTTTCAATTCTCATATCTACATAAGTATAGAATAACTCTAAATTAATACCAAGAAGCTCTTAATCGCTATAATTATAGTCCTATAAGAATAGGTGAATATACGCCTAGAACGAGAGTCTTCATACAACAGATTTGCGAAAGATGTAGACGCTTCAGGTTTTATATGTGCGTATTTACGAACCATCATATCTAGAGACATGCTTCTTGTGATATTGAATTGACGTTGTGACAGATGCGCACACGGACGAAACTAGCCGTGGCTAACCAAAACTGACTCTACTTTCAAGCACTGACTAGGTTTCTAGGCGTATTCTAAGTTACCTATAGTCCAATAAAATATGTCGTGTAAGCAGAATGAAGATGAAGGCTTTAAAGCAGGAGAGAAGTGTGTACCGGCATCTCGCGGCACTCGCCGTAGTACTCGATCTGCAGATGGTGGTACTCGGGGCCGCGGCAGGACTCCGCGCCGTCGAGGCACAGGCAGCGCTGGCGGTACACCTCGCAGTCCGAGGGCCAGGTCTCGTTGTGGTTCGTGCACACCTGCAATCAGAGGATTTTGAATATTGTTACTGTTTTGTCAAACAGCATTTGGGAACGTGTTGGCGCAGCGATGGGACTCGCTGCTGGATGCGACTACACCATATACCGCCTGTCGCCGCATCATGCCATTTTTAAGTATAGGTACTTATAAGTAATTATTGTCGTTGTCATTAACATAAATTTTATAACTTTTTGTTGTTACCAACATCTAAATGGATTGCAATAATTCTAAATAAAACAAAAAACATTTGTGCTAAATGCGCATAATGGAATGCTATTGCTAGGGCCATCATACTAATATTATAAAGGCAAAAGTTTGTGAGTGTGTGTTTAACTATGTGTATGTTTGCTTTTACTACTTCACGCCACGCCTAAACGGCTGGACCAATTTTGATAATTTTTGGTATAAAGGTAGCTGACACCCTGCCCACCCTGGCTAGTTAGAGAACTCCGCAAGTGAACAGATAAAAATACCCAAACGATTTTTCAAATGTTGTCTGCTTCAGTATGATAAGTTTGGCAAGATAAGTCATCTGACTTTTTTATTCCTGAATTTTAGAATTAAGTATACTAGGCACCTCCATATCCCGAAAGGGATGTCTATAGTTGTAGCTTCATTTATCGCAAGATGCAGCAACTTAGAAGCGGTTGATCCTAGGTTTTATGAAAAACAAGGAAAGCTCTGTGTCGGACTGGTGAACTACGGCAGACTACTATAACTACGGGTTCCGATATCAGAGGACTAAGGGAGCTATGTCCAAGGGGCCTCAAGCTCTCAGCTCCTATCCACGAAGCCGGATTAGCAAGACGCCTCAAATGTTGATGTTTTGAGCCGTAGGACCTAGATACACAACTGGTTCAATCCCCTGCCATCGCGGTTGAATATGTTACCTTGCGGCGCAGTTCAGTCTCGTAGGGACACTCCTTGATGCAGTTGCAGACAGCATCGCCGTGCTCGTCGATCTCGCAGACGCGACCAGCACTGCAGTGCACCTTCAGGCATGGGTCTGTATCCAAATTAATCGTTTCTTTAAAATGTATGAAGTACACTAAATTAAAGTAAAATACAGTCAGCAGTAAAAGTAGGTAAGCAGAATATACATCCTTGCAATGATCAGTAAGACCTTTATTCTTTAGCTGTTAGAGTCTAGTGTGCTTATCATTTTGAGCAGTTGGCGTGCGTAGCAACTTGTGCTATCGACTGTACAATTTATTTGTAAGTTACCTATGTTAGGAGTCTGTCATTCTAAGTGCAAGTAATAGTCGATAGTAGCCCATTTATTTTCGTATCATTCACTGCAAGTAGAACAGCAGCTTGCAAAATGTCCGACTCACCATCAGGGAACACATCGTTGGCGTCGGCGCCGTTCTGAATCTCGTTTACGCGTTGCCGTTCGGCCTCCTGCGATCAAAATAATAACTGATTAATATTAATGAAATAAGTAGGTACCATAATTAATTAAAATTTAAGTTTCTACTAGAATATACACAGATGACACACCAGTATATCGTGAAGTCATTACGTTAAAACGTTATTTATGACTTTATGAGAACTACCAGTACCTACACAAACACAAGATTGCGTCACGAAGTCAATAAACTCTGGCACACCGGATATATCATGCCTCATAACTTTTAATACAGTATGTCTAATCTCCATATGTATAGGTAACTCACAAACTGTCCCCTTTGGAGAGATCAAACATTTAAGGGTGTAATGGGAAGTCCATTCGCACTTTTTGGGTACCTACACGGAACTATATAATGCTTGATGTACGCTCTTCGTAGACCCTGGGAGACATGTAGGGTTGCAGGCCATCCTTCTTTTACAGATAGGGAATGAACGGAACGGCATGGTTGCCTTGTCTTTTTTCTGTGTGAGTATACGTTTGAAAGGAGTTAGTTCAGTACCTGGAAGCGCCTCTCGTCCTCACGCTCAGACATGGCCCTCTCGATGTGCTCGCTCTCGGGGTCACTGTCCTCGGCGTCTCCACGCTGCGACGGCGCAGAAGGGGCTGCTTCGGTCGTCGTGGTGGTGCGCAACCGCTTGTGTCGCCGCCGGTGTTTCTGGAAATATGGTTTTTAAACTTATGGAATTTCTCTTGACTGATGCATTGAAGAAGCTTAGTCTACGGTGAAACAAGTGAACCACCCAGAAGATTTCTATGCACTTTGGCACAGGAGAACAGGACCACTCGATGTCCAAAAAAACCGGCCAAGTGCGAGTCGGGCTCGCGCACTGAGGGATCTTAAAGGGATCTTAACTGGCCGGGTTAAGTTAAGTTCGCACCTGGTATGTATGGCGCCGCATACAAATGGGTGCAAAATTAACGCAACCGAGCGATCACGTTTGTTGTGTGGGTGCCCCACTCAAATATTTATTTTATTCTGTTTTTAGTAAGTATTTGTTGTTATAGCGGCAACAGAAATACGTCATCTGTGAAAATTTCAACTGTCTAGACATGTCATGGTTCATGAGAGAGCCTGGTGACATACGGACAGCGGAGTCTTTAGTTTTAGGGTTCCGTTTTTTACCCTTTGGGTACGGAACCCTAAAAAATAGTATTGAGCTCACCTCGGCGTCGACGGTGCAGACGGCTGCGACCAGTAAGGCCAGCAACAGCACACGACCCTTCATGATTATCTGGAACAAACAAAAATATTTATATTATTACTAGCTGTGCCCCGCGGTGTTACTCGCTCATCCCACGGGAGCACTGAATTTATTCGGGATGAAAAGTATCCTATGTCCTTTCCCGGGTCTCAAACTATCTCCATACCAAATTTCATCTAAGTCGGTTCAGCGGTTTAAGCGTCAAGAGGTAACAGACAGACACACTTTCGCATTTATAATATTATGTATAGTATATACAGTATATATAGTATATATAGTATAAGGTATAGTATATTTAACGGCGATAATCAAAAAAATTGCAAAGCGATAGGTATTATTGTTTAATAATTAATAAGTATAAGAGGGTATGCTGATGTTGAATTATATAAGTCATATGAATAAAATTAGTTCAATAAGTATAATAGTATATATAGTATATATTATAGTATAGTATAATAGTATATAGTATGGATTATCTCACACACCGCAGGAAGATCCTATTTGTGCTATTTAAATATGTATTACCTACGCTTACGCATGCTAGTATTAAAGTTATTGTGTGCCCTTACAGGGCGTCATGGTCTGACAAATCACTATTATGTAACACCTTAATCTGAATGTACATGACTTTACAACTGAATAAAGAATTATAAAGAATAAAGAAGGCTAAGGCGCGGCGAGATGAAACTTATAATAAATATTGCGCCATGCCGAATATACAAGTATTGCTAGTATCTTTATTCTGTGATATTGCCTGAATCTATAGTGACCGCATGAAGCCACAATATGCACATGGCATACATTTCGAACTTCAGATTAGTTTTCCAGTGGGTACCGTTAAACCTATATTGATACCGTTAGCTCAGTTCCTGTGAATTCTGCGCTATTTAAAACTTAAACCACTGCAAGCAGGCGGGAAACATCTACCGTAAGTAATAACTAATAAACAAAAACACTAAAGTTGAACAGTTCAAATAAGTACTTATATTGTTACAATGAGAAAAAAGTGTGTGAAATTTTCATACCGAGCGTACTGTTTTCAGGTTGTTACCTAAATTGTAATTAAAATAGACTACGTTCTAGAAAAAAAAAATGTTATACTCATATAATATCTATAAGACAAGTACAATAAAATGTACAAGTTGTGTACCATTACCATCAGCTATATAGGTATGTAAGTATAACCGACATTTTTCATCCTCGCTCGCGATATCCGCTCAGGCGCGGGAAGGGCACGAACGTTTACTGGCAGAGAACAAAGACTCGTGTAGGGCGACCTATAATGTGGTAGTCAGTGGTACCTACGTAAGTACAACTCTTGCTCCAACGAGATCAACTCAGAGTCTGTTGTGTAGCTAAACGTTATGGAAATACCTACACGTGTATTGACCGTTTTTTATCTACGGCTTCGCAAGGAAAAATCTACATTATATTTGTTACTAGCGCCCGCCCCGGCTTCGCACGGCTGCAATGCTGATAAATTATGCATGTATTATACATACATTTATAAACCTTCCTCTTGAATCACTATATCTATTAAAACCGGCCAAGTGCGAGTCGGACTCGCGCACCGAGGGTTCCGTACAAACACTTTCCATCTCTAATACTTATTAGTGGTTAAGTTAAGTTTGCACCTGGTATGTATAGCGCCCCATATAAATTAGGTGCAAAGTTAGGTATTACAAAAACTACTTACTAGATCTCGTTCAAAACAATTTTCGTTGGTAGTTTTTATAGTAATGTACATCATATGTTTTTTTTAGATTTTTCATTTTCTTATTTTAGAAGTTAGAGGGGGGGGGGGGGGGGGGGGACCAACTTTTTTCGACTTTGGAAGCGTCTGTCACGTGTCAAAATTTTAGAAACCTCGATATCATTTTTGAAGACCTATCCATAGATACCCCACACGTAGGTATGTGTTTGATGAAAAAAAAAATTTTGAGTTTCAGTTCTAAGTATGGGGAGCCCCCAATATTTTTATTTTTTTTTATTTTTGCATCAAAATCTTAATGCGGTTCAAAGAATACATCTTACCTACCAAGTTTCAACAGTATAGCTCTTATAGTTTCGGAAAAAAATGGCTGTGACATACGGACGGACAGACAGACATGACGAATCTATAAGGGTTCCGTTTTTTGCCATTTGGCTACGGAACCCTAAAAACCGCATCAAAATCCGTTGCGTAGTTTTAAAGATCTAAGCATACATAGGGACATTAGGGACAAACAGACAGAAAGCGACTTTGTTCCAAACCTCACGAAAACTTTTTTAACGAACAAAAATACTCGTAAATACCAAATGGTAATCATTAAAGGCTTCATGTGCGGCATTTGTTTTATAATAGTACATAATTGAGTGTTTGACACCGACTTCAAAAGGTGATTCAAATGTAATCTGCGCATGAACGGGTTAATATTTTTTGGCTTTTCAGTTTTTTTGAAGTCGGTTTTTTAATTGCTAAAATTTTTATACTAGGTATGTAGTGATTATAGGTCAAGACCACAAGACTATTGTTGATATAGTGCTAAATGCTATAATTTAGGTATATTGTCACTAAATGTTTACAATGAAGCGAAAAATTTAAAAATACGATGCTACATGATGCCACCCTAAGGCATGTTGAAGCAACTGGTTGAAAGATTCAATGGCTCTGACATCTGGTTCGTGGTCCAGTTGGTAGGATGCCCGTGTTGGCCCGGAAAGCTGTTGGAAACGCAGGTTCAAATCCTGTCCGAAACATTAAATTTTTAATTTTTTTGCTTCTTTGTAAACATTTTGGTTTACGTTAGCAGACGTTACTGCTTTAATAAAAAATAATTATATTGTCACTATCTATATACATGTTGAAATATTTGTTAAAACCAAATAAACTAATCCAATGTTAAGTCTAATTCAGAGAAAGTCAATTGAAAACCCCAGTCGCCGATATTGTGTATGTTTTCCAATGTCACAAACTGTATAGTTGACTGTGTGTATAAACAATCGCAATAAAAATAATACATCTTGGTGAATGGCGGAAGAAATGCTTAGACTGCAGTGCAAAAGTTGTCCAGTCCAGGTTTTTACTTGGTTGAGTGTACTTATACATGTGTAAGCTGTATTCAGTAGCCGAGGGCATCGCTCCCGACGCCGAAGTCAGCAGAAACGGAATTCTGCTGCGCTTGCTGACGGTACGACCGTATTTCTGTGTCGATGCACTGTGCAATATATGGTAATGCGACGTGACACCTGGCGATTGGACGGTATGGTCGCGAAATATATTTCGTAGTCAAGTGAAAATATTATGGAAATTCCGTAAAACGTGTACTTGTTATTTTTGCTTTAACTAACTGACATAAACGTGTTTATTTTGTAATATCTGGCATATGGTGACAAGGGGTTATTACTTTCGCTCTATTTATTACCGCTACTGTAATGAACAGTTCCATTCCAACACATGAGTCGGGCTACAGCCGAAAAAATATGCCCGAAATACTCTTAATGAATAACTAACTTTATGTAACATAATATTTAAATATTTGATATAACCGCATATTGTAGCCAGACGGAGATTTTAAGTGCTATAATCTGATATTTATAACAATTATTAATTTAGCGTTAATGTTAGCGTAATGTATGGCGTAGTTATTACTAAGTGACAGTTGTGACATCACGATGTTAAGTGTCAACAAACAACAACGAACACAAAAAATCGTGTGCTGAATTATTTTATATGAAAAAAAAAGTTTGATTTTTTAAATAATTTACGGATCGATATACAATTAATAAGTGCCTATACTAAGACCCCGTAAAGTTTGCGGTTATATCAAATATACACCCTGTATTATATTTATTTAGCTATCTGCTATAGTTATTCGAGATACAAGTTGTGTTGTATTGTAACAATGATGTATGTATTATGGTTTTGTACTTATGATGTAAACGCGGCGCGAGGACTCGATCCCGGCGCGGTGCTGACATCAGCTGGGGTGATATCATGTTCAATGACAATAAAAAACTATTTTCATTACACTAACTGCAAAGATGATGCGAGGAACTGGCTTATGTGATACATATTGTCATAAAAAATTGGCAACATCTGCTACGGTAGGGTCGGTCCCCATACTTTTGTATACCGGTGTTGCCAGCAATAATGGACATTATCACAGATCATAATTATAGACATTATTAATTCTTGTAATTAAGTAGGTATAAGGTATTAGTTAGGTTTGGTTACAGTATCTATTTAAATATTTGTAAAAATGAAATGTGTGGAACTTACGATGTGTAAAAATTGATGGGCCTTAGGTTGAATCTCCACTGAAGCGGAGCGCAGGAAACGAATCATTCAGGCTGCGTCATTGGGGAAACTATAAAAATAGTGCTAGTGCTTTTAAATTCGAAGAATGTGATAGGTTCATTTTACACCGTGCACTCCAGTGGAGCGACAGCCTTAAATCCTAAGTTAGCTCATTTTACTTATAGGAAACATTCTTTAATTTTTTTTTTAAACTAAACTGCATTAAATAATGTAGGCTATTTGTGGTCATAATAGCGATTGGGTGGAAAATTGTACTTTTTTCAACATTTGTCAAATTGTTGTGTTTTCGACGTGAAGGACGGAATCGGTTGAGTTAGCTGAACCAGTTCGAGTTGTTTGACCTGACCCGCCATGACACATCAGGTGATGGCTCCAGAAATATATCGCCTAGATCCCAGGAAACCGTTTATGTCCGTCGTAAACCGTAAACCGACGGTTGCCAGGCGCAAGCGCATGTCCATGCATTTTATAGTTTAATCTTAGGAAATAAGGTTCAAAATCGTACAAGTATTGTCAGAGAGGATGGTTTTCGTAAGTATCTCAGTTAGTGACCTCTATTTGCTAGTAATTAAGGTTCAAGAATGTGGTGTGTTGGATGGTGACTGTATCTTGTGCTGGCAAACGGGGTCGCCTCGATCCTGAGGTTATCAACGCAGATATAAGTTTAAAAATATGAACGGTATCTGGCGTTTTTTAAGTTATGTTACTAAATATTGGGAGGCAAAACATGTTCTGGTGACACATATTCACATTAAGGTACCTTATTCAAAGAATCTAATCAAATCGAACTATTGTTGCATTGTAGGCACGTCATAGGGGTGTAGGTGTACTTTTTAAGATATTTGATTAGTTTATCTTTCTAACCCCCGACGAAAAAGAGGGGTGTTATAAGTTTAACATGTGTATCTGTGTGTGTCTGAGGCACCGTAGCTCCCAAACGGATGAACCAATTTGGGTGTGGTTTTACTTAATCAAAAGACTTGTCCGTCGAGATGGTTCTTAGCTATGTTTGGTGGAAATAAGACCGTTAGTTTCCTAGATACTTATATATTCAGCTTTAATTGGAACAAGTGACAAGATCTTAGCCAATATTAAAGCTAACAATTCAAAATTTTGTTCGTTTTCAGTAGCATTTTCTATATCACTCATTGAATGAGGTCTCATGATGATGATGTTTAAGTTATTAATTTAGGTTATTTTTGTATTTACTTTCTCTTTCTCATTTGTTGCAAGAAGAGATAAAATGTATTTAAAATAAAAATAAAATAAACTTTATTTGACTATCTGTAGTAAAACTAAAATGATAGGAAGTAATAAAGCCCTCTAGAGAGGCACCATGGACAAAAAAAAACAGAAAAGGTCCATCACGAATGACAAGTGAATCTCCAATCTCACGAACATTTTGCTGGCTCTCGCAATACGAGTTTGTAATGAAGGCGGTTGGTCGGCACCAGCGTGCCATCGTGCGACATAATGCCGTCCACAGCTGCGGGACAGTCTGCAGCGGTCATCAGATGACCTCATCGCCCTCGTCAAGTCACACAAAGCGGCCTTTCAGCAGCTTTAGTCCGCGTCCCGGACGTCCATGTCCCGCTGGAATCAGTTGGTATTTTATGCACATGTGGCTAGGCAAAATAGTATCTACACAAGTGACTATTTTCTACAATGTAATGAGTATCCAGTTGTTCAGACATGACTCATGTATTTAGGAAAATTTGCACCAAGCGGGTCACACACGTATATCAATTAGCCAACTACCCTATGACACGGTTTGTACACATAATTAACACAAATTTTAACGGGTCTATCGCGATATTCCTTATTTACCTTCATTAGTCTAACGTTTCGGCGTAATAGTTGCACACGCCGTGGTCCGTACCGAAACCCTAAAACCGTTATAATTTGCGTTAATTAACTACCCCTATCAAAGAAATAGGTACGACGTAGGTTCTGTTTCTATGCGATTCTATACGTTTTCGGTTTCAGACATCTCATAACTGTAAAAAGGTTTACAAGTTGCATTATTTACGAAAGTGTCCAGTATCATCCCTTGTCAGTTCTTTCCTTAAACCATTACCATTACCCTTAAACGAATAGCGTGAGTAATAACTACATGATTAATTTAGATGTTTTATCACAAAAAGTCCCCTTTAAATAGCTGAATTATGATCTGAAACTGAATATGAATCTGAAGTTTTTAGTTTATGTTTGCATTACAAAGTTTAAGCAAACTTAAAAGGTCTCGAATTGTGTGTCTAGTAAGAATTAAGTACATATTAGTAATCAATAATCATTAATGTTTTCATACGAGAAATCAAGACGTTATGTTTCATTGGAAAGATACATCTAAGGTTCAGAAAGATTCCAAACAAAAACCAAATACTGAATTGCCGAGTCTCAATTTCTCGGAAATGTTGCACATCATCAGTGTAATGGTTGGTAATTAATGATTAGTCATTCACCGGTGTCACTTCAACATCTGTCTGAATTGAAACGTATGGTAAATTTGACGTCAAATATTTGGGTCAATAGAAACAAATAGATGGTGCGATGCAATGCAATCCCGGTTGAATCAATTCAGCAATTACCACGTTCTTATTCTTAGTGGGTCGGTGCCAAGGGACGGCGTCGTCAGAAGTTCACTGAGATGGGCCTTAATTGAAATATTGATCGGCATAGATCACTGTAAACAAAACAACTTATTGATGCTGGTATGCATTGTGTGATTGGCATTGTCATTACAATTAGAGTAATACAATCGAACCTATGAAACAACCCCGCTGCAATAATAGCATAAACTGTGAAACGAGATTCTTTGTCGCGCGAGTAACAATTCCTGTCACTTTCCTTTCAATACCATGCGACTCGTGCGAGCAAGACAGGTGGTGCTAAAGTCGCGCCACGTGCGCGCCACAAACGAAGTCGCAGTAAGACTTGCTAGCCCTGCTGGTGGAGATCGACAATCTGGTGGGTAAAGGACAACGAAATATTCCTTGGTGTAGGTACCTAATTTTGTACGTTTTTTTAGTAAGTCTTTCAGGTTTGCAACTACACTAATAAATCAAATTTATATTTATGCGTTGTAGTTTCCAAATACGATACAAATAACCGATCCCGCCAGCTATTAAGCATCGTTCGATAAAACGAAAAGTTTTCTGCTGATCCTGCCAAAAACACGATACCCTAGGCATGTAGATATTGTTTGCAAAACCGTTTTAATTTAGGTCAACATTTTTATAATGATAAAGCGAATCACGTGGGAGAGCCGTGGCTACAGTGGTATATATATTATAATGTAATGTGGTGATATTCGCGACGGAAGCCCACTATCTGTCACTTGACCTCTCCCAGATAAAAATAATCGAAGCTTTTTGTGTCACATTATGAATGTAATGTAATGAGGTTCAGAAGGGTTGGACTTATCCGCGTGGGTACGTTTATTCAACTACAGGATCCCTGATTTGAAGGGCTAAAATTGGTTCTATGTTGGCTAAACATACAATCAAACTAAACATACATTCAAATCAATACAATCAAATCGACAACAATAAGGGTTGAGAGATGAGAGTTATTATAGGCAATCCATATTAATGCGTGGGTATGCATGTGTAACGATATGTTGTGTTGTAGGTAGGTATTGGTAGGTAATCGTAGTAAAGTATATCGAAAACACTTTCGAGCCAAGTTTTGCTGAGATAGGCATGAGAACATCGGAACATCATAACTCATGTCGTCGAGCCGGCCCGGCCGCGGTAATGGACCAAGCTCACGCGACTTGGAACGTACATGGTGGAATCTTAGATTGTCTAAGTTAGTCTAACAAAGGAATAGGCACCGTTTAAGTAAGTAATGGTTTATCTATACACTATCATATTGTAGTATTACATAACAGGTTTAGATACTATAGGCAAAGACCCACAATTCTATGCAGCGGCGGCGGCGGGGCAAGGAGAAACAAAATTAGTGAATTTATTTCATAAAATTTTACGATATAATTATATTATGATGATGTTATGGCAACCATGCGCGCGCCGCCGCCACCTCATTCATTGCATCGCGGGAGTTACCGGTAGGTACTGTCCTGAGTATAGTATATATAGTGAAGTACCTACTTCATATATCTACATAAAAGAAACAGTCATGTGATCCAATTATAAATTATGTAAGTAGCAGCATAAATTACAAGATTGAGTTTGAAAACAGACGCGTGGCTATTTGGATAAAAAAATATATTAATATGAACGCAGCTAGTGAACGCTCAATTAACTTACGTGTAACTGTGTCTTTGTTGGGTGGTAGGAAATAGATTTAGTGGTATAGGACGTGCAATCCACCCTGTAATGGCTCCACACGTCGTCGTACGAGTTATAGCCACCCTTCTTCCAAATTTATAGCATCCCAGACTTCAGCCACGGCCCGTATTCGGCACTCGTCGCTTTCATATGGCTATCACACCAACAATAGTGGCTCGGTGAACTGTAGAGCTCGCAGTTTCTTTCGAAATGGCTGATATTTATGTAACTTTTTATGTTTTCAACCCCAGCCGTTTTGAAAATTTTTGAAAAATTAATCGACATAAAATCTATATCCTCGTCCTGCCCATTGTCTTTTTAAAATGACAAAATATACTACACACGTCCTGCCCATGCTTAAAAATATTAAGATCGTAATTCTGCCCAGTGTCAACTAAAAATCACAAATTCGAATTTGGCGCCTAGTGTTGTCAACTGCCCTTATTGGGCAATTGTACTACTTGCACCTGATTGGTTTAAATGTTTTCAATGACGGAGCCTTCATTTTGGATTCAATAGACAAAAAACTTTGCGTCAGTGTCAGTCCGCGTGGCCAAGATGGCACGACGCTCGGGATTCGGGAAGAGGTAAGTTTAATCCATTTTTATCAATGTAGTAGTTTTATTTCATTTATGATTTTTTACAAATGCGTAAAGTTAGTATGTCCTTTTTAAATCCCATTGGGCATATTTGATGAATAATATTTGTTTTTGTTATAGGTTTGAGGGACATAGATATCGAAGATTTGCTCAGTGATTCTGACATCGGTGACTTCATTGATTCCAATGATGACAGTGGAGATCCAGAGTATAATCCTACACGGGAAACGCAATCGGTAAGCGACAGCGATTCTTCGAAGTCTGAAGGAGAAACCATTAATTCGACTGAACAACGGGAAAGCAACCGCGGAAGAGCAGAACAAGGGGTTGCTGCATGTTGTTCTCGTGGGCGATCTCGTGGAGGTTCTCGAGGACGATCACTTGGACGAGGAAGGTCAGCAGTCAGTGTGCCATCATCATCAAGATCCACTTAAAATGCATGGTCTGAACAGCAGTATCTACCAAAAACGCTCTATATATTAGAGCCGTCTTATGTGCTTAATGATCTTCTGGGCAAGACTGATCAATTAGAATTAAAGAAAAAAGGCTTTTACTTAAGTTTACCATTGACAGTAGTGTGATTGATCTCTGTTAAGATTAAGTAAATAATAAAAGTTTGATTATAAATAACTTAAGATTTTTTATTTAAATGTGCCCAATGTCCTCCATATTCATATTCATATTCATTTATTGCAGTCATGAGTAGGTACATTAGGATGTTTACATATATGGCAGTCAATACATGACGCCCTGTCAGGGCATTGCAATTATCTTAGAAACTAAACTATATTAGGTTTTACATAGCAGTTTTAAATTAGGTAAATAATTAAGTACAAAAAATAAAAGATTAGTCATTGTATACAGGTCAAGCGAATTAAATAAAATTAGAATTAAATAATAAACATTAAAATAAAGATAAAAATAATCAGATGTCGGATACTTAAAACTAGATTGTAAGAATTTAGGTACAAAACTTTAAAGGTCCCTAACATATAACAATATATTTCATTTGTCAGGTTTTAAAATTATACATATATAAGTCCGTGTAAAATAAAATAAATCAAGTCATTATTTATAAAATAAATCAGTTCGAATTGTATTCGTATGTCAAAATAAATTATTTATGTATGTCGTAATAAACTTAAAATTTGTCATTTAAAAAGTCGTTTACAGTGTAATAGCACTTAGTTATTAGTAGATCTTTCAATTTTTTTATAAATGATTTATCTAATTTTTCAGTTTTAGTTTCGTTGGGTAACTTATTATATATTTTTATAGCCATCACGTAGGTGCTCTTTGAGTGCATTTTTATTCGAGATGACGGCAGCATGAGCCGGTTTTTATGTCGCAGAGATTGAGTTGTAGGTTGTAGGTCCATAAATGACAAATAGAACTAAGATGATTTTGTTGGTTCTGCCCAATGTCCTTTTAAAAGAACAAAATATATTGGCTTAAAACCCGCAAAAATCAGTAATGTACAGTACCTTTGTATCCAAAAAAAAAAATAAGTATAATATTTTATACGCAAGTTCAAAATTTAAGCGAAAATTGTTCTGGGCAGGAACGCTTACATTTATACTGTCCTTTAGGAATGACAGTGGGCATATTTAGCAACTAAGAATTTCAAGCCTGGGCAGGGCCAGGATAAGCTTATCAAACCTACTCACAAAATTTAAAGAGGATCGGTTGAGAAATGTGACCTGTAGGCAGAGATGGGCGGTGGGTAAATACCCAAGGTATTTATCGGGTATTTACCCGGTATTTACCCAATCTACCGGGTATTTACCCGTTTCTACCCGATTTGGTGGGTATAAACTATTTGTACTATATTTATTTAAAATATTAAATTAGGGATGTGTAGAAATGTTACAAAATAGCTATTAATACCACTAACATCATCTTTTTATGAGGTATTAGGCTGTACGCTGGTCTGTATGCCTATTAAAAAATCTTGCTAGTTCAATTTCAGTCTCTCCCGGTACTTGATTGAGAAAAAATCTCGATTATTTAACAGAATCCCATCGTGTTCGGGTTTTTAGAATGTCTTGACAAGTACCTCTGGTCTAGGATAGTCTCCAGGGTCTAGAAATGGGCGGTAGGTAAATACCATACATACTAAATTTACGGTATTTACTCAATCTACCGGCCCAACTAGCACACAAGCGCTATAAGAAGCCGTATAGTAGCCGGATAAACGATTTTGATAACTCCTTAGGCTCCTAAATAAACGCTATAATGGTTCTATATCCAGATATAGATCTCTTGTAGCGCCAATTAGGCCCCAAATTATACAGCTTATAGTTCTATAATAGCTCTACAGTGGTCGGATATGTATGTTATAATGGCTCTACAGAAGTGGTTTAAAAGGGATGATCAGCACTATGAGATTTCGAGAAAGTGCTTGTAGCGCCGTAACGCCACCTTTACCTAAATTTGTACCGCTAATACCGCTATATTAAATCTCTGGGTTCTAAGTTAGTAATTTAGTAGGTCTACTGTGGGCAACACTAAATATATTTTCATAAAATCAAAGAAAGTGAAGTGCAGTGACAATTGAAGTAAAAGGAACGATACGAATGGGATCTGTGGATGATACAAGAACAAAGTTGAGCATTGTTTTTCTTCATCGTGCCGTTAAATATCCGTGCGAGTGCCAGTTTACTGTCAATGTATACCGTATATTCTAGTCAAAATTTTCATGCGCCCTCGTAATATTCAGTTTTTAATGCATAAAACATATTTCTGCGTTGTTTACAAAATTGTGTTTTAACAAAAAGAAGACTTTAAAGGCTACAAACAGTTTTGTACGGTTTGATGTGTGAAAATTACTGACTTTAATCACATTAATAGTTACAAATTACGCATATATGCGATGTCCAAAACTTAATCATAACCTTAAAAAAACACATTTACTAAATAAAATCATGGCGTCTCAATCATGCAGCTTTCAGTGTTGGTTATATCTATTATGCAGGTTTGAGTCGTACAACGGCTGTAGTGCTTGCTGTTGTAGACTTATAGGTTTAACAGTAGTGTTATAGGTGTGCTATTCAACTATTTAGGTGGCACAACAGGTTTTTGCGATTAATATTAAGAACTTAAAGTTGTTTAATGGTGTTCAAGGTATCCCTTTATAAGACTATTTTAGGGGTCCATCGTTGAATATTGAAAACGTTTGACTCAATTCAAGTATGAATTCAATGATAAAATTACCTGTTGACCGAGTGAGACACCACTCCAAATTGGCTCACTCACTAAATTTTAAGACAAAACAGACTATAGTAAGACTGAACTGAGAGATCAGTTATTGGCAGTATAATGGCTCTACTATACGTCTGTAAACGGAATGAAAGCACCAGTAAGGTTCTTTCCTCCGCCTTGGGCTGCATAAAGCAACATATACCTAATGTTTTACAGCTTTACGTCACAATTCCGTGCTATAAATCTCTAATATAGCGCTTCGAGCTCTAATATAGAGCTATATTCCTCCGTTGTAGATACGTAGTTACAAAAGAGCGCTAATGGATTTTATTAAAACACTTAAGGTGCCATAAGAGTATTCTGTGACTCCCAAGCCTGTATAAAATACTTCCTATGGTTCTTTATACAACTGCAAGCCGTACAGTAGCCATATAATTCTCACAAATAGCGCTTCAGGCGCTATTCTAGCGCTACTTAACTCTGTTATAGATAAGTGTTACAACAGCCGTACACAACTCCGTTTAAGAACCTCTGGCTTTCTAAAATGTCTCTGTCCGCTCTTAAGCGCCATTAAAGCGACTCATAACTCTCTTTAAACTCTTCTGCCTACTAAAGCACTCCTTTGCGTCTTATGGTGGCACAATGGTTTACATGAACTCCATAATACGTCTCCTGGCTGTCTTGCTGCGGTACTGAATGCTCTTATACCACCATAAGCTATTTCATTGCTATTAATCGGCTACAGTACCACTTACTGTTAAAGGGTTTTCCAAAATGCTACTATACGTCTTAAGGAATATTGTACAGCACTTGAACGACTCCTATACAACTACCAGGCTGCACAATGGCTGTATAATTCGCTTGTGTGCTAGTTGGGGGGTACTTACCTGTTTATATCTGTGGATATAATTTAATAGGAAAACGGGAATACGGTAGCTAGATAATTAATAAAAAATATGTGAGAATATAACTGCGTTATCATGAGCCGTTCGATAGTACGTGTCATCACACACTCTCCATTCTAGAGTGTGAGGGTGCCTTTTCTGTGTGTAACACAATGAGACTACATCTATCGCAGCCCGTAATGACGGGCTGGGCTTTGGTGGTCGAGTTGTGGCGACTGCGGTTTCTGGGTGCCTTCTTGGCGTCAGTTCACTGCTCTAAGGCCTTGTCTGTTATTTATGTTTTGTTGGAGCTTGTCTGCATTGCATCTTGCAGCTGGTCTCTCCGCAGCTTGTCTTGAGACGTCTTGTTAAGTCTGTGGCAGCAATTCTTTTGGAAGTGGCCGCGGGCGTGTGTCCGTGCAGTGGCGCTATTCCTCGGAGCAGCACGTGGCGGGATTCATCGGCCTGGTGGCGGAACATCCTGAGTGCCAGTCGTCCGATGAATTTATCTATGATTTCCCATCCCAATGCCCTCAGGAGATGTTCGTTCCGTACGTAGTGTGGGGATTTAGTGATTGTTCTTAGTGCCAGGTTTTCTTGCGCTCGGATTTTGTCCCTGTTGGTGGCAGCCATTAGGGCGTACCACGCAAGAGCTGCTTACGTGAGCCTGGACCTCACGTACGGTTTGTAAATCCTCAGCTTCGTGCGGATTGGCAGGCTGCTTGTGAGTACTGGCCTCAGGAGTGTTCGGGCGGTCTTGGCTTTGGTGACCACTTCCGCCACGTGTTGTTTCATAGTGAGATATCTGTCGATGGTGACGCCCAGGTACCTCGCTGTGTGTTGCCACTGCACCTCCTGGCCGGACATACGTAGTGGCTGCGGCGTCTTCTTTTTCACCGTGATTATCGCCTGGGTTCTGGCGACATTCACCGACAGTCTCCAGTTTTTCAGCCCTTTTGGGAAGGCGTCAAGTTGGGCTTGCATTTTCTTCACAGCATGGGCCGGGCTGATGAATGAGGTGTAGTCAGCAGCGTCGTTTGCGAACAGACCCAACTTGACGTCTCCGACGACCGGGATGTCGTCGGTGTAGACTGCGTAGCAGGCAGGTGAGAGGTAGCAGCCTTGGGGAACTCCCGCGCGGATTGGTCGTTTAGTGGAGACAGCTTGTTGCACTGCAACCTGGAATCGGCGATCTAGCAGGAACGACGGGACGGCTTCCATTATGTAGCGGGGGGCGATGGCGTTTGACAGTTTGTACAGCAGCCCCTCGTGCCATACTCTGTCAAACGCCTTTTCCAAGTCCAGTATGACGGCCACTGCGCTCCTTTCTGAGCTGGACCTTTGAGCTGGAACGTCGTTCGAACCCGAACTGTTCTGGCCGGGGCTCTATGTGTGGAAGGAGTTTCCCTAGGAGGAGCCTTGAAGAGGGTGCTGAGCAGAGTTATCATCCTATAACTCTCCGGTCTTTTTCGGTCTTTGCCAGGTTTGAGAAGCGTGTCTACCCGTCCAAGCTTCCATGTCTTAGGAAAGTGGCCCGAGCGCAGGATCCCATTGTAGAGGCGCGTCACTGCCATGATGGTGTACTGTGACAAGTGACGGAGTGCTGAGTTAGGGATCGCATCGGCGCCCGGGGCTTTCTTTGGGTCGCATCGTTGGAGGGCTTTCTGCACCTGACTGGGCGAGAAAAAGACCGGGTCTTCCTCTGCTCGTAATGGTTCCACTAAATGCCGTAGGCTTTACGCCGTCAGTGGTCGTCGTTCGTCGTCGGGTTCGCAATAAACTGGCGCTCCAGGCACGCTGCGAAGATCTCCGCCCGATCTTCAGCTTTGTACCGCGGAGTCTTATCCGCGCAGTGTGGAGTGTGGGTGTATAGCCTCTGATGTTGTCACTAGCTGTCTACAGAGTCGGTGGATAGATGAAGGTATAGGAGTCGTAGCCTTGTGGCTGATAAACAATAACTGACCGCGTCTGTCGGGTCGCCCCGTTATCTAGTGATGCTACCTGTAACCGCACTCTGATTGGTTATTAAAAACTACTATAGAATCTGAAAGTCTGAATCTGAAGAAAACTTAGAATAAACAGAAGTACCCTAATGGCCCTAATAATTATTGTATTAAGGCCCGACATGTGAACGTGAACACGTTCCTCGTGACGAGGTTGCCGCGGCGGTGTACGGGCAGCCGTCCCTGATGAAGAGCTCCATACGAGTTCGAAACATGTCGGGCCGTTCCTGACAATTTCACGTGAGTGTAAACCGCTTAATACAATAATTAAAAATATGTCTCACGAAAGTTTTAATAATATTATAGCGCAAAAAAAATATTTCGCTTAATTATTGAAATCTACGATATGATTTTATTTACGTTTTTAGAGTATTTAAAAAAAAAATGGTGATGGTAAATCGATTGTATGTTAACATGTTTCTAAATTCATACAACCTATAATAT
The DNA here is from genome assembly GCA_947623375.1 of Apotomis capreana. NCBI lineage: Eukaryota > Metazoa > Arthropoda > Insecta > Lepidoptera > Tortricidae > Apotomis > Apotomis capreana. The sequence continues at coordinate 1,847,141 of OX392500.1, read as the reverse complement.
GTAATACTATTTCACTAAATTCCATTAAAAACGAATACAACATAAGTTTTATACGTGAAATAATGTGAGACGCTTCATTAGCTTAACTAAATTACGTTTTTACTCATAAATTTTACATTTAATAAACATACATTTATAAGAATTGACCTTTTAGTTGAATATCACATTGAACTATTTACTTATTTCCAATAATTTGATGATAGATAGTTTATACCCACTAATTTGGGTATAAATGGGTAAATACCCGGTAGATTGGGTATTTACCCGGTATTTACCGGGTATTTACCCATGAGCGCCCATCTCTGCCTGTAGGCGAGAACAGCCGGAAATCCGAACGTCCGGACATATGAAATAAACTTTGGCGAAGCTGAAACAAAGCCGCTTCGCTCGCTCGCTCAATCATCACTACATAGAACATAACACAGTCGCTTCCTGCTATGTGTCTGTCTGTCCCTATACAGTATACTTAGATCTTAAAACTACGCAACGGATTATGATGCGTTTTTTTATAGATAGAGTGATTCAAGAGGAAGGTTTACATGTATAATACACGCATAATTTATCAGCATTGCACCCGTGCGAAGCCGGGGCGGGTCGCTAGTTTATAATATTTGGCATGGAGGTAGCTAAAACCTTTTATTTAGGAAAATGAAGTTTTCCCTTCGAATGAGCGGGTAATACCGCGGGAAGCAGCTAGTATTTCATAACGCTTATTTTAGCCTATGCGTGAAACTGATTATGAAGGGAAACCATTCTGGAATTTCTGGACCAAATAAATATCGGCTTAAATTCGATATGACTTCCATTCCAACGATTGATTTTATAGACCTGGGCGTGTCAACCAAAGAATAGATCAAGCAAAGGAACCTCGGGACCGAAAGGTTCACTTCACCCCTCAAGGAAGCTACCATCATCGTGTGCAGGATAATTTACTTAAGAGTTTTGAATCGGGAATATAAGGATAATGGATGATAGTTTCAAGTTTCAACATAAGACTTTGCCCATATCGAATTGAGACCCTGTCTGAGCGCTGCGGCCCGCGGCCCGCGGCCTAAGCAAACATCGGGCAAAATTGCCATGTTTAATAGTTTACCTGAGTCCTGTGTCAATAAACGACGGTATTACAAGTATTTGTTTGCTAAAAAAACATTTGTTAAGGATTTATTTGGGCGCCCAGTTAATATAGAGCGTATTTGGCGAGTTGAGAAATGTTTAACTGTAATGTAGGTGTATTAAATAAGTTTTGCAGTGCTGTTCTTAACGTAAACTATGTAATATAAGGCACAAGTATTAACACCTACATTTACAGATAGGGTAGGTATATACCTACAGGGTTGAAGAAACACATCTAAGCCATCGTATAATTTCGATTAGCTGTCATCAGTCAAAGAACTGACGGGTTGAGTACCTACTCTTAACATTACTGACGTAACGTACTGTCCACTGACGATTTCTTTGATCCCTTTACACATAGGTACTTATATGAAGTTAGAAAGAGAACGCAAAAGTTAGATGTAGACTTTTAGACTGAGTGGTGATAGTGACTCCTCAAGTCTCAGTCTATGTCATACAGCGTTAGTTTAGTTCATTGGTTTCATTACCCTGACCGACATTAAATGAATTGAATAGTAACAGATGGTCATGCCATGCACTTATTTATTAGGATACAAGCTGCAACCATAAAGTTCATTCTAATCATTGTGATTGTGAGTCAACGCGAATATGCATACAATAAACTTCTGAGACTTCTTAGTATCTATCTCTATAAGGAACGTGATCGACGGTACTGCTAACTGGTACCGATAATCCGAATCTTTTACGTTATCAATTTCTGTCATTGGCTTAGTGCAGGTGCTGCGAGGTACATATAGTTCCTGTGCGTGCCCTGTGCTGTGTGCATCGAAGGTGCTGCTAACTATACCCTTACCATGACTTAACCTGACCCGTACTCGATAGCGACACCGTAAACAATTTGTATGGGGAATAGTACAGTGCCCCTAGCCTAGCGGTTACTTTATTGAACTATAATACTCCATACAAACGATTACGCAGTCGCTAGCGACTACGCTCATCATTGTAGTCATGGTAAGGGTACTGGTGCAGCCATCCGAATGTTTTACGTTACTATCCTGTTATAGGATATTGACATTCATAGTGCCACCTACAGTTCCTACACGTTTCCTTTACAATAGGAATCATGGCCTACTTGTCGTTTCCCAACTTTAAGTTTCTCCGGCGGGCAAGTGCCAACGAGACTACGCGACCCTACGATTATTATTATAATTAGATACATATGTATTAGGCATGTATTAGGTATTTGCCACAGATTCATCCACCACATGGCAAGATTTTTTTTTTTTTAATTTCTAGTCATTCGGAGTTTAAATTGTTATGCATTTTACATGAATTTATCGATTTGAGTTTGTCATTTTTCTTAATCGATTAAAAGTTGATTGTAGGATTTAGATCCCTTTACATGGCTAAGTTCGGCTAAATAAACAAATATGTAAATATCGGACAACCTCACACAAATCAACCTAGTCCCAAATTAAGCTCAACAATTAAGCATTTTATTTTCTTGTAACCGACTCCAACTCGCCATGTGCAGTCGGTTAATTTGTAACTAGCGTAAACATAAACTGTTATAGCCTGCGAGCGCCGCGTGCACAACAACAACAATGCTGCAGCGAGCGCTAAACTAGCCTAAATGTTGTTCACATCACAACACAACACTAATAAACACAACAAAAAATATTGTGGTCGGCATTATTCAGTTCAAATAGGTACGGAGAAGATAGGCAGGAATTCTGACGATACATAACTACTTATATAGTGTTTGTACCAATGTTGTGTTATGTGTGCTGTATGTAGGTACTTTAAGCTAAACACTATAGGTATATAACCACCACATAGGTCATGGACGTACCTTACGAAAAAAAAAATCAGTAATTCATTCATTAATGAATTTATTCAATTAACGATATACATTGCATTTGAATTAGCCAGGTTGGTGTTGGTTGCGGTCGATAGTTATAAATTTTCATAACCTATGAACTCCGCGAACGAATTCATAAACCAATATTTAGCTGGAATTTGTCATAAATTATTTAGGGTTTTCGCACGAAACATAAAGGAACCCAGCACTGAAATGTTTTAGGAAGGCATATTAAATTCACAAAGTTAGATTCACTGGAATGGCGGTACGTACCTACTAAGTAAGCCCTGCCTGAGAATGTGTAAATCCCATTTATTATTACACTCGGAATACTTAATAGGCTTGACAAGCGACGCACGTATATTCACTTAATTGTATAATTTATTTATTTAAGCTTTATTGCACAATACAAAAAAAGTACAAATGGCGGACTTAATGCCTTTAGGCATTATCTACCAGTCAACCACTGGGTTAAGCAGAAATATGTAGTCGGTGCAGGATCAAAGGTTATAATTATATATATAATCTGGGGACACGTAGTGCCTCCGACAAGACGAACAAAAAAGTAGATACCTACCTGTTTTTTCTAGACCAGTTTCATCTCATTTTAAACTCTCATAGCTTCGCCACAGATAGCGATACCCTCTAGGGATGTAGTAATGGAATATATGAAATGAGCTTATACTAAGTTGATGTAGCTTTTATACCTATTTTAGATTTCATTGATACATCAAAATACGACTGAGTGAATGACCAAGTATTCACTCAGTCATTTATCAAAATCTAGGGTACTTTCTGGAGTTTCCGGTCCGGAGCCTATTAAGATTTGCACATAAAAACAATTAAGAAATATGTTACTTTTGCCCTCCCGCCACCCACAGTAAGTCATCCCATAGTTATAATTTTTATCATATGGTAGGTATGGGATATACAATTATGCGCTCACTATGTAAGTATAACTATGTAAGTACATATAACAAACGTATTTTATTATAGACCGAAAGTCTTGAAGTTGAAAATAAGAAAAGTTAAAGGCGCACGCAGCAATAAAATTAAATTAAAAGATGTATCTTGTCTTTAATATATGAATATGAATATAAATGAATATGAATATAATGAACGGTTCCCAAAGGATAAAAGCTATTAGCTTGCACACAACTGACGATGACGTCACAAACAAAAGCTTTATTCCGTTAATGTTACCTATATTGCGAATGGTCGGACTATCGTGAATCGGCTATCCCATTTCGAGGTTTTACCAAAACGTAGGGACATAGGGGCGAAGTTTGACAGAATTCTCAATAAACATACAACTTTACCCGACCATCGGATTATTCGGGCGGACAAGACGCATCGTCAGACGCCGTCGGCATTCCAGATTCCTAAAACCAGTTGAGTTGGCAAAAAATCTGCAGGACTCGATCGCTACGTGTACTTACTTATCACACGACGCAGGATGAATAAACAGAAACTAATTATGTGTATATTTATATAACATATTCTACTAATATAGAAATGTGAAAAATTGTTAAGAGTGCTTGTAAAACAAATTAAATTTTCATATAAGTATATTTTTTTACATGACATTCGAATGATCGCAACGAGGGAGCAATCACCCTAAGATGTTTCGAGGTTTGTTATATTATTATATAAACCGTCAACCCTTGAATATTATTTAGATGGAAGTGTGAACTCAGATGGTTACGGATTCAATAAAGGATACTTGGCCTAATATCATATCATATCATTTATTTATTATCATTTATTTATTATTATTTAATACCATTGATTCATTAGGCCTGTACCTAGTGTCTGATTTTGTTAGTGTCAATCGATCCTTTTTTTCTGTGGAGTTCAAATAGCTGCGGCTGTATGGGTTCAACTACGCACATACATTATAGTGCCATAAAAAAAAATAGTCATAGTACGCGATTCCTACAGAGCCGTTTAACCAAGTAGTAACACCACACGCTGCTTGCTTTCGTATCTTAAATAAAAATAGTGCGTATTTAGTGGTACGGAACCTTCAGTGCGCGCGTCCGGCTCACACTTGAGCGTCGTTTTAACCTGTGGGCACCTAACCCGTGCCCAGGTTTCAAACAAAATTATGGAGCATTGGGATACCTACGGTACAAAGTCAATTTTAAATTTAATTGACATGGTTTGTTTAAATTCGTGAAGTTATTCTAGGTAAGTATTGTTAAATGAATGTACCTATACAAATATAACGTAAATTTATTGATTCAGATAAATAAATTAACAATATATCTATATCAATGAGATTTATATTATAACAATGTAAATTTTAAAATATATTGTTGCCTTTATATCAGTTCAGCAGGAAATTAATTAGTATAAACTTATAGGAATGACGTACCTACCTAATTGAACTTACAAAATGAAGTTAAGAGGCCTTATTCCTTTTAAAATTTATTTTTTTCATATTATGACAAATATATTGATAATTTCCACCAACTTTTTGAAGTAAATACTACTTTTCCCCGAATTCTAGGTAGTAACGTAGCTATTTCATGCTTACATTGCGTGTAGTCGAAAATAAGTTGAAAAAACTAATTTTCCGCGTGAATTTTGTCAATTTCGAGTAGTTTTTGAAACAAAAGTTATCCATGAAAAATTCAAATTGTAGGTTTCAAATATATACCAATAAATCCCAATAGCTCTGTTCTAGGTAATAACATCAATAATATGTTAAGAAACATGTTTGATCATAGAGAAAACTGTCTAAAACAATCAGTATTTTAAAAGGAATAAGGCCTGTTAATAGCATTTTTATGGACGGAGCATGTAATTTTTATTCTTATTATTTCGGTAATGAAGCTTTATTATCTAGACACGCGGCAGCGTGTCCAGCCAAGTTCACCCCAAGAACTGGCGAGCAGCAGCCGTGTGTTATATTACACGAACCGTTTGGAGCCACTTTTGACCCCTCAATAACTCCAAATCTATTTAACATAAAAACATGAAATTTGGCTTATGTATTAAGATCCTTTAGAACAACTAGAACCCCAAATTTCATAAATATAGGTGAAATAGGTATTGAGATATTAAAGTCCAAAAAACGGTATTTTTATCACTGACTGACTGACTGACTGACTGACTGACTGACTGACTAGTAATCAAAAACCTAACCCACTTCCAGGTGACCTAGAAAGGTGAAATTTGGCATTCAGCTTGGTAATTGTGTGTGTACACATAAAAAAATCGAAAACAGTGATTTTTTTACTTTTTTAATTATTATTATTATTTATGCTTCTTGCCTCAGAACTCCGTCATTTATTAACCGATTTGGAAAATTCTTTCTTTGTTTTAAAGATGTATTAGCATAGCTCACACTCTTTCTCTCTCTCTCTCTTACACACACACACACACACACAAGAATCCAACACGTACTAACCGATTTGGAAAATTCTTTGTTTGTTTAAAAGATGTACTAGAATAGCACACACACAAGTAATTAACAATTAATTATTAAATAATTTACACATCATAATAATTTCTGTACAAAAAGTAATGAGATCCCATCAAAAACATAAATGTTAAATTAGAGCCAAGTTCTCGCATGCAACGTTGTCGACTTCGCCGACAAAAGAATTGAGATCTATATGGGCGCCAAGTTCTTTGCCCTAAATTTTTTAAATACATGGACATGCGACATACTCAATGCATTTATTTTACTTGGGGTGTAATTCAATATCAAGATTTGACTTGGCTAGTTTTCACAAACTGACTTAATTTTATCAAAGTAACATAGTATTATTATCAAGCTAACAGTATAAGTAACAGGGACGTACACTAACTTGCGTACATACCTTTACGAAAATAGGTTAATGATTAGACAAATATAATATAAATTTATATGTAAAAACTAGCCAAGTCCAGTCTTGATATTGAATTACACCCCAAGTAAAATAAATGCATTGAGTATGTCGCATGTCCATGTATTTAAAAAATTTAGGGCAAAGAACTTGGCGCCCATATAGATCTCAATTCTTTTGTCGGCGAAGTCGACAACGTTGCATGCGAGAACTTGGCTCTAATTTAACATTTATGTTTTTGATGGGATTGATACTGATTACTCGGATAATAGCGTAGGTATATCTGTAGGTATAAGTATCTGGTTTAAATACGCTACTGCAATTGGCAATACATCAAATTAAACTATTACTACAGCTTATCGATACTAATTGAAGCCTTACTCGTAGGTACCTAATAAGTTAAATAAAACTTTACTATTTACGCATTAATATGGACATCAATATCTTCTATCTCATAATTAGTTTTGTTTTAGCAAGGGTAAATGAAGTCTAACCAAGTTTAGTATTTAACTTACACGAGTTACAAAAAAGTTAGTTAGTACTTACCGCGATCCGAGCGGGTGTGTGAACGTCCTACTGCAGCGGCTGAAGTCACCGGACTGCCGCCGGACACGGATATCACTGGCTGTACGACTACCTATGTCGACTGAAGCTCGCGCTGAAACGCGACGAATACAATGCTTGTATGTATTGCTGACATGTATACGTTTCGTAATTTAAGTAGAATTGAATTCGGCAAACGCAATCATTCACAAAACAGCAGTAAGGTCGTGTAAGTGGGATTTTCTGCCCGCTACGCGAAGAGAAAATCACACTTCCTGGTCAAGACAACACGTAAAACTTTAGACAAACCACGGGCGGTAATTAATAAAGCCCCTGTTCGCATATTTATGGCCCCTTACCCTCGGTTCGGGCTACAAACGGTATGTAATGTAGGTACTCTATTACGTCGCCCTAGGCCGTAAGTGGGATTTTCTGCCCGCTACCTACGCGAGGAACACCTGCGCTCTATTCACGAATTCACCGTTCTAGGTATGTGTACTGTGGCGACAGCCGGGGGGAATAACTTCAGAGGTGGAATAATTAACAGAGCAGAGGTACTTCGTAAAGATGTTTATTGCCCAGAGGCCACAGGATAACTAACTACTACATTTTATTTTATTGACGGATGTCACGCGTCTTATTCTAAATATAAACATACAATATACAAGTTTACTTTTATGTCGGTGGCCATATAGCACCAACAGTGAAGGAGAACCTTCACATTTCCCGCCGTCTCGGGGTAAACGAGGGACATTCGTTTTACTATACAGACACTAAACAAAACTACTCCTGCCTAACATATAAGAGGTCCCTACCTATGCAGGGATACCCATACATTCATACCCAGATGGTCTCTTGCTAAGAGATAACCAGGGTCAGGACATGAGCAGACACTAGCCTATGGCATGTTACGTAATCTGACATGTTGACTGACACTGGCTTCGCCTTGACAAAAACCTGCTAAAAAGGCAAGGCACCAACTTCACTAGTCCCCAAAAGTCATCTGACTTAATATATTAAAGCATAGACCATTCGATACAAAATTTAAAATGACAGGCTTTAGTAATTCAATCGCCTGGTGTAACACCGGCACAACACTCGACTTAATTATCACGAATGTTCTAACCTTAACTGCCTGGAGTATGACATATGACACCCGTCGCATGCCCCAAACAGTTGTACCACGGTATATCACTGCCCTTGCATTAGATGCCTGAAAACATTGTCTATGACACTTGCTTCAAACATCCATACAGGATTAACAAATAGTGATACCCGTCTACCACTAGCTTTATATTAGAATCCTGGCGCATATATATTAAATATGCCCCAGAAATCTGTACCTTAATTATTTTCACATTAGAATCCTGAAGCATATGCATATAGTGTGGCGACAGCCGGGGGGAATAACTTCAGAGGTGGAATAATTAACAGAGCAGAGGTACTTCGTAAAGATGTTTATTGCCCAGAGGCCACAGGATAACTAACTACTACATTTTATTTTATTGACGGATGTCACGCGTCTTATTCTAAATATAAACATACAATATACAAGTTTACTTTTATGTCGGTGGCCATATAGCACCAACAGTGAAGGAGAACCTTCACAGTACATGAACATGTACTGTAACGCCCAGTGAATAAGAGTCGTGTTCAGATATTTATGAACGCCTATATGCTGCGATATATCTGATGGCAACTGAACCTTTATTAAACATGGTGAGACTTTCACCATCGGTCTCAAAAGAAATGCTTTGTTTTGACGAAAAATCTCGGCACTCAAGATGAGAAAATGTACATAGTACCGTGAATATGGTTTTGTTTCAAGTAGATTAACTATTGTACCTATTAAACCCAAATAAATAGCGGAAAAGGTCCCGTACCGACATTGAGGTATTACGTCAATGCGTACCGAACATAATTTTAAGTAGGTACAGAAGTGAGCTTAAGGGTGCTCTCTCACCGCAACCCGAAAAGTGCTACGAACCTTGTCTCAAAGAGGGCGCTTACGGCTTCTTTGCACCACTTTCGTAATAATGAATTCTAGGATTCTTACCTTTAATCTCACCTTACCTTTTAACGTAGATGTTTGCAATGCCACGTCCATCTCTTTTCCAGGCCTTGCAGCGAATGCAGCGGTATGGACTTTAGGTCGCCGCTGGTATAAGGTCAGGTTACTCATTAGTCATCATTATCAACACGCTGATGTACAAAGGTCTTCCCAAGATTTAATACGAATAGTGCCAAATGTCTGATGTGAAATGGTATGTTTTATATTATAATACAGTTCCGAAGGACGCCGCGGCGCCTGGTACCAGCGCCTCATCTACAACGGAGTAGGTAAGCCACTAACCGCAGCACTTCTAGCACAAATGTCGCATGCGACTATTTCTCGCGCGAGATAATTACCTGTCTCTTTCTGTGCAGTAATGTGAAAGAGTGACGGGTAGCGCTATCCCGCACGACAAGAGTCACGAAGCCTAACCTTTTGACCGCCAAAGACGGCAAATCACGTCATCGGAAATTCGTGCCACTGACGCCAACGACGCCTATTGACGTCAAATTGTCAATGGTCAAAAACATGCTAATTGAAACCATTATCTGTGTTTTTCAATCTCTATTGATTTTGGAGATTTTTTTTTGCTTTGCCGTCAGGGGCACTGTGAATTGCTTTACCGCTTGGCGTTCAAAAGGCTAGTTATGCTAGACGGGCAGGGCTAGCATATTTTGCCGCAACTTCGTATGTCCCGCGACTCATCACCTGTCCTGCTATTGAAATGAAATTCACAGGTAATATTTGTCGCGCGACATAGAGTCGCGTGTGAAAGTTGTGCTAGGGGTGCTGGTATAGTAAGAATTATTTTTGGACTCCTTATCTACAAAATCTCTTCAATCTATATGCACTGTGTTTCAATGTGAACCCTATTCCCTTCGACTTATTATTATGTTTAATTTTACGGGACAGCTCTGCGGTTTAACGAAGAGTAGAAATAATGACATTGTTTTCAGGTAACAAGCGTATAGATTCTGATTCTGACTCAAATAATTCTTACTATAAAGGGCATACCTACTTCTTATAGGGAATCATAACAACAGTACAATTCTACGACATACAACTGATTATTTATTATGCGCAAATCATAATCTATATTTAGGCAGTAAGTACTGAAATATATTCAATATAATTCCCCGTAACAGATTTCTATAAAAAAAATACTAATTCTGGATTTACGTTTCCCGAAACATACACTAGGTAATATTAAACTGCGATTGTTCTAAACCAGATATGTTTATAAAGGATTCACGGAAATGATTTTACGTCATACTAGGGCGTAAGCGTAGGCCGTGGCCGTCCTGGCCAGCGCAAGACGTAAAACTTTAGACAAACAACGGGCGGTAATTCGTTAAGCCCCAGATCGCATATTTATGGCCCTCTCCTCCGGTTCGGGTCACAAACACCTGCGATCTGGGACATTCAAAAACTCACCGCCCTTGGTATGTAATGTATTTAGGTACTATTACGACATACCAGGCTCAGCCTAGTTTGGTCACTGACGGACACATTTTTGTATGTTTCAACTGAATTTTGTTTAAATAAATCATTTTGTATTTGTATACAAAGGGCTAGGTTCGGGAGGGGCGAGCTGGCGCAGGCGCGCGCGACAGTAAATGCACAACAATTGCGACAACATCGTTTATTGCGTCCGACACGGCATACATTCAAATATAAAACACATCGTCCATAGTGAAGTGGAGCTGCGCGCCGCCGGCGAAAATTAGGGACAACGCCAATATCATTCCAGTTGGATAAATTGAGCTAAACAAATACATGGTGCACTGATATTTCATTGAATGTTAGTTACAGAACATTATTTTCACTGCCCACAAATTCCACTGGTGACGGGCGCACATTTCGCTCCTAGGGTACTCCAAAGTCCGAAAACGAAAAAATATTTTAAAAATATCATGGTTTTACTCCTGAGGGTCTCACACTTGCGAGTTGCGAGCGTGTTTTCTATACAATATCAGTCGCGGCGAACTCGCTGCGTGATCGCCTTCGTAAATAATGAGACCGTTGGAGACGACTTCGTTTTGGAACTTTGTCTCAGCCCCCTGGGCCTGCCAGGCGAGACCCAGGCTAATTACATTACATAATGAAGTCTATTCAAATTTATAATACACCATCTCGGCCAGCCATCATCGATACATTTTAGCACAATATTTATTTGTCCCGCCTTTCGTCCTTAACGTATTTTGTTCTTGGGATATATACAAACAGAACAGCTCATCCCTTTGTCACTAAAATACTTCAGAAGGTTTTCCTTACTGAAATACATCCGCATTTAGAGAACAAACACTTACTACGACTTATTATACTCTTAAGTACTTTTATTAGTGATAAAAAAGGACGAAAAGTTGTTCAACGTATATGCCCCTTTATAGAAAAAGGAAGAATGGCGAGCCTATGCTAGTGTGCCAGTTGTTCCCCACGTTGGCTGAGGAGGCGGGGCTTGGACTCTAGATATTTAAAGAACAATCCAAAAACAAATTCGATCGATATAATATACTATGAATACATAGAACGCAGAACTAGGATAGTTAACGATTTGGAATCTGTCGTCTCGGGAGCCGGCGGGCTGGCTCCGGACACGTCGACGGAAGGGCGTCGACACGTCGCTGTACGACGTCACGTCACATACAATATCAACGCGATCTGTCTTTGTCTTTCAACTGTTCCCATCTATTTAACGCAAATCAAACTTGTTATGTTTAACGAGAGTGTAAAATCAGTTATTTGCCATGGTTTAAATGACACCTGCATTTCCACACTCTATTAAACAATATGTAATAACAAAAACTACATGTGAATTCTGACGTTTTTTAAAATACAATTTTTCTTGTGATTAAGTATACCCGATCAGTTGAAAGACAAAAGGTTGCGCCTTCCATTTATTGCTTATACGCTCGACGTTTTCAACCGCCGACGGTTTCACTCGACATTTTGACAAAAAAATGGGACCCGCCACTAGCCAAAACTATGTCATCATTGACATTAACACAAACGTTCAGTACAAAATGAAAAATATACAAAACAGTATAACACACAAGTCCATGATCAGAGCGGAGGCGGGGCCTGCGGGGGCGGCCGAGGAAAACAATACATTCTACATACCTATTACATATTTCATTTAGTAACAAAACGCCAAAAATAATGACTAAATCATAAGTCGGTCAAGTTTAGTCTCTTGTAATTAAGTGTAAAATGTGTTATTCGGAGTAAAAGAACTGCTTTCATTAGAACTAAAAATAACTCCTCCCAAAATGAGTTTTTCAAATTAGTTTGGTGAACGAATTTTAAGTGTACAATGAAAAATGTACTTTTCCAGCTATATATATATATATATAGTACAGCAAGGAAGACTGTAAAGAATATTTTAGTTTAGCAGACTAATACAGTAATGAACCGATGTATTTGAAAAGTACATCATATCTCAGCGTTTTGGTACTATCACAAATTAAAAGTGAATTATTAATTGTATAAACTATTAAACGACCCCCGCACTATCACAAGGGAGTGTGAAACCGGTCTTTTCTCATAAATAAACCGGTTTTAATAGATTTCTGTTTAAACCGGTATATTACTATTAAAAAAAACCGGTTCCCGTACTTACCACGTGCGCGTAGACACGAATTCCGAACAATCTATATAATACCTACATACATACGGTACCTTGCGGTAGCCAGATGATTTCGACCACGACAGGTACAAGTTCTGTCGCTAGATTAATTAAGCTCAAACGGTAAAAGGGATTTAAGTCTTAATGAATGGAGAAAAGGGGGACATGAACATGTGAATATCACAAGACCGCCTTTATTTTTTTGGAATAAACGCTCGGCTCTGCTGTTCTCCGTTTACTGTTGAGTGAACATGCAACTCCTACCACGTCTATATACAGGTGAAGACGAGCCACGCGACGATCCTACCTTACACTCTAATGACGTCACGGAATACGGTATTGTGTATATGCTGAAACGACCATGACATTAAGTCCTCTCTGTCGCTTCTTATAGTGGCAGATAAAGACGAAAGTTAATGCATCTACGAGTTAACATTAAGACACCTCGTTACAATATGGCTGTAAAGGAGGGTTCAGCATTACTTTAGGGCAATATAATTCGCAGGCGCTGCTTATCTATATGTAAATTCGGTGTCAAATTATTGCTATTTTAATACAAACTTAGAAAATGACGTCAGACAGATAACCAGGGAAAACAAAACCGGGTCTTGCAGTGAAAGTTATCTGTCATAACTCATAACCGGATTCCTTATTCGGGAAAACCGGTTTTTCACACCTACATGCAGGAGTAGAACCGCGGCTCGAAGAGTCGTCTAATGACGAACGAGATCGTTGCTACAGACCTAACTAAAAACAATGACTTCGCGTTCTCTGTTGCCGTGAAAAAAAAACAAGCTAGGTTACTAACCTAGCCTATTGTTATTACTAACAGATGCGAAAAAATATACATTTCTATAGGCTTTACATTTTTTATTGAATATCACAACAATTATTATTGCGAATTGCGTCCATCTATTGTTGTCTTAATTGGTAACTAAATTTCAAAGCCTATGTTTAATATATAACACAATACAAAGAAAATTCATTTTTGCCATTTATTTACCAGATAAGACACGTGCAATAGGAGTTTAAATTGAAAAGTCAGTCAATATCATTATTAAACACGACAACAGCGTTTAAACGAGTGAGTAAAGGCTACATTTTCCAATAGATCTGCACATTATTATGGGATGAAGAAGTAAGGGCGCGCAAACTCGGTTGTGCATTTACTGTAATATTAAAATCTGTTTATTTGTAACGAAAACCGGTTCTGCACGCCCTAGATGAAGCTTTCTGCTTCGAATTATGCAACTACCGACGAACAAGGATCCGGGATCGTAAGGAATTAGAAGCGCAAGTCGTACTAATTAATCCAAAAAAACGATCTAAGTGTGAGAATCGTAAAGATAGGAATTTTTTAGCACGTCAAATGAAAGTGGAACACTGGGTAAAGGCGAGGCCAGCGCGCGGCTGGATTTAGGCATCCCTGTGTCTCGTACAATCCCGTACTAGCCGGTTGCGTTAAGTTTGTACCTGATGTTTATATCGTCGCTTACAAATAAGGTGCAAACTTAAAGTAATCGAGTAGTATTCGGCGACTGGGCTCGCTTTAAGTCCAGCCTTGCGTCGACGTAGAAAGCATACTACACACGTTCTCCAGTATACATACACGCTACACTGCACCCGGCACTACTTTATCCACGGTCTACGCCACGCGATGCTGCTTGATTATTTGTTAATCTACGTCGCATTTCTTGCATAGCGAAGAATGTGTCTTCTTTGCGTTAGTCCGGTAGATAAAGGTGACATCAGACTGCGTCGATATTTGGGGTTTGAACTGTTATTAAATGCGGTGCAACTGGAAGAACGACGTCAGCTCCGAACATCTCGCAGTCTAACTCCGTCTCGGGGACGAGCGCCGGGCGAGCGCATCTATCACGTCTAGCATAAATATGCGATTTACAAAAGGACAAATCCGGTGATTAAAGTTAAAAGGGCACAGGGCCCGACCGAAATTATTATTAATTTACTATCTAACTACTTAAAAGAAATAATAAGAGAAGCGATATGCGAAGCGTGTTAATTGATGTTCGCGCGAGACTGCGGCTGCCGCCTGTCACTGCAACTGTTCGATTGATTCGAAGACCAGACGGAATTTATGTGCAGAAGTTAAAATTCCAACTGGCATTTGAAATTTACCGTATGAAAGTATGTTACAGAAATTGTGGACGCCGCTTATACCTTTATGTTGACGATATATATGATATAAACCTAAGGATAGACGTCAAAGTATCATGTATTTCATCAACATGAAGGCTACGGTGGGCAGTCGAGGTCATATAAGAAACTAAATTCCGGTCAAAATAATTTTAAGTCACCCAAAACTCTTTCAATACTTAGCAATCATAATCAAGTTTAGCTATTTTTGACTGGAATTTCGCTCTCACGGTGGAGTCGACTATTTGCGATTGACAAGCGAAATAATCGGCCGATGACAGTGCAGGTGTAGCGGCCGGGGGTCGTGTTGCAGCGAGCGCCGTGCGGCGGGGCCGCGGGCTGCCAGCGCCGGCGGCGGCTGCGGACAAATAACAAATAATAAGTACTTGGGTCCTAAAACGTAGTAGTCTTCTGTAGCCTAGTGGACAGCTAGTATGTGTGCGTGTGTATACTGACTCGGCTAGCGGCGGTAGGGCTGGCGCGGCGGGAAGGCGCGGTGCGTGGAGGTGGGGCGGCGACGCGGCCGGACCGTATGTGTGCTGTAGCCTAGTGGACAGCTAGTATGTGTGCGTGTGTATACTGACTCGGCTAGCGGCGGTAGGGCTGGCGCGGCGGGAAGGCGCGGTGCGTGGAGGTGGGGCGGCGACGCGGCCGGACCGTATGTGTGCTGTAGCCTAGTGGACAGCTAGTATGTGTGCTGTAGCCTAGTGGACAGCTAGTATGTGTGCGTGTGTATACTGACTCGGCTAGCGGCGGTAGGGCTGGCGCGGCGGGAAGGCGCGGTGCGTGGAGGTGGGGCGGCGACGCGGCCGGACCGTATGTGTGCTGTAGCCTAGTGGACAGCTAGTATGTGTGCGTGTGTATACTGACTCGGCTAGCGGCGGTAGGGCTGGCGCGGCGGGAAGGCGCGGTGCGTGGAGGTGGGGCGGCGACGCGGCCGGACCGTATGTGTGCTGTAGCCTAGTGGACAGCTAGTATGTGTGCGTGTGTATACTGACTCGGCTAGCGGCGGTAGGGCTGGCGCGGCGGGAAGGCGCGGTGCGTGGAGGTGGGGCGGCGACGCGGCCGGACCGTATGTGTGCTGTAGCCTAGTGGACAGCTAGTATGTGTGCTGTAGCCTAGTGGACAGCTAGTATGTGTGCGTGTGTATACTGACTCGGCTAGCGGCGGTAGGGCTGGCGCGGCGGGAAGGCGCGGTGCGTGGAGGTGGGGCGGCGACGCGGCCGGACCGTATGTGTGCTGTAGCCTAGTGGACAGCTAGTATGTGTGCGTGTGTATACTGACTCGGCTAGCGGCGGTAGGGCTGGCGCGGCGGGAAGGCGCGGTGCGTGGAGGTGGGGCGGCGACGCGGCCGGACCGTATGTGTGCTGTAGCCTAGTGGACAGCTAGTATGTGTGCGTGTGTATACTGACTCGGCTAGCGGCGGTAGGGCTGGCGCGGCGGGAAGGCGCGGTGCGTGGAGGTGGGGCGGCGACGCGGCCGGACCGTATGTGTGCTGTAGCCTAGTGGACAGCTAGTATGTGTGCTTGTGTATACTGACTCGGCTAGCGGCGGTAGGGCTGGCGCGGCGGGAAGGCGCGGTGCGTGGAGGTGGGGCGGCGACGCGGCGCGTCGGAGCGCGCGCCCGGCCCGGCGGCTCCGCGCGTCTTCTTCTCCTCCACGTTCAGCTTCACGCCGTCGGGGCTGTCCGCCGGGAAGTACAGCGGCTGGAAGCGAATATACCATTTAAATTTGTATATCGGGTCGGCGGATCGATTTTGGTTATGATATAGTTGTATAAAGAGCGTGTTACATATCGATACCGTTCGATCCTGGTTTTCACATTATTCGTTCCAATATCATATCGGTGACCATGACCGGCCACCGTGAGCTACTAAATGATACAAGCTTGACATAAAAGCGTTCTAAAAAGGATCGTTATTTTTCCGTCCGACGGACCTCGGTCACGTCACGCCAGGCGGCATCGTCTGTAAGCAGGTGGCGGCGCCGTGCTTGTGCGACTGACCTGCGCGCCGAGGCAGTCCTGCGCGTGGCGCGCGCTCTCGTAGGTGAGGAACCCGTAGTGCGGGTGCGGCGCGCGGCCCAGCACGCGCAGCTCGGCCACGGGCCCGAAGCGCGAGAACAGCGCGCGCAGCTCCTCCTCGGTGGCGGAGGGCGGCACGTTGCCCAGGAACAGCTGCTGCGAGTCCGAGTAGCGGCGCGCGCCCGCCTCCCCGCGCTCGCCGCGCTCGTCCCGCTCGCCGCGCCCGCCGCGCTCGCCGCGCTCACCGCGCTCACCACGCTCACCGCGCCCGCCGCCCTCTGCGCATGAACACGGTTAGCTTAACGAGAGGATAATATTATACTTGATTACTTCTAAACCCGAAGGGGTAAAACCCGACTATAGGGCGACTTAGAAGTAAAATGCCGGCCCCGCTAACACTTAGCTAGCTAAAGTATAGTAGATTGTTAACCAAGGGTAGAAAGTGACCCATTGCACCCTTCGTTCGAGCGCTAATAGTTCGAGGGTGGAATGGGTAATTTCACCCGAGCTAAACACTCTACTCTTCATTTCGACTGCGAGGAAAATAAAATACTACACGCACATATGTCATGTGTGAGTTATATTAATGTCCATGTCATTTTTAACAAATAATCAATGAAGCCGAGCCGGTATTTATATTTAATCTCGTGTTCCCGCTTCTACTGCACTATAAAAAAACTACTACTATCTATCAATAAATGTGGGACTGAATTATATGTATGTATTATGAATATACATAAGGCAAATTTATATTTAATAATTAGATATAAATAAAAATTACGGCCGACTAGATTGTACCTAATTTAGTTGGTCACGACGTGCATCTA
This sequence comes from Apotomis capreana, assembly GCA_947623375.1. Taxonomy (NCBI): domain Eukaryota; kingdom Metazoa; phylum Arthropoda; class Insecta; order Lepidoptera; family Tortricidae; genus Apotomis; species Apotomis capreana. The sequence goes on along the minus strand of OX392500.1, from coordinate 1,829,142 downwards.
GAAGGCAATTATCTTTGACTCCGTGGCAATAAAAAAAAAATACTTTCCACCCTAGGGATGGAAAAGCTATTTTCCACCCGGCTATCTACTCATGAAAATGACACTTTCCGAACAGGAGTGATGAAAAATAAATACCTGCGGGCTGTGTGTCGCGCGGCGGGCGCACGGCGCGCGGGCGCGGCTCCTGCGGCGGCGGCGCGTGCGCGTGCGCGGGCGCGGGCGCGGGCGGCGCGCTCGACTTCAGAAGGTTCGCGTACGTCTTCGGTTCCGGGGGTACGGCTGCGCATAGTTAATGTTTAATTCATTATACAAATATAAATCCTCTTTAATGTATACCTCAAATACACAGGGATATAAAACATGAGAAATATACAACAAAATAATAAAAGAGATAAACTAGCGTTATTCATAAATTAGGGCTTTACCTTGTTGCATTTTATAAAGCAAGCGGAACAAAGGAATTGCCTAGTGGATTAACGTTTAAAATAGCGACTTCACCGTAAACGCGTCGTATGCCTCACACTTTTAACGCATGCATAACTACGCCGATGTCAAAATACGCTAACGTTGCGTTTACGCAGTCAAATGTAGGATAATACAGTGAATAAAGGATTTTGACCTTACAAACGGTCCGCTAGTTTTGAATTTTTGATATGTTGTCTAGGATGTTAGTCAGTGTTTAAAATGCAAAATGCACAACTCCCCCCCCTCCGCGCCCGCCGCCATATTGAAAAAACCGGCACTCTCTTCATATTTTTGCTCATATCTTCCTTTAGGAGCATTTTAGCTAGAAGAAAGCTTCGAGAATGTTATAGAGAGTTAAATTTACTACATTTTCCATTTTATATTTTGTTTCTAGGACATATAGTTACAGAGATATGCACATTTAAAAAAAACTTAAGAAATTGCAATTTCCAACTTAAAAACAAACTTCTGGATTATATCTTCGTTTAGGAGCATTTTAGTTATAATAATGCTTAGGCAATTTTGTAGAGAATTAAATTTACTATAATTTACATTTAAAATTTTGTTTCTAGGACAGATAATTACGGAGATATGTAAAAAATAAAGTCACATTTTTCGAAAATGTATGTAAAAATGGACATGAGTTTTATAAGCAATTATATTTCCTACATGTTTTAATTTGTCCTAGACTAGACCGTAACTGAATGACAGCGCTCTAAACCAAGAATTTTGAGAAATTTTCGGAAAAATCGACTTTTCCTGTTTTTTAAATGTGCATATCTCCGTAACTAACCGTCCTTGAAACAAATTTTGAAGTATAAATTATAGTAAATTTAATTCTCTACAACATTGCCCGAGCTTTGTTGTAGCTAAAATGCTCCTAAATGAAGATATAATCCAGAAGTTTGTTTTTCAGTAGGAAATTGCGATTTTTTACGTTTTTTTTAATGTAGATATCTCCATAACTATCTGTCCTAGAAAAAAAATATAAAATGGAGAATGTAGTAAATTTAACTCTCTATAACATTGTCAAAGCTTTCTTCTAGCTAAAATGCTCCTAAAGGAAGATATGAGCAAAAATATGAAGAAAGGGCCGGTTTTTTTCAATATGGCGGCGGGCGCGGAGGGTGGGGAATTGTGCATTTTGCATTTTAAACACTTGACTAACCATCCTAGACAACATATCAAAAATTCAAAACTACCGGACCGTTTGTAAGGTCACACATAGTACTTTAGTCTCTATTCACCGTATTAGGAGGGAAACCAGCCGATATCGTCGCGTCACTGCGTATACTCATCGTCAAGCGACGGTGTAGAAGAAACGCGGTAAAACGATAAGATGCGTGCATACCGGGTTGCGGCTGGGGCTGCGGCGGCGGCGTGGGCTCGCGCGCGGGCTCCGGCTCCGGCGCGGGCTGCGGCGCCGGCGCGGGCAGCGGCGCCGGCTCCGCCTCCGGCTCCGTCGCCAGCCCGCCTGCCGCTGAAACCACACATGATCCGTCTGTTACCCCTCGTATGCCATGTCAAAAATTTACCAATCAACTTGAAACCAACTGATATTTTAACGTAAAGTTGAAATGTCCTACGCGGATCCGCGTTAAGGCATACGAGTAATAACGCACAAGCACAAATTGGACACCTGGCTCCTGGAAAGGTGCTTCTATAGCGTTAAAAATTATTTGGAACGTAACTGACATCTCAATTTTATTATCCTATTTTATGAATTCCTGATTTTTATTTAATTTTAGTCTGTTATTTTGTTTTGTCGTTATGCAATTTTGTTAATGTTATTATTATGGATTAATGTAATTAATATATAATATATCGCGCTCAAACACTTGCACGCTTGCTTGCAAGCTGAGCACATTGGAAACAAACATTGAATTATAAGACCTTAAACACTGTGTTCTAGCAAATAAATGATTTGACTTTGACTTAGTTTGTGAATCGTCCAAACCGAAGAGTTCCGATGGTGATGGCTTAACCTTGGTGGAGAAAAAGAAGAAGCCGGCTCGTCGCAACCAGTGTGGAACTGTAGTGACTGGATCGCAACATCTACTCCAGCCCGCGGCCCCGACGACACTGTTGTATGTGTCCAGACTGCACTACATGACGGAAGCAGATAGCATCGTCGAGTATTTGCGAGGAAAGACCAACTTCACCCTAAGGGTCGAACAGTTAAAGAGTCTCGTCGCAATGTGAACTTCGCGTCATTTGTGGTGAGGGTGCCTACTATCAAGCTGTCGACCTTCCCTGTAGGAGGAATTTTGGCCGAAAGGTGTCGTGTTCCGGCGATTCCGCGGACGCCGAACGCACATATTATTGTGTTATTTGATATGTATGTTAGTTTTAAGATATTTATCTATGGGCCACAGTCGCCTGAAAAAAAAAATGATATTGAATGATTGCGGCAGTTCACATAGTAAAAATTTTAGCCGTCGCGTCGTCAGCGAGAACATTTTTCACATTATGTTGAACGGTAGCTCGTTGAACGGTGACTGTCCTGTGATGACTGTAAGGATGGAAGTTGATACACCCAAGCGTTTGGTTCTAAAGTATGGTTCATTACTAATAAATGAATCAGGGCTACATACGAGTATATAGGATTGGAGACATGAGTGTGTGTGCGTTACGTTGCGCACTATAAGGCGATAGGATTGTCACATCGATAGCTCGGCATCAAGTGTTTGATGTAGACGTTTTTTTTTTGATTGTTCTTACAGTGTTTGGGCGTGCGGCGCTCCTGGGGCGGGTGGCCGTTGAGCGTGAGCGTGGGCTCGGGCTCGGGCTGCGGCTGCGGCTCGGGCGGCTGCGGGGCGGCGGGCGGCGCGGCGGGCGGCGCGGCGGGGAAGGCGGGCGGGAACGGCGGCGGCGGGAAGTAGCCCGCCGGCTCCGCGGGCGAGCCCGGCTCCTCGTCCTCCGACACCAGGTCCTGCAATCAACAAAACCTTTAACTCGGGGCCTTTTTTTAGTCAAAGTCAAATGCTACTGCTTATGGGTCTAAAATATGTACTTTACAGGAATCGCGAGGTTCCGTACAGCTGAATTCAACCCCGCATTAGACAGAACATGAAAACTTCTCGCTATTTGTATCGCTACGCGCCGGAACGTACGAGGCGAGCGATGCACGGGGTTTCAAAAGTTTCAAGAACGAAGGCGACGTCTTAGAATTTATATGGCCTAACTATGGCTTCCTAAGTGTCCATCGTTCAATCCAGACCAGCGTCAGTAAGTCCAGCTGTTCCAGTGGACACACACCTGGTAGCGGAAGATGTCGTTGTGCACGTAGTACTTCTTGGGCGACTGCGCGGCCAGCACGAACGTCTGCGTGAAGCGGCGCATGGGCGCGCCGCCGTTGGACAGCTCGCCCGTCACCTGCACCACACGCCTGGAGGCCAGCTGTGGCAGTGGACACACACCTGGTAGCGGAAGATGTCGTTGTGCACGTAGTACTTCTTGGGCGACTGCGCGGCCAGCACGAACGTCTGCGTGAAGCGGCGCATGGGCGCGCCGCCGTTGGACAGCTCGCCCGTCACCTGCACCACACGCCTGGAGGCCAGCTGTGGCAGTGGACACACACCTGGTAGCGGAAGATGTCGTTGTGCACGTAGTACTTCTTGGGCGACTGCGCGGCCAGCACGAACGTCTGCGTGAAGCGGCGCATGGGCGCGCCGCCGTTGGACAGCTCGCCCGTCACCTGCACCACACGCCTGGAGGCCAGCTGTGGCAGTGGACACACACCTGGTAGCGGAAGATGTCGTTGTGCACGTAGTACTTCTTGGGCGACTGCGCGGCCAGCACGAACGTCTGCGTGAAGCGGCGCATGGGCGCGCCGCCGTTGGACAGCTCGCCCGTCACCTGCACCACACGCCTGGAGGCCAGCTGTGGCAGTGGACACACACCTGGTAGCGGAAGATGTCGTTGTGCACGTAGTACTTCTTGGGCGACTGCGCGGCCAGCACGAACGTCTGCGTGAAGCGGCGCATGGGCGCGCCGCCGTTGGACAGCTCGCCCGTCACCTGCACCACACGCCTGGAGGCCAGCTGTGGCAGTGGACACACACCTGGTAGCGGAAGATGTCGTTGTGCACGTAGTACTTCTTGGGCGACTGCGCGGCCAGCACGAACGTCTGCGTGAAGCGGCGCATGGGCGCGCCGCCGTTGGACAGCTCGCCCGTCACCTGCACCACAACGCCGTTGCCCAGCGTCGCTTGAGAGTCCACCTGCAATTGCACAACTCATTGAAACACTTATTTCTTATTGAAAATTACATCATATTTCACGTACTGTCATAAATAAAATAGAACGAATTCTCAATAATGGTCAAACACTGGCCAGATAGGCTTCATAGACTTAGGCCTCTTTGAAGGAAAGAAAGAAAAATGTATTGCTAACCTACAACCAGATAGTGCAGTCCTTTGGGACGCCTGCCATTGGACGATGGTGCTGTTAATATACCTGGCTGATCTTGGCATGGCAGTCGCGGAAGTTGAGCTGCTGGATGCGGTTGTGGATCTGCTTCTGGCCGACCACCGGCAGCGTCTCGCGGTGCGGCGCGTCGAGCCCGCCGTGCACGAACGACGAGTAGTTGTTATAGAACCTGGGGACGATCAAACGGACAAGGTAGAAGCAAAACTGCACCTTTGTTTATCTTCCCTCTCGCCTTCCTTCTTATATCATCCTTCCATTGGTGACTTTTCTTTAGTCTTCCCTACCTGACACAATTAAATTAGACAATTTTGGTAAAGTATGTCTCTGTACTAAGATTTTTGGTTGATGTTTACAATGAAGCGAAAAATTGAAAAATTTAATGGTTCAGACAGGGGATTCGAGCCTGCGTTTCCAACGGCTTTCCGGGCCAACACGGGTGTCCTACCAAATGGACCACCGAACCATATGTTAGAAGCCATTGCCATTGAATCTTTCAACCAGTTGCTTCAACATGCCTTAGGGTGGCATCGTAGCGCCATCTACCGTAAATATTTAGACTTTATCGTCGGCACCATCGTCTCAAATTTGTTGAGAATCGAGAGTAACGATGTGCTACACCCGAATTAATTGTTTTTATTAAAGCAGTAACGTCTGCTAATGTAATCCAAATGTTTAGAATGAAGCGAAAAATTTAAAAATTTAATAGTTCAGACAGGATTCGAACCTGCGTTTCCAACCGCTTTCCGGGCCAACACGGGTGTCCTACCAACTGGACTACCGAACCAGATGTCAGAGCCATTGAATCTTTCAACCAGTTGCTTCAACATGCCTTAGGGTGGCGTCGTAGCGCCATCTACCGTAAAGATTTAGACTTTATCGTCGGCACCATCGTCTCAAATTTGTTGAGAATCGATAGCAACGATGTGCTACACCCGAATTAATTATTTTTATTACAATGAAGCGAAAAAACAATTCCAATTCAATTTTTCGCTTCATTGTAAACATTTGGTTTACGTTAGTTACTGCTCTAATAAAAATAATTTTTGCTTGACTTGAAAAGAGTATAATTATGACGACATTATTCTTCGAAGTCGAAGTTTAGAAACCTTGTTCCTCTTAAATCGTTCAAATTGGCTCACTTAATTATGGGTTTAATTATTAATTAAATAAATTACCCAAATGATTAAGACATTTAGTAATTAATGAATTAATATATGAGCAATACAATTCAATATGTTTCGAGTAACTTGTAAATCACGCGTATTAAACATAATAGGTTTTTCTCGGTACCGCTGTTAAGAAACCAAAAATGCAAACGTTGATAACTACATCTAAACATAATCCTACACATTCACATTAAAAACATTCGTAGATAAATGATTGACAATTAATTAACTGTACATAAGAGTGTTTCTGAAAACTGTTGTGCTAGTATATATTGCCGCGACTTCGCTGGTCGCGCAAGTCTGCATCTCCTGTCTTGCTCGCACGGTATTGAAAGGAAAGTGACAGGTAGTATTTGTCGCGCGACAAAGAGTGTCAAAGTTGTGCTAGACATACTATTGCATATTGTGTTTGGATACCGATACATGACTTGGAACAATTTAATTTTTCAGTAAACTGTATACATTTTATAGGTATTACGTAAAAATCTTAAGATATAGAAATTAACACAGGATTTTAGGTCGAACGAAAGCACCGCAGTAGCCAACTAATAATCACAACGTGGCGAGTTCTGTACATAACTATACGTTTCTTACGGACTATACCAATTCCAGTGGAGTCATATGGACCTTTTTTTTTTATAACGGCACAACATAGTGTCTCCACTCCGCCTGATCGTAAGCAAAAAGGGGAGCCCAAGTCGCAATGGCAACTGACGAGAAACCAACGGTGCCAAGTCAGTTGACACTGCCATGCTGGCCCGAGAGCTGCTTCTTCACGCTTCGTTTGAAGGGTCCCAAGTTATAAGAAGGAGGAAACACATGAGCCGGCAAGGAGTTCCATAGTTTAATAGTTCTGCAGATGAAGGAATTGCCAAACTTCTTGGTACGTGTGGGAATATTCTCCACGGTGAGGCGATGACATCGCAAGCTGGCACGTGTGGTTCTATGACGGAAAGGGGAGGGTGGGATAAGAGAAAATAACTCTTCAGAACACTCGCCATGGTATAGGCGATAGAAAACGCTCAGCGACCCAATGTCCCTACGTAATTGAAGGGGTTCGAGGAATCTGGTACTTTTCTCGTCACCTATGATGCGGACCGCCCGACGCTGCAATCTGTCAAGAGCATCGAGTAGATATTGGGCGGAGCCATCCCAAAGATGCGAGCAGTGCTCAACGCACGACCGAACTTGAGTCTTATAAAGAAGGCAAAGCTGGTCCGGCGTGAAGAACCGTCGCACCCTGTTCAGGATCCCCAGTTTTTAGGAAGCTGTGGTAATCAGTGACTCGATGTATTCGTTTTCGTTTTGGTTAAGATTGCAGCGGATATCCATGCCTAGCATATTCAGGCTATCACGCAAACCAAGAGGAGTGCTCTGGAGTCTAGGAGTAGGGAGAAACGAAGACGTCTGGGACCTAGAAGGGACCTAGGCTTTCTAGTGTTGCGGTCGTTTTACGATCTAGATCTTAACCATATTCGGATGCGGTAAAAATAGCGATTTCGGCCTACTCCCATGAAGGTGACATGACCTTAGAGGAGCAACGCACATGCGTTGTTGCCATTTTACGGATTAACCGTTACATTTTTTTCTCCTACTACTTACCTACCATGAAATATAACTAAAATCCAATTACAGCAGGGCCTCTGTAATCCGAAGACCCAAAATGTATACCCTGTTCGGATGCACGGAGCGTTCGGATTACAGTATGTAGACATTATCAAAGAAAATTTTCTTTGAAGTCCAAGTCATGATGAAAAAATCCTCTAATTCGAGACGCCACACTTAACAAAATGGCGAATCGACGCGTAGCGGACGATGAAGCAATACGTTTAGCACCTAAAACGTTCTTCGTGGCACTGCGAGACAGAAACTGAGCGAAACGGCGGTTGCGTGGGTGGAGAAGGGGTCGTTCGGATTATAGAGGTGTTCGTATTAGCGTGGGTACGGATTATCGAGGCCCTGCTGTATATTGCAGACACACTATAAAGAGGAGACGTGATTGATGAAAAAGACTTGTGTCTAATCATAGAATAGAATAGAATAGAATACTCTTTATTGCACACCTCAAGAAGAAAGAAATACAAATACAAATGACACTTAACATTACAATAGAGGCAAACAATAGGCGATCTTATCGCTAAAAAGCGATGTCTTCCAGACAACCTTTGGGTAGCGAATCATCTTCGGTTTGTTAAATTATGTTCGTGTTGTAAATAATTAATTAATTTCCTTAGTATGTATTGTCTAGAACACGATTACATTGTTTTGCTTGTTTAGCCTCCTTAAAATGTTATCTAATTCTAATATCTGTTTTTGTTCACCTCATAAGACTTCTGTAAAATTCAATATTGTAACTATTTACATACGAGCACGCTATGTTTCACTTATTTCCGGGTTCGGAGCCTGGAGATCTGTTACAGTTTTATTCATTCATTCATTTATTCATTTGGACTCCAGTCTCTCAGAAATGGTATCGAATTGTTAGAAAGCCAATCTACAATGTTCATGAAATGAAAATCGTTTATTTCGAGTCACAAGGGTGACTCATATTATACTGTATTGTGGTGAAAGTAAACGCCTTTTTATTATTAATACGGTGAATAGAGACTAAAGTACTATGTGTGACCTTACAAACGGTCCGGTAGTTTTGAATTTTTGATATGTTGTCTAGGATGGTTAGTCAGTGTTTAAAATGCAAAATGCACAATTCCCCCCCCTCCGCGCCCGCCGCCATATTGAAAACACCGGCACTTTCTTCATATTTTTGCTCATATCTTCCTTTAGGAGCATTTTAGCTAGAAAGCTTCGACAATGTTAAAGAGAGTTAAATTTACTACATTCTCCGTTTTATATTTTTTTCTAGGACAGATAGTTACGGAGATATCCACATTTAAAAAAACTTAAAAAATCGCATTTTCCTACTGAAAAACAAACTTTTGGATTAATATCTTCGTTTAGGAGCATTTTAGCTACAACAAAGCTTGGGCAATGTTGTAGAAAATTAAATTTACTATAATTTACACTTCAAATTTTGTTTTAAGGACGGTTAGTTACGGAGATACGCACATTTAAGAAACAGGAAAAGTCGAATTTTCCGAAAATTTCTCAAAATTCTTGGTTTAGAACGCTGTCATTCAGTGACGGACTAGTCTAGGACAAATTAAAACATGTAGGAAATATAATTGCTTATAAAACTCATGTCCATTTTAACATACATTTTCGGAAAATGTGACTTTATTTTTTACATATCTCCGTAATTATCTGTCCTAGAAACAAAATTTGAAATGTAAATTATAGTAAATTTAATTCTCTACAAAATTGCCCCAGCACTGTTCTAGCTAAAATGCTCCTAAACGAAGATATAATCCAGAAGTTTGTTTTTGAGTTGGAAATTGCAATTTCTTAAGTTTATTTAAATGTGCATATCTCCGTAACTATCTGTCCTAGAAACAAAATATAAAATGTAAAATGTAGTAAATTTAACTCTCTATAACATTGTCGAAGCTTTCTTCTAGCTAAAATGCTCCTAAAGGAAGATATGAGCAAAAATATGAAGAATGTGCCGGTTTTTTCAATATGGCGGCGGGCGCGGAGGGGGGGGAATTGTGCATTTTGCATTTTAAACACTGACTAACCATCCTAGACAACATATCAAAAATTCAAAACTACCGGACCGTTTGTAAGGTCAAAATCCTTTATTCACTTAATTATATCTACAGATGAGATAACTTGGTCGACTACAAAGTGCAAATGCTATTAACAACTTTTTTTAGTTTCCCGTCGAGTTACTAAGTTATTCACACCATCTCTTATTCGGCATAACTACAGAAACACCAAGGGATAAAACAATTGGAGTACAATGGATGTGATACCCATTGTAACGAAAATCTCTTCCCGGTATTTCCACTGAAAGGGCCAGGTAGTCAACTAAGTGCCTCGTGGTTATTTTAGCGTGGTTGAATAAACAGTAAGTTACGTAGTAAACATAAGCTTAAATCCTAACAAGGCCCAAATCAGCAAATAAATCAAACCGCTGCCATAGTATGAAATGTATGAAGACCCCCATATGATGTCCACTCGTAGGCAGTCAAATTGCTTCGCGTTAAGGTACCATTCCTCGATGGGCGACACTGCGGCTGGCGGCTGCGGTCGATCGCAGTGCTGCCTGCGGTCGCGTTCCAAGCGCGACGGCATGCCGCGGCTGCACAATTCATAGAATCATGCCTCAGTCACTCCAGTACCTTCGATGTATCGTAAAGGACTGGATGACCAGCAACAAAGTTAATTAATTTCTCTTCATCGTCTTCGGAAAAAGTCGCCATTTTTTATACTTGTGAACTCTCTGCGGTTCGCGTCACCACTGGCGCCGCAGCCTGCGGTCGCTGCGCGCCGCGGCCGCAGGATACGCTTTGCACGTGGTTGAATGCATCAAGCGATCCCGCGTCGCTCCAACTAAAGGCGGTGCCGGCATTCGTTGGTGGTTAGACGTTAGACGGTAGTCCGAAGTCTCAGTTAGTCCGTCATACCCGCTCTAGTCCCCCGATTAGACGGGATGCATAAACGCATATCCCCAACGTTAAAAAAAAAAAGCATACGCGCCGCTGCTGCAGGCCGCAGTGCTGCCACGCTCGGAATACATTTCATAGAGATTCATAGAAACAAGTGGTGTCGCTTGCAGTTTGCTGCTGCAGTTTGCGGTCTGCAGCCCATCACGGAATGGTACCTTTTGATTTTTACGAATTTCAAGTAATAGGTTCACTTGAACCCACAGGACTTTAACACTACACGTCTAAACGTTCTCTAGATAAAGGGTCTTGACGGACGCACAGACGGACAACAAAGTGATCTTATAAGGGTTCAGTTTTTTTCCTTTTGAGGCACGGAATCCTACTAAAACAGAACTATATGAAGCTTTATGATCTTAATGTAGGTTTTTATGGGCTAAAAGGCACTGGGAGCGCCTGGTCGCGGCGAGTCGATCGACGGCCTGGGGCAAATCTCTCGGTCCCGGGACTCGTGATTTTTTAGAATTGAATCAATAGTGCATTACTGCGGACGTCGGAAAAGAGGGGCTTGCCGGGTGAGCAGGTATAGCGATAGCCGGATAGTGATAACGTATGCGGAATGAAATTTGGACAAACTCTTTAGGCATAACTTAAACATAAAACGTTAGAGATTTGAAATTTTGTGAATGTGATTTGTTTCCGAGTACATCTGTCAGTAATTTGCATAATTTTCATGGTTGTGTGTTTTTCATTGAATTTATTATGGCAAATCGAGAAGAAAGACGTCGAAAGAATGTGTGTAAATTTGACGACATTCACCCGGACTGGCCTAAGTCGAGGGTCGTAAAACATTTCACGCAAATGGGGGAGAGCAGAAGTACTATTTATAATATTTTGTCATCTTATTCCTTGCGAAAAACAACTTTTAGAAAATCTGGCTCGGGGAAGGTAAGCACTTTAAGTAGTTCTTCGAAGAGGAGTCAATTAAAGAAAATGACGGCCGGTCGTGTGGCAAAATCATACAGAGAACTTGGAAATAAATTCGGCTGTGACGGGAAAACTGTGAAAAAGCATCTCAATATCATGGGCATTGTTAAACAATCAAGAAAAGTCAAACCGACCGTCTCCGAAAAGCAAAAACTTTCTCAAAAGAAAAGACTTAAAACTTTGGTTAAAAATATATTCTACGCAAAAAACGACATAGAGTGCGTTATGGATGATGCATACTATTTGACCCTAGATAGGAATGAATGGCAGGGTAACTTTTATTTTGAAAAGGCTAATGACCGGACCAAAGAATCTGTGAAATATATAGAACACACGAAGTTTCCAAAAAAAGTTCTCCCATGGGAGCAATAAGCCCTCGTGGTATGTCCAAGCCGGTGTTTTTTGAATCTGGTTTGGCGGTTACTGCTGACCGGTACATTGAGCGATGTTTGCCAGTTGTGCGTCATTTTATACGGTCAAATCATAGAGGAGCTAATGTAGTGTTTTGGCCAGATCTAGCAACTAGTCATTATTAAAAAAAACTACGAAGGAAAGGGATTAGCTAGAAATCCCGTACGTACCAAAAGAATCAAACCCACCTAACGTACCCCAACTACGGCCAATTGAAGATTTTTGGGCCAATCTGAAAAGACGCGTGTACGCAAGTAATTTTCGACCCAAAAGTATAGAAAGTTTAAAAAAGAAAAATTAAATCGGAGTTGAATAAAATGCCAACATCCACATATACGGCGGCCATGAAGAAAGTGCCAGAAAACTGTCGAAAAACAGCCCGGGTGGGATCAAATTTCTTTTTACATTAAATTTTATTTATTTTGTGTTAATATAAGTACAAATAAATACATATTTAGGTAAACTAATTTAATTAAATAACGTATTGAACTTTGTCCAAATTTCATTCCGCATACGTTACGAAGCCGGCAAGCCTTTTTCTCGGCTAGGCATATATAGTGCTTTTCTCAAACATATGCAATTGAACAATATAATACACTACAAAAAAAACAGCAGTTTAGACTATACATGAACACAGACGCCATCCTCAAAAAAAACTTCCCGGCTTAGGCCTTCAATTTTGTATGTACCTTTACAGTACTCTCGAGTTGTTCCGCCCGAAACGTGATACTTCGAAGCCCGTTATAACGCACGCTATGACGACATTTCATTACATGTTTGTGAAAACTTTCTTATAGGCTTTCGATTTGCGTTTAACCTAACGAAAAATTTCACGCTTTTCAATATAAAACAGTGGTCCATGAAACACCTGATGAAGGGTGTAAGGGTGACCTCCCCTTATCACTAAAACGGAGGCTCATGGACATGTGCATCCTTCCAGTTCTCACCTACGGTGCTCAGACTTGGTCTTTGACATAATCTTAAAAGGTTCAAACTCAGGGTCTGCCAGCGAGCCATGGAGCGCAGCATATTAGGTGTAAAATTAAAGGATCGCATCCGGAACACCACGCTGCGCTCCAAGACTCAGATAGTCGACGTAGCTCAGAAAGCGGCCGTTGAAGTGGGACTGGGCTGGTCACGTTTGTCGAATGCCGAATGAGCTGTGGGCCAAGATCGCTACAGAGTGGAAGCCCAGCAGCCAGAAACGGAGACGTGGCAGACCTCATCGGCGATGGCGGGAATAGCTAGACTCTTTTATAAAGGAATGGCCAGAAATAGTCCAAAATCGGGAACAATGGAAGAAGAGTGGGGATAATAATTCAATATAAAAGTGTCCCTTAGGGTGAAGCCAGACGAGCGTAATTTCGGTCGCGCCATACGTCACACTAGTATAGCGCGACCGAAATTACGCGACTCAAATTACGCTCGTTTGGCTTTATCCTTACCTGTGTAGGTGTGTGGGCGCCTTGTTCAGCAGCGTGTAGTACTGGCGGACGAACTCGCGGCCGACGCTCTGCGGAGACGGGGACGGGGACGCCTCCATTACCATCGCTCTTGTTCACTCGACCCGACACTGCCCTCTGTACTGCCCTGGAAATAAGTGTACATACAAATTTGTGAAACATGTAATGTCTCATTATATTTAATGTGGGTACAACACAATTATATATTTTACCATTGATACAAAGATCAAAGTACAAAGAAAATTTTAAATACGTAACCTGGCGGATGAGACCGAACCCGGTACCTCGTGATTACCGGTCCAACGTGATACCTTTCCAATACCCTAACGCCAAATAACCTTTCGAATTTCTCCTTATGCTTTGCGTGTCGATCATTGCATTGTTTATTTGAAAGGCTTTCAATTTTTCTTTTTGTTTTGACCTTTGTATCAATGGTACGTGTTTAGATACAATTTTGAAAGTAGACAGAAAAAGAGTGGTGTTCAAAACTGTTTAAGAAATGCGTTTAGTTTAGTTTCCTCTGGTATATTGATATGGGATATATAAATATAGAGATTGGTGGTTTGGCCTCAAAAGAAGAATCATAGCTACCTACAAAACAGCAATTCAGTATGTTTGGTGTTAGGTCGTCCACATAGTCCTAAGTGATGAGACTTACATAAGTGACGGCAGGCGTGGCACATTTGTCGTGACACCGGGGGTCGAAAGCAGAACGTTCTTCCTCAAAGAGCCGAAAAGAGGGGAAAGCCCTCAAAGAGGTAAATCGAGAATTAGGTCAGGACTGCTCTGGGAACCGTTGGTACGTCGTAAAACCAATTCTTAATTCATCAGTGGACATCTTTCGAGTGATATGGCGATGGAGACGTATTTGCCAAATTCCCTTCATGCTACTCTAACTAAAAGATGCCCGCAACTTAGTCCGCGTAATCCTCCTTTTTGACCGTAGTCGACTAAAAACTTTAGATGTCCCTGTTCAAAAAAATTGTTAAAACCCAACCAATCGTTTTGACGCGATGAACGCACAAAGATAATCCGAATGATAGATGTAATTAATACTCATACGAAAAAAAGTACCATCATTCGCCTGTAATGTAACAAAAAATTATATGTTAATTTAATTTTTCTCACAGTTCCCTACATTTCAAGATTTATCCTGAAATCATAACCCCTCTTTACAGATAATTGGTTTTCCATACAATACCTAATTAGTAGAAGATTCGCAACTCAACAGCACATAGTTTTTTACACATTTTCTACTCAAAAGATAATATGAATTAAAGAATAGATATCAATTATCAAATTCACATTGTAATTAGTAATTGAATGATACTATGATTAATGTATGATTGTAATTCAACAAACTATCATGTCAATTATGACATGTAATTACTTAATTAGTAATACATGTGAAATGTTAGGAATAATAACCTAAATTCAAAATGTAAAATCCCCAGATGCAATTAGCTGGTCATCATGAGGCCCTCATTTATTGAGTGGGATAAAAATGCTACTAAACCTGAACGCAACAAGAAAATTTCGAATTCTTAGATTCAATATTGGCTGCGATCCAATCAAAAGCTGAATATTTTGGAAACAGTTGCAGGTATCTTTACTAAACATAGCTAAGAACCATCTCAACAGACAAGCCTTTGATTTAAAAAATCCGCTTTCAAATCGGTCCATCCGTTTGGAAGCTATTATGCCACAGACAGATACACAAGTTAAACTTATAACACCTCTCTTTTTCCATCAGGGGTTAAAGTAATGAATTTCAGACGTCACACAAATCAATCTAGTCCCACAGTTAGTATATACTTGTACCCTAGATGCTCTCTGTACAATTAGATTTCTAATTCTTGTAGCAACCAACCCAAATTCTTGTCTCTCGTTTGGCCCTATGATGGTTGACTGGTAGAAAATACAATTTCGTCGGGAATAGTACCTTGTAAATAACAGCTGTCGATAAAGTGCTCATTTCAATAAAATACTTAGCATTTGTTTGAATACCGATTTGTATTAACACTTGTTACTCAATGAAATAATGAACTTTATTCTCCAAGTAGTCCACAAGGGCATTTTTACATGTCTGAGTCTACCGGCACCTGTCATACCTACGCGGTCTTACGCGGTATTGCACTATCTCCGACGATTTGGCACTAAGCCGCCATTTGTTATGACTTTTGTTTTGTGCAATAAAGTTTAGATGGATGACATACATACTTATATAGATAAATATATACTAAACAAAAATTAAAAAACATTGATTGTTTATTTTATTCATGTTGTTGGAGAGAAAGGTATAGACATAAACCCATTTAAAAATAAATGTGCTTTCAAACAAATATTGTTGTTGCTATGAATATAAAAAGAGAAAAACCACAAGTTATAACTAAATAATGAATATTACTCTGTACAATAATTATAACATAAGATTGTTTACCAACGACGCTTACCAAAACTTGTAAGTGATCCGTTTGAATTAAAAGAATTAACATCATTTGTTAAGACATTATTTTCAAAAAAAATATGTTAATTTAAAAACCATTTTGAGGAATAAGGTATATGAGCTACAATCGACAATTAGATTTTAAATCTATTTATATTCATATAATGTTACCTATTTTTATTGTTTTGAGTACTATATATCCGTGCATGGCGTGAAGAACTTGATAAGTCCAAAATGGCAATTGTTCAGGGCGTCGATTTTAAAGTTTGACATTTTCTCCAAAATCCATTTTCATCTTTAACTCGTGTTTAAAGCTTGATTTATGGATAATTTTCCGCGATCTTTTCATTTACCTTACGTATTCTAGTAAAATCCTCTTATTTTCTGTGATATAAGACTTATCAACATAGGTACCAACGACTTATCAAGTTATTCCCCATACATTAGTGCCCAAATTGGTGAAAATGTTTTTTAATTTAATTCCTAAAAATCAGTTTTTCATAGTAACTGAAACGTCTAAATTGATTTATAGGTAATTTTATGCAAACTTTTCAATTATTTTACTTATTTTGGTGGAAACATTGTATTTTGTGAGATATTAGACTTATCAACATATTCACCATCGACTTATCAAGTTCACCATCGACTTATCAAGTTATTCCCCATACATTAGTGCCCAAATTGGTGAAAATGTTTTTTAATTTAATCCCTAAAAATCAGTTTTTCTGTATAATTGAAATGTCTAAATTGATTTAAGGGTAATTTTATGCAAACTTTTCAATTATCTTACTTATTTTGGTAGAATCATTGTATTTTGTGAGATATTAGACTTATCAACATATTCACCATAGAATATAGGGTATCAATTAAACAATTCTATCGTTTCTATACAACTGTTTTGTTTATATAAGGCGATTTAAATGGATTATATCGCGTGTGTTCGTTGTTTGAGTCTCCTGACGTTTCGGCAACTATTTTTGATGAGAAAAACACAAATTTTCGGTGCCAAATACGTCAGAAAGGCACAAACAATGAATAAATATGATACAATCCGTTTGAATTGTTTTATTTTAGTCACGAAACCCGAAGAAAATAAAATTAAAAGTTATAAAAACATTGAATAAATTGTAGTAAATGAATCGTCTTTAATTCAGTAATGCAAAAGCACTTATTCTACAGAAAAACTAGATGAATTTATCTTATTTTTAACTGGCAACATCTTTGTTTTTCTGATCCAATAAATAAAACTGGTCGATGGTTGACAAGGTACCGGTAATGTGAATGATACATACGAAGACACTGTTAACTATACCCCATGGACCTTAACACGTTGTACTAAGGTTTATATTATGTTCACAAATGTACAGTTATCAGTGTTTTCCTTTGTACCAGAGTACACCTCAGATGTGAGAATAACTTGACAAATCGAAATATACATTTCGATAAATTATGAATAATTAATTATGTCAACTTATTATTTGCTGTGTCCATCAACCTGAAAATGATAAATCGATATATGAATTTACGGTAGTTGTGTATAATGAGATAAAACGATATATTCATTTGTTATCGTTAAAGTGTGCTTGTCTTCATTCTAATATCTTGATTTGTCAAGTTACGAACGCTTTTTCTTTTTTTGAGAATACGTTGATAAGTTGATATGCAATATTTTTTGTGCCTCATCGCGCTGATATCTCGTTTTGTTAAATAAAATCCGCTAAATATCGAGATATCAATATGATGTCACAAGCCATATCTTCAAAAGTATCATACATATCGAGTTGTCAATTTTTTTCCTACAAAACCTTGGCCGTAGAAAGCCATTAAGCCAATAAAAAAAAAAACGTATAAGTCGAGTTATCAAGTTCTTCACGCCAGGCACGGATATATTTGATTCATGTTACTTTTTTCAAGAAACAGTTATCATTACTTTAATCAACAACTATAAAGAATTTGACAACTATTTATCTATAATTTTACACCCTTTCCATTGACTACCTCACATTTATTTATCATTCATTATTCTAGATTTTTTTCTATTAGTACCACAGGGAGTTATTCGAAATTTGAGCAATTTGCAGCACTAGTAACTATCAAGTCCAGTCTTACTGCTATTCTAATTTGTTTTAAAATGTAAACATGGATAAACACATCATCAGAGATTTCAACCATAGATAACATATATCAGGATTTCATATAAGAACAATGAACATCTTGAAAACACCTAGAAATATAGTTAATTTGACATTCTACCATAACAACTAAGTATCTACAGGGGAAATAATAAATTCAGAAACACAACACAACAGCTCTTGAAAGACATCTGTTACATTATCTATAGAATTGCATTACATTTGTAAACAAATAATTGAAACTCTCATTTTATTCAGCAGCATATGAAATGTAGACAAAAAGGTTTACAGTTTCAGGGACATAAATAAAGAGGAGCAGCGAGCGAGCTCAGCGGGCAGGGCCGCGGGCGCTCACCGCGCGCCCTACCTGCTGCCAACTGCCTGCTCCATGTATTGTCAAGCACGCATGGCGACCGCTTAAACTGCCCAGCATATTCAACTACTCGTATTGCTCTCCAACTTAGTGCAAAATAGTTACTCAACACGGAAAAAGGTACGAAGACTCTTTTAAACGATTGTTTCTTCAGCGTGAGCTGATTAATCACCCAAATACTTCGAAAGATTAACCTTCATAGAACTGCCGACAATCAAAATATCCTTTTTGAATACGACTTTCTAGGCCTTATCAGATAAGAAAACTTACCTCAGTAAAATTTAGGCATTAAACTGGTGTGCTTTCCAGCGGAATATCACGAAATTCGAGTAATTTTTACGATAAATAAGGACTGAAAACAGAAAAAGAGCCTACCTCACCGTTCGGTGTCAATTTAACCAAACCAATGTTGCCTGAGTAGAAAAATATACATATATTCTTTAGTTTTTTTTTTATTAATCGCGTAATATTCTTCATGCTATTATTTTTGTTCTAATATATTTATTAAAATGTATGCAGTTATGTTTTTTTAGGTCTTCATTAAGTCTGTTTCATGCTATGGAGAAATAGTGCATAATAAATATTATCATTTGTGATCTTTATTGTGCATACATTTTGATACACGCATTCATTGCTCAGAAGACGTATTATTTTTAGGGTTCTGTAGCCAAATGGCAAAAAACGGAACCCTTATAGATTCGTCATGTCTGTCTGTCTGTCTGTCTGTCCGTCTGTCCGTCCGTATGTCACAGCCATTTTTTTCCGAAACTATAAGAGCTATACTGTTGAAACTTGGTAGGTAGATGTATTCTGTGAACCGCTTTAAGATTTTGATGCAAAAATAAAAAAATAATAATAAATATTGGGGGCTCCCCATACTTAGAACTGAAACTCAAATTTTTTTTTTTTTCATCAAACACATAAGTACGTGTGGGGTATCTATGGATAGGTCTTCAAAAATGATATCGAGGTTTCTAAAATATTTTTTTTCTAAACCGAATAGTTTGCGTGACAGACGCTTCCAAAGTGGAAAAAAGTTGGTCCCCCCCCCCCCCCCCCCCTCTAACTTCTAAAATAAGAAAATGAAAAATCTAAAAAAAACATATGATGTACATTACTATAAAAACTACCAACGAAAATTGTTTTGAACGAGATCTAGTAAGTAGTTTTTTTTTTAAATCCTATTAATACCTAACTTTGCACCTAATTTATATGGGGCGCTATACATACCAGGTGCAAACTTAACTTAACCACTTAGGGATGGAAAGTGTTTGTACGGAACCCTCGGTGCGCGAGTCCGACTCGCACTTGGCCGCTTTTTTTCTAATAATGATCATGACTTCATATCGTTATAAATTTAAAAGCTAGGCTCTTGGTACAATACGACGGTCCCTTTTCCTTTTTTTGGTAAAAGCCATGCCATGTAAAAGGCACACTTACACTTGACTAAATCTAGCATCTTAAGAACATAATTATTTAGCATCCTAGATTCTAGTAGTAAGGAAGTGTACATTTTAGTGCAGTCAGTCACCACGCAGACATGCGTTATCTCTATCTCTAATATTGATAACGTTCTTTTTGTCAATTTATATCTCAGCTATTAGTAATTAGGTATTATGACGCAAGTCCTCCTTTTTAGGGTTCCGTAGTCAACTAGGAACCCTTATAGTTTCGCCATGTCCGTCTGTCCGTCTGTCCGTCTGTCCGTCCGTCCGCGGCCTAGCTCCGTGATCGTTAGTACTAGAAAGCTGAAATTTGGTATGAGTGTGTGTATGTATCACGCCGACAAAACGGTAAAATAAAAACCTAAAAAAAAAATTTGTTTCGGGTACCTCTCGAACACCTAAAGTGGTGGTAAATTTTTTTTTTTCGTTTCAACACTAGTGTGTGGGGTATCGTTGAATAGTTCTTTTAAAAATAATAGGGGTCTTCAAACATTATTTTTTGATAAGGTCAGCAGTTTAGTAAATATTCGCTCCGAAAATAAAAAAAATAGGCTCCCCCCCCTCTAACTTTTCAACCACGAATCAAAAAATTATGGAAAAATTCATGAAAATGAGGCCTTATAAGTACTTTCAATGAAAACTATATTGAATAAAATCGGTCAAGCCGTTTTTGAGTTATCGCAAAATTTCATAATTTTCTTAAAAGGACGTGAGTTGACTTCCAGAAGGTAATAAGTAACTACAGTTACTTTGGCGTTTACGACCTTTTTATAGAGCTTGAAATCTTTCTGGTATCTTAAGTCTATTGTGAAGGATGAGAAACTACGGAACCCTACACTGAGCGTGGCCCGACATGCTCTTGGCCGGTTTTTTATTTACTTTTCTGACCAACAAGATTGTAACTGGACACGTCCGTCGCCGATGCGCTAAAAATGTAAGAATCGAATTGATTCAGAACAGTGTAATCAATCAGGAGCGACCTTCCGACCCAACTCTTGCAGTCTAGTTTGGAAGAATAAATTTAGCCAAGTGTAGCTCTATAAAACCCGCTCCAGACCTTCCGATCCGATCCGATTTATTTAGGATATTTCTTCCGATAGTGTATTGTATAATACACAGTCTAAAAAAGGCAAGTGACAATAAGGTATTTATTTGCAAATGAAACATTTATATTTTTTGTTTTTATTTATTAGTAATCAAAGTTTCTATAGTGTAAATGAATTTCTTGACATGAAGTGAATTATGAAATAGCATTTTTATTTTTATACTATTTTACTGGTAGTGATATTAATTATAATTAAAAATGTAAATAAATTGAAACACAAAACAACACAAGTACTTATAAAAAAAATAAAAAACTTACTTATTACTTAAACTAAATACCTAATAAACAACTAAAATATAAATATAATATATTTGTTTTTTGGCATATATACATATTATTAAAAATAACATGTAATTATTTGTATAGTAACTCTTAAATAGCTGTATATGTATGTATGTATGTAAACGCTTTCTTGTACACAACAACTGGTTATAAATACATTGATAACAAATGAAATATGTACAAAGGCGAACTTATCCCTATTAGGGATCTCTTCCAGTTAACCTTTGAGCAATTGAAGGAATGGGTATTCGAAGAAAATAGGCAAACTACACTGCGTACAACCAAGATATCTATATTATACTTAATAAAACTATAATAAGTACATAAACTAAGTAAGTAATAATACACATATATGTATAATATGTATTAAAAAAAAAAAGAAAAAAAAACTGCGCTGTAGGTGTAGAAAACATTTTCACGTCAGTGGGTACTTTTACTTTTACTTTGTACCTTTTCAACAACAAGGCAATTATATGTCTTCGATGTTTTTCAATCATGCCTTAAGTTTAAATTTTTTGTCATTGCACACTTGCATTACCTTATCTCAATTTGTTATAATGTTATAACCTAGACTTCTCAGTACTTCTGTATTTTGTGTAATTAATGGATGACTGTTATTGGCCTTCAAATATGTAAACCATTTAATGTAAATATTATAATTACGGCTGTTGTTATCCTGAATACCAATAAATAAATAAATAAAATGGGATCGGAAGGTCTGGAGCGGGTTTAAGACACATGTAATGCAGCTATTACATTTTCCTAAATTAGTCACTGACAAGAGGAATGCAGCAATACGAATTAATAAGATGGTGTAAAAATATTTATCTACTTACGTGTCTTACGTCCCTTTCGTCAGTGGCTATATAGCCACCTTACACGTCCATGACTTCATGAGACTGAAAAGGTTGTCAAAACTTTTGGTCGATCTGATCAGGTTGGCTATGATTTCTGACCGTGTAGGATGCGATAAACAATTTCGGGCAGGCGCATTAGTTGGATAGTTGTTTTCAATAACGAGTGGCCTGTTGATGGAATCGGTCATAGCAGAAAGTAATTTTGGTAAAATTCGATATTAAGCTTTTTTATAGGTATGATTATAGGTAAATAATAATATACAACAACGACATCATAACTGTGATAACAATCTCGTGTCTTTCATCGATAAACTGTTTTTTATTGGTTGGCTAAATATGTAGCTCGAGTTTTTGCTATGGCTTCTGATTATAATTATGGCCGATAGAACATTTACGATTTTTCGAAATAAGCAGGGCCAAACCATTCTAAATGAATAACTAATACCTTAAAGAAATGCGGGTTGATTAAAAAGGTTCCGTTCGGGAATTAGTAGGTAACTATAGATAGTTTCCGAACCGAATATCCATAAAAACGCGGTAAATAATTTGCTATGTTGGTAACATTATTGATTTCCTTGCGATTTCGTCTCTTCCACTTACTCATTGGGTTATTTCTCATACTGTCTCTGTCATCTGCGGCCGAGATGCCATTGACCTGCCAACAACAGTTATTTATTCTAGTCTCTGATTGGTTGTTCAAGTGGTAGGGATGAACGCTTGCAAAAAAAAGCGCGTCTCTTTGGTTATTACCAACATAACAAACCGTTTCGCGCCGACTCACCACGCACTTCCCTTCCTTCTTCTGCATTTGGCATTCGGTGTTGAAGGTCGTGTACGGACCTTAGTTTTTAGTTTACATTAATTTAGCTAAAACTTAAGTCATGGCCAATAACGACAACTTTGCACAAGACGTGACCGATAATCAATTAAACGGAAATGCAGAGAACGGTGGAGGTGATACTCAACAAGATAATGGTAGCGAAGCCCCGGGACGCGATGACGACAGGTATATTGATTTTTACTAATATCTGCTTTAACTTGTTATTTCCTTGTGTTCTGTTTGTACATTAATGTAAATTTTAGTAGCAGCGGTTAAAGTACAGTATAAAATAGCTTTGTAATATTCCTTTCAGTTCACGATCTTTGCCCGCCGCAATGGCGGCGATCCCGGCATCATTCGAATCCATTGTAATCCTCTTTACGTTTTCAAAATTTTGCGTTTTTATCTTTACAGTTCGATCTTCACTATATCAATTTAACTCTAGATGTTATAGTTTACATTGGAAGCAAGTATCTGGCTACTTTTGTCAGAATGTCCTTATCTCGAAGGCGCGTGAGTAAAATGGCGTCGTATTTGCGCGTCGGCCGCACCCGGCACCGGTTTGATTGTTATCGATTTTGTCCATCGGTAATGAAAGTTGTTATAGTATTTGCGGTTGGTACGAGTAACTTGTGGCGAGCTCGAGCTGTATACTAATAGTCGCGGTACGGTCGTGTAACTTGCAAGATTTTAAATCGGTGCTAGCTCAGGTCGGGCGTCGGCGGACGGGGTCGGCCCCCGGCCGACGGCGCCTGTGGTCAGTTTGGGGCGCGACTAACGCTCTGTCTCTCTGCAGGTGTGAGCCTGCGTCGCCGCCGCAGCCGCCGCCGAGGAAAATGGTATTTACTTTGATGCTGGGCTCACACAAAAGTAACACGACCAAACTGACTAGATTGATCTGGCCACTTAACTTTGGGCCTCGTTTTCTTCTTGCCAATTTCAAATCTTGCGATATCACTGTAACATCTTGTTTCATTTTTTTGTTGTCATATTGTATAATGTTAAATTTCCAGATTACCTATTTTATTAACTTACAGGTTCTCAATTTGTTTTGCTGCAGTG
Organism: Apotomis capreana; assembly: GCA_947623375.1. Taxonomy (NCBI): domain Eukaryota; kingdom Metazoa; phylum Arthropoda; class Insecta; order Lepidoptera; family Tortricidae; genus Apotomis; species Apotomis capreana. The sequence continues at coordinate 1,805,193 of OX392500.1, read as the reverse complement.
CTTGGAGTTTGTTTTTTGAACAAAAATAGTAGCTGTAAAGTACTGTAAACAAGTACTGCATAGTATTAATGCTAAATTGTAATGTGTAATAAATAAGTCAGTTTCTGAATCGAGACAACAACAGTTGATGTCTGTTTCTAGTTGTTAATGCGTCATCTAATATTTACAGAAAACTGTTTGTCGGAGGGTTGAGCTGGGAAACCACAGACAGTAAGCATCTTTCAATTTCTTAGTTTTAATTATGTTAAATCAAGTTCTAAATGATGATCTAATTCAGTTCTGCTTCTGATATGTTTTTGAAGAAAGCTTTACCCACTTTTCTGAGTTATCAACTTGTCACTCATAGTGGCTTTTTTATTGATTGTTATATTAATTATTTGTTATCTTTTCAGAGGAATTACGTGACCACTTCAGTGCGTATGGCGAGATCGATAGTATTAACGTGAAGACTGACCCTAACACTGGCAGATCACGAGGCTTCGCTTTCATCGTGTTCAAGGCCCCAGATTCCATTGACAAGGTTATGGCCGCCGGTGATCACACAATCAACAACAAGAAAGTCGACCCAAAGAAGGCCAAAGCAAGACATGGGAAAATATTTGTTGGAGGTCTAAGCAGTGAAATTTCCGATGATGAAATCAAGAACTTCTTCAGCAACTTTGGAACCGTAAGTTGATTGCTATAATGTTAATAGTAGATAATATAAGTGGATATCTATCCACTTTGTTTATTGACTATGATGAAAACTCCGGAATTGGTGAGATTTTATTTTTTCTAGACAACTACTGAAGATAAAACCGGGCCACTGATATGACCTCAGAAATGAATAAAATAAAAAATGTTGAGATAACACCTTTAATAATATTAATATTTTTCAGATCATTGAAGTTGAGATGCCATTTGACAAAACGAAGAATCAAAGAAAAGGATTCTGCTTCATCACCTTTGAGTCTGAACAGGTTGTCAATGAACTTCTGAAGACTCCTAAACAGACCATCGCTGGAAAGGAGGTAAGCTGTTTCATCGTTGTTGTTTTAATATATTGGTGGTTTTAATATATTCCATGCATGTTAATTAATTTAACTAAATAAGAATTAAGTGAAATAATTAAAAAAATATTGTAATTTCCAACAGTCTCTCGTAAAGTAATGGTGTCCTCCCTCTATTTGTAGTTGTTCATGTCTAAATGAGAATTTTGTTTTATGTAGGTGGATGTGAAGAGAGCGACGCCCAAGCCCGACGGCCCCGGAGGCATGACCGGTCGCGGAGGCCGCGGCGGACGCGGCTCGCGCGGCGGACGCGGCGGCCGCGGCGGCTACGGCGGCCAGGGCGCCTGGGGCAACCAAGGCTACGGCGGATACGGCTACGGGCAGGGCGGATACGGCGGCGGTTACGACGGCTACGGCGGCTACGGTGGCTACGGCTACGACGGCTACGGAGGCTACGGCGGTTACGATTACTCCGGATACCCCAATTACGGTAAACGCGGCAAGCAGAACTAGATTATTAGCGACCCACCGCTAGCCTGCTCACCGACACATTACCTCGACTGATGTTACCTGATCCTTAGGATGTAAATGTAGAGTAAGGCCGCCCGGCGCGCGTCCGGGCCGCGTTAGGTTAACGTTGCACGCGGGGCGACTCCGTCCTTGAGATGCCTATTTACCTTTTAATAATGTATATCTTACATTTGATTCAAAGCGATCGACATCACGTGAACTTTAGCTATATATGTTAGTGTGTAGAAAATATTTATTTTTCTATTATAACTATTTACTTTTAATATTCTATCGAGATAATGTGTAGTTGAATGTTGTCGGGGTGACAGTATATCTGAATATATAACCATGGGTTGATCTAATCTTTTTGAGTATTTAGGAATTCATCATTTCATATAACTTGTTTGCGATTCATTTTAATTTTGCATATCTGTTTAGTTTGGAGGATAATATTAGCATCACTGTTGGCACACTGTCTCGGCGCCCGGCGCCCGGCGCCCTGTATACTGTCTCGCGCGTGCTTGAGGTGTATGTGAGGTGTAGGCTTGTAGCGCAGTGCCCATGGAGCTCACTTTGTCATCGTTTCAGTTTCACTGGGTGTATATCTGTACATATGTTACCTGCCTTATGTTTTATAAGTTTTATTTGTAATACCACTTTTGACATATGTAGCAATGTCGCTCGAGTTTTTTTATTTTCTTTTGGTATTTAGTTTTACCTAACACTCTCGCAACATGCTACATCTGGGAATTGGGGTAATATATGGAGAGACATTGTGAAAGTGATAGAGATATGATGAAGCTTTTAATAAAGCACTGTTACGAAAATTCTCAATGTGTTTCCATATATCATCCCAGTCCACCTCTCCCGCACCCTCGGCGCGGCGTCGGCCAGCAACGCCACACATACCACTCATCGGGGCTCTAACTTCATCTCGGTACTAACCCACTGGCACTGGAATTACGGCGTGGGCGGAATTTAGGAACACTTTCTACGTTTATAAAAGTTTAGATGGGACACTTCTTGTCAAGTAACTCGCATAGGTAGGGTATATTCGGTATTTAGACAGTGGAGTAGAAGGAATCGGTGCGAATAGAGCGAGTTGATGGAGTGAGTATAATAGTAGTAGTGGACTGCGAGCGATATAGTGCATTAATGGCATTGTGTTGGGCAGACTACGGCGGGTACGGAGGGTACGAGGGCGGCTACGGCGCGCGCACGGCTCCCCGCGGGAAAGGTACTATCGCCGTCCGCACACACCCACTACCTAGCCTAGCCTAGTCCAATAGTCCATCTGCACCATCGTTTTTGTTGCGTCACCAAAGGCTTGTGCGCTACTAATTCGTTGACTGATCTCCAACTCTTCACTAGTACTAAAAGCATCTAGTATAGAATTTTTGTGTTCGTAGTTTTCTAGCTTTCAAATTACGTAACGTAGTCTTCCGAAAGTTAAGAATTGTCTATTCTAACCCGTAATCTTAGTATTTTGAAAGTGCATTCATGACTTGTTCGCTTTTTGCATGGCCTCTTACCATCACTACACCGACCGGCGATGAATGCACACGAAGCTTTTCTTTTGTTGTACGGTTTTACTTAGTTACACTCGGTCACGTTGCACGTTAATGTTACGGTACGTCCCGATAGAGTAGAAAATAGAAAGAAAGAGCTCGAACAGATGCGCTAACTTATGTCTCGTGACATCGGAATAGTGCGCCAACAGTGGTGCGGCAGACATGTGCGCGAGCTTTTGTTGCGGTCGGGTCGGGCCGAGCGGGGAGGGAGTGGTGTGGTTATCTCAAGTGGAGATGGTGGTGTTACAGCCGGCTACCAGGGCGGCAAGCAGCGCGGCGGCGGCGGCGGGCGCGCCAACCAGAGGCACCAGCCCTACTGAACCGCTCCTCTCGCGTACCTGCCAATAGTCATCTCAGTCCAATAGTAAGGTGAGCCCCGAGCATTCTCTAACATTGATCTTATCGTAGCGAGTCCCCGTCTACTCTCTAAACTTTTATTTATTGTTCAATATTTTATGATGAACTTGCGCACGTCTGAGAGCTCCGACGCGAGCCTCGGTGCTAGCGATAGCAGAACCTACCGGGGTGTCTGTGCTCGCGGATTATTCCTGTGCGGTGTGCACGGTCTGATTCCGAAGCGCTGGGCAGAGCCAGGGTTTGAGTGAGCGGTGTGTGACGGTGTTGTTGGTTGTTGCAGGTTAAGTGCCCGGTCATGAGTGCCCCCCGCGTTACTCCCCGCCGCGCTGGGGGCACGTCATTCCATTCCACATTATTATTATAAGAAATTAATCTTTTTTAAGAAGATTTTTTAAGGATAAAAATATTGTCTCGTGTAATGCCGAGCCTTGGACGGCCATTGCATACTTATTATAATATAGAATGGATTATAGATTCACTGAGTATTATTGCCGATTGATTAGATTCAATTTTTAATAGTTTCCTTTTGAATACGAGTCCAGTAACTACACTTACGATCTGGGGTCGCGAGCCGCCGTCGTGCGCTCTGTGTGTGTGAATGATTGAGCGAGGACGAGAAATCTCCTCCACTGACAGTTGATTGATTGGGATCTCATTGCAGAAATGTTGTACTTTTGTATGTTTTAATTTTGGTAATCTTACAAGAAATCAGAATCATGTATTTTATACAAAACTAGATGTTTCTTCCATTGAGTAGGAATGAAATTAAATTTTTAGATTAAGTCTGGGACATGAACAAACTTCAAGAGATATACGATGTGTATGTCGAAATAAAACGAATGTGTAAATAAACAATTGACTTTTAGTCCTGTCTTTGTGTTGGGAGGAGTCCAAAGAACCAGGTGTTCGGTCAGCAGTGATAGAAAGGTTAAAATTTTCGACAAGTTCTTATGCATTTATTCAGTTAGCCACTTGTGATTTCTTAGTAATATTATGCGCGAATTTGTTTGGTCATTAAAGCATTTCACATAATCTATTGTTAACGATTTTTATGAATTACAATTATCATACTAAATGGATAGTCATTATTAAGATAAGAAAACTGCCGACCAGAAAGAGCCCCCTCCTTTTATGAATCCCGATTTTGAAAATAGTTTCCAGCCGACGCCCATTTGTTTCTGCGTGTGGCCGTTGTTCTGGAACTGAAGAGCTGTATGAAAAGTAAGTACCCATTCATTATTAAAACAGATGAAAGTAAAATATTTTATTGCTAAACACAGTATTGATCACATTTAAGACAAAATATTTAAATAATGGCTTTTGATTTATAAATATACAAATCAGTACAGGAGGCCTATGATGGTTGCGTTTATCGCGTGATAAATAAGTGACAAAGCATGTCACTCTCACTCGCATTTCGTCAAAACGTGACGGATGTATTGTCACTTTATCGCATGATAAAAGCAACCATCATAGGCCCGCAGCACAACTTGTTAGCTAAAATTCAAATTGAGCGCCTGCTGGAAAAGATCATAGCATAAATTATATTTATAAATAAATGTTGTTTCCAATGAATTTACCCTCCAGGAGTTAACCCATCCAGGGCCAGTGACTCAGCGTATGGGTCATGCTCAAACAGTCGCGCAGGGCCAGTGACTCGCATGTGAGTCATGACAAAAAAAAGAATTACTATGACCCTTAAATGCATGGTGTAAGATGTGTAAGAGTCGGACTCGCGCACCGAGGGTTCCGTACAAACACTCCAT